>JAZKJV010003198.1:0-427918 GCA_037367405.1 Ottelia alismoides
TTTGGGTCCTACGATGGTGATCCCTATCCATGTCAGCCATTTATAATGACGGATTCTCATTTCTAACACCCATCTTGATAACATTTGCTAATGGCAATATCTATCTTGATAACATTTCTAACACCCATCTTGATAACATTTCCTAACGACGGATTTAATTTCCAAATGGCAATATCTATCTCAGATTCTCAATAGCTTTAATTATTGACGGATTTCTTTTTAGCATACATTGATAAACAAGGGACGAGGCAATGGCGGCAAGATCTACCTTGGAAGTGGCCGGTGGTGGTGATGGAGGGGAGGCGGTAACAGATGGGTCGGCGGCGAGGGACGCAGCAAAGGCGGCGGCGAGGGACGAAGTGGTTGGCAGAGGCAGTGGACGACTCGGCGGTGAGGGACGCAACTGGACGAGTCAACAGCGAGGGATGCAACTGGACGAGTCGACGGCGGCTACGGACTGGCGGGTGGCGTTGATGGAGGAGCGGTGGCTACGGATGAGTCGTCGGCGAGGGATGCAGCAAGGGATGAGGCGGCGGCGAGGGACGAAGTGGGGCTAGGGATTTGGTTCGGGGTTGAGAGGGGCAGGTCGAGAGGGGCAGAGGGGTTTTTGGGTCAATTTGGGATTATTTGGGATTTTCAATTCAACTTGAAATTTGGAACCTTTGAAAGCCAGCAATCAAACCGGTTTGACCCGGGCCGAACCGGTCCGGTTGAGCCGGTTCGGACCGGCGGTCGAACCCGGTTTTTTGTTTTTTTTAAAAAAATATATATTCAAAGAACCGGTGGAACCGACCGGCCCAGGACCGGTTCCCGGTCGGACCGGTCCGACCGGCCGGTCCGGTCCGGTTTTTTGTACCCTGGTTTGAACAGTTGTACAATTGCAGTGCAGAAATAGGAAAAAAGGGCATCATTTTAGGCTTTATATCTATAAGACACCCCCCGATATCCAACAGATGAATGATTAATATAATTAAGGATTTTTTTGTTTTTATAATAGCATACTTAGTTCTCTGGTCAGATTATGATGCAATGTGATCCCTTACATATTTGAAGACTTCGAGCACGGAATTGTAGCTAAGAGAAACTAGTCGCCACACAATTATCGTGGTTACAAGTTTCTGTGGTCACATTCCGTGACCACAACCCGTTTTTCTTGTAGTGATTACACCCCTTGGCAATTCTTCTTTACCAACTTCACCACTATTGGGATTTAATCTGTTGTAACACATGAGGCAAATTCTTGTTTTCGTTAAGGTAAAAGTCATGTGAATACAAATTTGGATTAATTCCATGTCAAAATACTCCAACCAATCACATTGCAATTTTTCTCAAGAGTCTTTTGCAGGAGAGATTGTTGGCCATTACTAAGATGAGAACTAATGACGCACTATAAGGAAAACAAGTTGTGGCTACAGAATTATGCCCACAGATGTGGGACTTGTGGCTACGGAACTGGGCTCTGGTCACGACACGTGGCCAGTAGCCGTAGCTACAACTCTCTTTACGAGAGTTCTCTAACCACAAATATGTCGTGACCACTAGAAGTGACCATAGAACTTGTCGTGACCACAACTCTTGTATGAAGTTTTGGCCATGGAATTGTAGCTACGAGAAACTAGTGGCCACGGAATTATCGTTGCCACAAATTTCCGTAGCCACATTCCATGGTCACAACTCATTTTTCTTGTAGTGACGATTGAAATATATTTAGCGTTCGCTTATAAGGAAGACATATTTGAGGTTACAAGGTAAGTTCTTAAGCTCCGTAAAAGGAGGAGAATTCTAATCAAAAGTTCGGTGGGATTGCTCTTATGGTTATGTAATGATGGTGGAAATAAAATCCAAAACATGAAACAAATTCGGCTCTATAATTAGTGTAGGCTCACACACATATGCGCCCCCTTCCCACATGCACACATGCACACACACACTCACCCGCACACACACATCATAGACATATATCTTAATCAATACCATATATGTTGCAAGACTTGAAAATTTTCGAACATAACACAATTTAATTTTAATTTGGAATACATCCTCTAGAAAAGTGCCTGAATCATTAAAAAAACAACAACTATTGTATTTTCTAGTTTATCCTCTCCATATGAAAGCATGAAGTCTAATGACTATGGATCATGATTTATTTATTAGTCAATTTTGAGGCATGAACGATTAGAATTATCAAAATAATTATTAATTTATTATGTTTGTTACTAGGGTAAATCTCAAGGTCGAACATAAGGAGGTAAATTATAAATATCTAATGAGCTAAGGAGTGTAGATGGGTGTATTACTTTGTCGTAAATATGTCTTATGAAATCATTCCAAGGGTTATGTATCATTATTTCTTTTCAATCTTTTATGTGATTTTTATAGGTGTAATGAAGCCAAGTTTTTTTTTAATTTTTTAACATATTTTTTACTTATTATTGCTTTCTAATATCTATATTTTTTGAAAAGTTATTGAGTTTATAAAGAGTTTCAATGCTTATGTATTTTTTAATAATATGAAATTTTATAAGTGAATTAACATATCTAAACATGAGTAATAAAGATGTTTTTGTGTTTTATATTTTTTGAAGTTTTTTTAGGATAATTTTGGAGTTTCTAAAATTTGTATATGATTTTAAATAAATAGATAATGGAAAAACAATGTACTTTTATATGGTTAGATATAAGGAGATAGATCCTAATAGGTTATAGATAAATATACCAACATTTTTTTCAGATATTAGGTAGTATAAGTAGTAAATAAAGGTGTATCCTTATGATTTTAGTAGGGATAAATTCCTTTACAAGTATGATATTCCCCAATTGTTTTAGTATTTTTAGAGCTATGTATACATATTAACAATTTTCTAAGTCTATTTGGACTTTTTAGTTTTTTAAATTTTAAAAAATGCCTAATAATTATAGTTTTGAAAACAAAATATTAATAGGTAATGGTATACTAGAGGAATATTTTTCATGATGGTTTCTATGGTTGTGGTTCTATGGATTTTGAGATAAAGGGAAGCCATATTTAGTTCTGAAATCAAGATGAATTTAGTAAATTCGAGAGAGGAATTTATAAGTGTTCTAATGGTGAATCGAACAGGTCAGTCTCCTGCCTAATAAGCTAGATAAGGAATCGTTGTGCAACCAAGCTCAATTCAACCAACAATTAACCCACAATAGACATGCGATAAATAAATGCGGAGTGAGATAAAATTTATTATAACTCAGATAAATGTGTATATAGGTGCAAGTGATCTGAGTATCGAACACATGGAGAAAACGATAGAATGCTATTTGGTAATTCATTATTGCTAATTAATAATTATTATTTTTGTATTTTTTCTTTTTCTTGTTCTTATGTGAGTTTTTAATTATATTTAATTATGGATTTTTAAGTGCTTTATATGTTCTATATATTTTATATATTTTCTTTTTAATTATACAGATTTTTAGTTTATTTTTAATTTTTAAAATAGTATATATAATAATATAGGTATTATAGATATTATAAGTAATATATATTATATATAGTATAAATAAGTATTATGTTTTTAAATATACATAAATACAATATAAATACAATAAAGAAAATATTTTTGTGATTTTTATATAGGGATTTTTACACCCATAACCCTGAGTAATTTTGCAATAACATTCATAACCCTGTATAATCGCGAATTACATGAGAAACCCTGAGTAATGGTTAACTCTTACATGACATAACCCTGTGTTAAATTCTGTTTGTCACACACGTTATGTTTGACGGTTTTCGTTGAAAAGGACGAAACTGCCTTAAAGCACATTTTTTATTTGCGATAACATGCCATCTTAACCCCCCTAACCCCCCTCCCCTCACGTTGAACTCGAAGTCCCCCACCACCTGTCGAGCTCCTCCTCGAACCCCCATCCCGGCGCCGAGCGAGCTCTCCTCGAAGCTCCGCCCTCGCCGCCGCGGCGCACCAGCTTCCGCCCCCCCAACCCACCGCCCAGGTCCATCTACTTGAACCCACTATTGGATTCCGTCGTCGACACCTGCTCGAGCCCAATCCCCCACCCCTGCTCGACCCGCCGCCACCCAACCCAATCGCGAAGTGTTTAGTGGCGGTTGCTCTCTGCGAAGTGCAGCAGCTGGAACGATCCCGGGCTATATATGAACATTCGTAGGATCTTTTATTCCTCCTACTGTAATATGGTTGAACCATAAAATTGGGCAGTGATTGATTCCGTTGCCAACTATTTATTTGAGAAAATTTCTTTTATTCTCGTCATGTTTAAGCTTTATATTAGATTCTGCAATAGATTTTTTCTGAGGTGAAATTTTGTTTGTGCATTAGCAGTGCTGGTGTTTCCCACATATACGGATGCTTGCACATGTGGAACTTGAATCTGGGGTTATATTCCCATTCAATTTGTATGGATTTTGGCTTTAGAATAACCTGTTCGAATAAATCTGACTTGGCAGTTAGCACTTTCTCATTTCTCGGCAGAAAATTATGGTATCGCAACCCCCTGGCTGCCCAGGTCCTTCCACAGCCACCGAGCTGGAAGCCCTCCAACCCACCACCGCCCAGCGGGCTAGAAGCACCTCAACCCCCCACCGCCCAGGTCCTCCTCCTCTGCTCTAACCCACCCCCACCGAGCCTCCTCCTCTCCCGCTCGGACTCCCCCCACCCTCCCGCTGCCAAGTGAACCCCACGCTCTTGTTCGACCCCGCCTGCTCAAAGCCTGATCCTCCCCAGCTCAAAGCTCGCAGCCCGCCATTCGCTCGTACTCGCACCATCCCTGCGGTTTAAAGTGCGGTAGGGTTGGGAGATGGTTGGTCGACGGTAAGGGAGGTCGGAGAGGAGAGGTTTAAGTGGACGGAGGGTGACGGGAAGGTGGATGGAGGTTGAAGAGAGATGGGTATTATTTTGTTTGTTTACTAACCGTCAGATTGAGGATGAGTTAGATTAACTCATTCATATGGTTGAGTTAAATATTAAATTAACGGAGGGTTATGATTGTAAGACGGAGTGACTATCCAGGGTTTTTCGTGTAATTCATGATTATACATGGTTATGAATGTTATTGCGAAATTACTCAGGGTTATGGGTGTAAAAATCCCTTTTATCTATTTATCTATTTTGGTATTTTCGATAGATTTTTTGCTAATTTATATATATTTTTAAAGTAATAAAATATATAAAATAATTAATAGATTACTTATCCAAGATTGTTTCATGTCTAATAAATATAAATAAATCCAAAATTAAAATAAAATTATTTTTGATATATAGTATATAGATATAGAAAATTCACAAATATGAAGATATATTTTTGGATTTTTCTTTAATTTTTACTATTTTTTATAATATTTTTAGTTTTTTTTATTTTTTATTTTATATTTTGTATTTTTAGGGATTTTTGGATATGTACTAGAATATTATTTAATATATCTAATGTATTTTTTTGAGAATTTTGGAGATGGTTTCTACCTTTAGGGGTTTTAATATTGAGAGAGGAAATAAAAACATCTTTTTGGATTTTTTAATAAATAGGAAAATTAATAAAATGTCAAAATAAAAATTAGGCATGGTTAGGCATAATATCATGCACTCACATTAATTTTCCAATAATATTCTAAGTAATAAAATATTTATACTACATAAAATAAAATAAAATGTTACAGAAACAAGAACTCATTTCTAATTTCTAGAAGATATATTTCATTTAATAATAGGTCCTGAATCTTAAAGGGTACTTATGCAAAATTTACCGAGGCTTACGTGTCGCTACACGTAAGACAGGATGACCTCTTTGTAATTAACAAAAATCTTAGGGCTATAGAAAATATTACACTAATAAAAATATTTATATAAGTATTTATAAATAAAAAATACAGGAGGTCTAAAGTACAATATACCTAGGGCGCTCATGCCTTTCACATATTGTCTAGATCAGGCGGTTGAGATCGTTCCACGTTGGCACCACTTAAGATGGGCAACCAGGACAACACAAAGCTTCACTTTAATGCTCAACGACCCATATTAAATCTAGGATGAATCTTGGATCCAACAACCATGGAGGGATTGGGAAGAACAGGGATGAACACTTTTTAAAGATTGATCGAGGGCTTTCTCCTCGGCACGTTTTGAAGATGGAATGCATAAAAGATGACGTGGATGGAGTGTCTCTAGTGAGATGCGTAGGAAACTCGATTCATAGATCTGATGAGGATCAACTTGGTCTGGATGCACAGGCATGATGTAGAGATGATGAGTATGGCGATGATGTAATCAGAGGGGGGTCGAGACCGGTAGAGACACTATGGACAAGTGGCTGGAGCCTAATCTTCCAGCTATGTATGACTTGAAATTTAAAGCTAATTTAATCGAAATTAAACAAAACTAGATATAGATCTATGCTAATTAATTAAAATGCGATTAAAATAAACTACCCTATAACTTAATTCAACCTAGATTGAGGAGCAGGGAACATCGCTAGAGATGGTGCTCGACGGGGTGAATTAGCCCTTTCTGGCCACCTTTCTCCATGTTGACACCTGCGTGAGCTTGCTGCTATCACCAGGGAACTCAAACGCACACTGGATTGGGGTTACATGGGCTTGAGAGTGATCAAACTTCAAAAGATGGTAGGAGGTAGTTATTTATAGACATTGGTGATCGACGGATCTGGGTTGGTGGTTGTGTGAAGGAGAGTAATGGTTGATGGAGGCTAAGGCTCTAGCATGGGAGAGTGTGGTGGAGTCTGCACAGAGGTGGGCTTTTCGAGAGGAATGAAGGTGTGTAGGAGGAGTAGGAAATTGGAGAAGGAAGGGAGTCACTTGCTTTGACAGAAGTCAGAGGTGTGTCGGGTACAATTGAGTCGAGGTCAATAAATCCTGGTTCCTGATTGGTCTACATGGACCAATCAGGATAAAATAGATATAAAAATATTTGTTAATTCAATAATAATTAGTAGATGATTTTATTAATTAAAACTCAAATCATAAAAAATATTTATAATTTTATAAACTATTTATGGTAATTTTTATTTATTCTTACAACCTTATTTATTATGTATTAATTTTTACAAGCATATACATATGTATATATACACCTATATTTTAGGTATTAAATTTTTATTTGTATTTTTAATATTTATTATCATATGTTTATATTTTATATATTTATAATATAATAAATACATATTTATATATTATTATACCTAAATAAGTATATGTATACACATATAAATATGGTATACCTATATATTTTATTGTATTATTTATTTATGTTAATGTATTTTAGTGATTTTATTTTCTGTTTATATTTTTGATATGTTTTTAATAATATTTACAATTATCTAAAAATATAAGAAGAGTAAAATACGAAGAATCAATTATATGAATAAAATATATAGACACATAGTATAAAGGGATCCCGGAAAGTTGACTTTTTGTATCCGAACTCCATTTTTTATGAAACAACTTTTATTAAATAGATAATTTAATTTTAAATATAATGGAGGTGAGTTAGGTAAATTAGTTCATATGAAGAAGATATTGATCTGTGAAGTTTGGTTTACGACTTTTTCATCTATGTGTCCCACTTGTACAATATGTTATTTTTATGTACAATTATTTTTTTAAATTTTTATGCATTTTTATGTACAACTTTCATGTAGATCATCTGTTATTTGAGGTATTTAAAATAAAATGGGTATTTTTAGTGTATAGAATCAGGGTTTCATGTACTATATTTGACCCTTATCTCCCCCTACTTTATTCCTTGTCGACCAAGTCACTATTGACTTGGTCTCGAGGTTTAGGGTCATTCTGTATCTTTTGATACCTCATTGATTTTCCTTTTCTTTCATTTTGTTTATTCTTTTATTTTAGATTTAAATAATTGTGTACTAATTACAAACTAATTATATATGAATAATGAATGTTAATTGATACACGTTAGATGTATTTGCATGTGTTTTGATGGGGATTTAAATACAAAATGGGGAATAAAGGTAGATGAATGGCTATTCATCACCCCCTCATACTTATCTTTGTTAGTCCCTAGCAAACACTTATTAAAAGAATAAGTGATGCAAAAGAGAAAAATAAAGAAAAGAAATTTAAAGAAAGCTAGAATGATTATGACTTGTAAACTTATCTTTACAAAATCAAAGTTTGGAGCTCAGTCAAGACCCTTGGATTGTTAGTGTATTCAGAACCTTATTGGGAAAGGAAATAAACTTAACAACCCTCAAGTCCCACAAGTATGTATTCAGGTCGCCTCAATAGCCAGGTCAGAATAAGTCTATTCATATGCAACCCTTATGACTATGAGTCTTATTTGTACAATGTAAGTGGATGTAGCTCTTCTCACCAGAAGCAACAAGGATCCATCTCCCTTAACAAGATAACCATAATTCCCAAATCTAGCTACTCTTTTCTCGAGGATCGAGGTATTCCCTTCTAAGTTCAAGTACAACCAGCTCAAGAAGATGGGGGTAGAGAGAAGAATGGATTGTGACCACTGTAGTCACATATCCTATGGAGCTTGACCAGTGTAGCCAAGTCTCCTCCTGCAGGCAACCTTGAGATATTTGACTTTGAAGCATAATTCCTTGCTCATCTCATGCATACTTTGACAGGATTTGATTTTTCATTGATTTTTCCCGTCTATTCTTTTTGTAGTTTTCAATTTTGCATTTTTTGTACTATATACAACATCATTTTCATAAGGATTTTTTTCCTCTTGAGCCAGTAAACTATCCCTCTTTTGAAGCTTTATTGCAACCCATATTGTCCTGTCTTTAGATGCCCATGCCACTAGACTAGGTTGGAGGGCACTGGCCACTTATTGTGACTATGTATGTTTCCACACGTGTGCTTCCTCAAGCTAAAGAATCCTGCCATCAATACCTCCTCAGAGTTGAGCTAAGTGTGAAGTGCGTTGTCCAAGTTAAGTCATTATCATCAGGAGTCACACACGCACTTCGAAATACTCTACTTAGACTAATCAAGATGAAATGTAAACAAAGTCTTGTAGACTCAAATATGCAATGCAAGAAAATACTTTTATGAAACCATTTTTCAATTTTGAACTTTTTATGGTTTTTTCGAAAAGTTTTGCAATTTTTTATGGAGTTTTGAAAGTATTTTTCAAACTTTTAGGATTTTTGAAATTTTGTATTTTTTCATAATTTTTTTTGAAAAACCAAAAGAGTTAGTAAAATAAATGTACGCACACGTTTAAAAGAATTCTATACATATTTACAAATAAATTTATGCAAGTTACATATAGATCTTTAAACAACTATATAAAGAATTTGGTATAGATATGTACATGTTTTATTTGAAGAATTTTTTCAAGGGTATTATTTACAAGGTTTTCAAAATAATTTGAAAATATTTTTGCAAACATTTGAAAATTTATTTTGCAAATATTTTTACAAAGAATTTTTCAAAAGTATTTTTACAAGTTTCTACAAACATTTACAAAGAGCTTATTTTTAAAATGGTTTGAAAAATATTTTATAAATATTTTCAGAAGTTTTCAAAATATTTTTCAAAACATTTTACAACCATAGTTTCAAACCAAATTTTCAAAGAAGTTTTCAAAAAAATGTATACATATCTACAAGAGTTTAGTATTTACAACTGATTTATTGTATACCCTTACCCAATGTAGTATATTAGCCATATTATTGAAAATACGAAAGTACGATTTATGGCTAAAGTGTGTGTGTGTATACGAACCCCCTATACTTAGCTCGAACTATGCCCTCATAGTGATCAAAGAGTAAAAAGAAATACATAATAAAGTGCTAAGTATAAAAGAATCTATACTATAATGACTCAACGAAAGAATGAGAAATCAATCATCCACCTATATTTAGTATCAACTAATCTTAAGTATAGAAGACTATACACAAATCATGGATGAATGGGGATGATAATTCATTGAAATCAACTACTTGACTTGTCTCCCCCTATACTTAGGGTAAAATATCCCAAAGTATAAAAAGAGTTATCAACAAATTAGAAGATAAGCGAGAGAATAATGAAGAATACTCAAATGCACTCATCCCCCTATTCATAGAATGAAGTATATATCCTAAATATAGCACAAATGAATGGAATGAATGAAATAACCGGAAGAATGAATAATGGAAAAAGAATTAAAAAGAAAGAACTAATCACAATATTTTTGAGTGCATCGTCTGAACCTTCTGATAATATTGGGAGATCTTCATCAAACACAACCTTAATCGAATCAAAAACAGACGGGAATGTATCATGTTCTAAATACGATTCCAGCAATTGTATGTTGACTACAAATGGTTATGCGTCAGATGATAATTCTAATATGAGAATGCTTCTGTTGTCACGTGCAATTTTAACAATGAAGGGCCATGTCCATTTTTTTTTGAGTCTGCCCAAGAATATCTTCAACTTTGCATCGAATAGCCACACCTTCTATCCATGCTTAAAAGTCTTCCGTCTAATATGCTTGTGCCAACATTTGACTTTCTCCTTGTAGATAAGACCGTTATCGTATGCAGAGTCTCTGAATTCCAGGGTCTGTTCAGATCAGTCTTTCGGTTTTGACCACCTTGATGTGAGTCCAAGTTACAGATGTTTACTACCCATAAGGATTTGTGAATGAGTTCAACCGACAGATGTCAAGGCTTTCCATAAACCAGATGATATGGAGACATACTAAATGGAGACTGTAGGTGGTCCGATAAGCCCATAGATCTGAGTCAAGAAACTGATATCGGTTCTTCCTATCCTGCCTAACAAGTTTCTACAAGATGGCCTTGATCTCCTTTTTGATATCTCAGCCAAGCCATTCGACTTTGGGTGGTAAAGAGACGCGACACGATGATCGATGCCATATTCTTCACAAGCTTTTTGACCTCTTTATTGATAAAATGGATACCCTCATATGAAATCAAAATTTTTAGGATCCCGAATCGTGAAATAATATTATCCTTGAGAAAGCGACAAATGGTACGATTATCAGTGGATCAGGCGGGAATAGCCTCCACCCAATAACTCACATAATTAACGACAAGCAGGATGCATTCAAATGACTGATTGTTAGGAAATGTGCCCATGAAGTCAATACCCCAAGCTTAAAAAATATAGAATA
Source organism: Ottelia alismoides (assembly GCA_037367405.1). Lineage (NCBI taxonomy): Eukaryota > Viridiplantae > Streptophyta > Magnoliopsida > Alismatales > Hydrocharitaceae > Ottelia > Ottelia alismoides. The sequence goes on from JAZKJV010003198.1 coordinate 11,139, forward strand.
TCTGAATAAACGTAAGGGGCATCGAATCTTTGGAACTGAGGGTTCCTCCCATTTTCTGACAATCAGTGCAACTTTTCACATAAGCTGCATACTTGAATAGTGTGGGCCACTAGAGTCCACACTGCAATACTTTACTAACATTCTCCTTCCAGAATGGTGTCCTCCAGATTCGAGCTTATGACAGTGCTCGAGGACACTAGTATACTTCTTCTGAGGAATGTACCGATGCCAAATACAATATGTACCTTCCTTGAAAAGATATGGATCTTCCCACTGGTAGAAATGAATATCAGACAAAAATTTGTCCTTCCTTAATCTTGTCCAATCTTGTAGGGCTTTACCAAAAATGAGATAGCTCATAATATTAGCATACCATGGGAGAGAAGCAATACTGAGAATAGATTCATCAGGAAAGGTTTTTGATATCGGCACCCTGCTCAAGGAAGTATCTATGCATTCAATTCTGGACAGGTGATCTGCTATCACATTCTTGACTCCATGTTTATATCTAATTTCCAAATCAAACTCATGTAGGAGAAGGATATATATGAGTATACGTGACTTCCCATCCTTCTTCTATTGTAAATACTAGATATCATAGTGGTCGGTGTAAACAATAACCTTTGAACCGAGGAGATGGGAACTAAATTTCTCAAAGGTAAATACAACCGCCAACAACTCTTTCTCTGTAAATGTATAGTTCTTCTGTGTGTCACCAAGTGTTCTGTTGGCATAATGGATGGCATAGGGGAAATCATCTCTTCTTTATCCTAACATAGCCCAATTGCAAAATCTGATGCGTCCATTATGATCTCAAATGGGAGAGACCAATCGGGTAATTGTAGGACGGGAGCCTGAGTGACAACTTCTTTCATTTGTGTAAAGGATTGGAGAACCTTCTGATATATAATGAAGTCGATTTCCTTTCCTAGATGCTCTGTGAGAGGTTGGGCAATCTTGCTGAAGTCCTTGATGAATCTTCTATAAAAACCAACATGGCCCAGGAATGATCTTATATTCTTCATTGTTCAAGGTGGCCCAAGTTCAGCAATCACATCCAGCTTTACGAGGTCGATCTCCATGCTTCGATTGGAGATGACATGACCCAACACGATTGCTTAGGTAACAATGGAGTGACACTTTTCCCATGATTAAACCAAATTGACTTCACAACATTTCGTAAGTATTCACTGATGATTACATTATATACAGAGATAATATGATCAAATTATGTGATATACAACCTTAATGATTGATCTGGAAACTCTAAAATCACATAATCTATATTCCTTACATACAACAGCAAAAATATCCATAATTGCACACAATCAATTAAAAATCTCTGCATAAATCAAACGATCATAATTTCGTAATCAAGTAAAATGTCTTCAAAAATACCGGTTACATATTTTATGATTCCTAATCAATTTTTGTTAACATGAACCAAGCAAAACATATGGAAGAGTGTTGGGTATATATAGCATTGAATATAACACATTGATTTGACTCTACAAAACCTCACTTTTTATTGGGAAGAAAATAGAAGGGAAGATAGTATAAATTAACCACTCATTATAGCTTGGATAAAGCCCACAGTTTTTGTTGGAAAGAAATGGAGAGGGGGAATAGTGCAAAAGTTCCTCTCTTTAATATCATGCATGTGCACCAATTACCCATTCCCTTTCCCATGCATAGAGCCACCATACCACTCCCTTCCCCATGCATGAGTTGCAACTTACGTACTCCACCCATTCCCTTCCCCATGCAACAATTATATTTTTGTCATTACTCTCTCTTTATTTGCATAGCATGGAGCCGCACAATGCAAGGATAAAAAGGCCACTCACGTACTCACCCTCCCCCCCCATTTTATATACTCACTCACGCACTCTCTCTCTTCCCCTCCCATTTTTCATAACGCACAACCCTCGACCCCCCATCCCCCTTTTTTTTTTACGCAGTCCCCATTTCCCTCTCTCGCACTCTCCATACTCGACCTCACTCTCTCTCTCGTTTTCTTTGGTTTTATGCAGGCATAAGCGTCTCCAGTAGCTACCATTCTTCAGCTCCTTCCCCGCGGGCGTGTTCTTCTCCTTCAACGTGCACCGGCATCCGTCTCGTCGCAGCCAGCAACTGTGCACCGCAGTTGCACGCCCCAGCTCGCTTCCATCTCTTCCAGTCCATACGCACCTCCTCCTCAGCGGCTGTGTGCGAGTGCAGCCCGCAACGGCCCATACGTCTAGTTACCGGCACCATCCTCGACTGTTCAGCCACCGGCATCATCTCACTGCAGCCTGCAGTTGTGCATCACGACTGTGCATCCCAGCTGCTGCACACTCCCCCTCTCGCACGACAACCGTCATCGTCGCGATCTGTCCTCGACGCTCCTGAACATTGGTGTTGCATCGTCCTGTGCACCGACCCTGGAGAAGAACAAAACTCAACTCTTTTCTCTTTAGATTTTTTTTGATGGTCTTTATTTCAGTTGGTCTTCATTAGCACTCTGCAAATCTAGAAAAAGTTCGAACTGAATCTTATCTAAAGTTGTATTGTGGTATACGTGCAATTCATCCTTCTAGTTTCATTCATACGGTTCACTAAAATCAAGTGGTTTCCCTTTATTTTTTTTATTTGCGAAAGAGTTCTTACAAAAGATCTCTTCTTATTTAAAGGGCACTAGTTATTTATTCTGCAGTTTCTCCAAATCCACTTTTTATCTATTCTACGAATTTTATGTTTCATCTTCTTAATTTTAAAATAGTGAATCAAGTTTTGTTTTGATTGCATAAAGTCTTTAGCTTCTCAATAAATAGCAAAACAACCCTTGAGGTGTTATTTTGACCGGATTAAGTTGAAATTGGAGTAAGAAATTACAAAAATAAATTATGCAAATTTGCTGTGTCCCTGTGGATTCGAACCTCTACTTGCCATATGCATTTTTGTGCTTGTAGTTGTATTTTATTTGTTTGATCTGGATTCTTCGTGGAACAACAACGACATTATAACATCATCACTTTAAACCGCGAAAAATCTTGTCAACATTTTGGCGCCGTTGCCGGGGACTAGGCAACATTTGCAATTTTTTCCTTCTTCTTTCTAACTTAATTTCAAGTTTCTAATCCGTGCATTTTTTTTGCAGGTACTTAGGCTTCAAAAAGAAAAAAAAGTTTCTTTTCATGCATTTTGTTTTAGCGAACTTGTAATTTGTTTTTTAAAAAAAAAATTTGTAATCATAATTTCCCCCTCCCTTCTCAGAAAAGCTCGCCATCAGTAGGACAAAACATTATGGATTAGCGCCAGAAGTGCAGGCACTGTGAGTCCCTCTTTCTTAGGCATCTTAGGCTTTTAAAAAATTCCTGCATTTGATTGCGCTCCGAACATAAACCGAAAAAATTAAAAAACACTTCTTCTTTGCATCATCTCTGTGGTCTTCTCCCTCTGATAATATAACTCAAAGACCACCAAATCGTGTACTGATCATTTAAAAAGATAAGCTTGAAAGGCCACCGCAGTGGCCCGAGCAGAAAGCGGGAAAATTGTGATTGCTTGATTTGATGCACGTGTATGACACAAAAATCACGAGCACATAGAACCCTAGGATAGAAACAAAAATCCCTGGTGCTACGTGGGATTGCAGAGAGAAATCGTAATTCCTCGACGCATTGGGCACAGGTTCTCGCGGGAAGAAGCAGATCCTCGATCTGAGTACCGCACCCTGGATCCCCCAGCCGGATTAGGACTTCGATTTGTCACAATCTTCCACACCCACCTCATCCTTTAAGGACTCTAATTTCTCTGAAAACTTCTGTTGAATCACTAAATTAAAATCGAAAAGATAACCGCTTCCGCGGCAATTTTTGTGTGAGTTGGTGAAACAACAAATTGCTTGGTGTTTGTGCTGTGTATGCTAGGTCGCAGGTCTCTGAAAAATCCAGTGCAACAACCATTAGAGTACGACCCAATTTATAGAAAAAAATCCAACCCATCTCCTTCAACTGATCTTGGAAACATGGGAGAAGAAATACCAAATCCTATGGATCTCATCCTGCATCAATTGCAACTGCTGAGAGAAGAAAATGCCACAATTCTCCATACCATAGCACCTCTCATCCGACCGCCACCCATTAGTACACATTACAACCCGGCTGCAGAAGACTTAGTTCATTGGGTCCAAATCCCGCCTGAGGTAGGAGACTTTGAGATAAAGCCCGCATCACTCTCCTTGATCCCAAAATACTATGGAAATGACTCTGAAGATCCCTTCCTCCACATCCAAGACTTCCGATCTGCTTGTGACACCATGAGTATCCCTGGGGTAGAAAAAGAATACATCTACATGAAAGCCTTCACTCACTCACTCAAGGACAAAGCACTCCAATGGCTTAGAAATTATGGAACCCCTCTCACCTCTTGGGACTCATTAAGAGAGGCATTCATCAAGAAATACTTCCCAATAGGAAAGACAAATGCCTTGAGACAAGCCATATCATCATTCACTCAGAAAAATAGAGAGCCCATTCATGAAGCTTGGGAACGATTTAAGGAACTTCAAAGGAAATGCCCTCATCATGCCATACCCAAATGGAAGCTAGTTCAGATATTCTATGAGGGCATAGATACATCATTTAAGAGAGTGATTGATGGCTCCTGCGATGGAAATTACATCAGCCGTGATGAGCATTTCGTTTGGAAATTATTTGAAAATATGGCTGATAATTCGATAAATAGTTCATCAATTGAACAATACGGTGCAAACACGAGGACAGTCAATATCATTGATTATGAGAGATCTAGCAATGAGAATCCTGACAAATGGGCAACCCTCTCAAAACAAATGAACCTCATGACTCAAGCCATAGAAAAATTGGCCATGAATAACCCCACCAACCAGGAAGTTAACCACACCACATTCACCCATAATCAAGACATAAATCCGGAGACTGTGAATTGGGTGCAGAGAAATCAAGGAGGAGGATATTCAAGTAACCACAACACATGGAGAGAACAACCAAATTCTGGGTGGAATGGACAAAACAATTATCATTTTCAAAATCACACCCAACCCAGACAACCGATAGCACCGCCCGTGACTCAACCCTCCACCACTGCGGTAAATTTCGATGCCTTGGCTCAGGCAATACAACAACTAGCTATAGCTCAACAACATGCCACTGAAGCCCAACAAAAAGCCAACTCTGAGAATGCTCGTCAATTCGCTGAGATCAGATCGTACATCCCAGCCTTATCACCTCAACCGCTGCCCAATCCAAACACCAATAAGGCTAGCTCATCTGGAGTACTTCAAACTCCTCCACCTGTCGGATCCTTCACCTCACCACCTGGTTTCCAAAACCAGAGTCAAGGATTTTTTACACCTTCTAGGACAAACCAAGGGAACCCACAACAAGCACCTAGAAACCAAGTCAATTTCAAAACCCCACCCCATCCAAACCAATCTGCTAATGCTGTCACTTTGAGAAATGGGAAAACCACTTCTGCCTACACAAGACCACTAGCTTCTGAGGATCAAATTGAAATTGAGGAAGAGTTTGATGATGGAGAGAAATCAGCTGAAACAACCATGCTCCCTCCTTCCTCTCCAACAATAACCATCCCCTTTCCCGGAGCTCTTCATCGAAGAAAACCGCGATCATCCACCATCGATCCGGAGTTAGAAAAACTATTCTCGGACATCGTCATTGAAATCCCACTCTTGAAAGCCCTCGAACAAGTTCCAGCCTTCTCCCGATTTTTGAAGGACAAATGCACACCAAAACGAAAATCCAAAGGAAAAAGTAAAAAGGACAATGAACATATTGAGAGACATGTGCTCCCTCAAGCAACAACCAATGCCATCTCCCAATTCTTACCCACCAAAAAGAAAGACCCAGGAGCTCCTCTAGTTAGATGCACAATTGGCAAATTGACCTTTGATCACACACTACTGGATAATGGCACTTCTATCAATCTTCTTCCGTCTGCTATTCTGGAGCAATTTGACCTAGGAAAACTGAAACCTGTCTCAATGACTTTGCAAATGGCTGATCGATCTGTGAAAAGACCAAAAGGACTTCTTGAGGATGTGATAGTTGATGTTCAAGGTCATAAATTCCCGGTTGATTTTGTTGTGATGGATATGGATCAAGCAAATATATTGAGTGAGACACCAATCATACTAGGACGACCATTTTTGGCCACTGCTAAAGCTCATTTTGATTATGAGGTTGGAAGAGTTGAATTTAAAATCAATGGCCAAGTCATTCCTGTTGATCTTGTCACCCCTACTTTCACTGAATCTGAGACCGAAGAATGTGGTTGGATAGAAAGATGTGCTGTTCTCAACATTCAAAAAGACTTTGCCCCCATCCATCTCACCAAGGATCCTTTAGAGGTTAGTCTGAACACCTTTAGATCCACTTACAAAAATACTTTCCATGAAATTGCCACCTACAATCTGAATCTTGCACTAGAAGCTCCACCAAGCCCTCTCACCGGACAAGAAATTGAGGAGCTTGATAATGCCTGGGACACATTAGACTCTGAACTCTCATTGACCTCAACAATGATCATGCCCATGATGGAACCACCATTTGAGACTATTTCTGTAATAGACTCAGGAAACATTACAACTCCGAATCCATCGACAACCACTGTTGAATTAAAACCACTACCCAAAGATCTGAAGTATGCTTTCTTGGATGATGCCCACACTCTACCAGTCATTATCAATGCCAACCTAAATCATATGCAAGAGAGCCAACTAATGGAGGTGTTGAAAAAGAATTCTCAGGCTATTGGTTGGAAAATAACTGATTTGAAAGGTATAAGCCCGACATTCTGTACACACCACATATATTTGGAGAATGACAGTAAACCCTCTCGAGAAATGCAAAGGCGGTTGAATCCTAATCTACGAGAGGTTGTGAAGAATGAAATATACAAGTGGTCGAGTCCCGGCATCATTTATCCGATAGCCGATAGTCCTTGGATTAGTCCCCTCCAGGTTGTCCCCAAGAAAGCTGGATTAACAATCGTGAAAAATGAGAAAGGCGAGGACATACCTACCAGAGTAGCCACATCTTGGAGAGTCTGTGTAGATTATAGAAAACTCAATAAGGCTACTCGAAAAGATCATTTCCCATTACCATTCATTGACCAAATCATTGAGAAGCTAGCCAGAAAAGAATTTTTCTGCTTTTTAGATGGATATTCCGGCTACAACCAAGTTGCCATAGCACCAGAAGATCAAGACAAAACCACATTCACTTGTCCTTTTGGGACTTATGCATTCCGACGAATGCCTTTCGGATTATGCAATGCCCCTGCCACTTTTCAAAGATGTATGATGGGTATCTTTGCTGACATGGTTGGTGATTTTATGGAGATATTTATGGACGATTTTTCAATTTTTGGAGACTCTTTTGAGGAGACACTCGGATTTTTGGACAAAGTCTTACAAAAATGTATTGAGGTGAACCTGATCTTATCTTGGGAGAAATCACATTTCATGGTGAAACAAGGAATTGTGTTGGGACATATCGTATCGAAAAAAGGGATAGAAGTGGATCCATCGAAAATTGAGACCATCACTCACTTAGGTCCACCCGTGAATATAAAGGGTGTTCGATCCTTCCTAGGTCACGTCGGTTTTTACCGACGATTTATCAAGGATTTCTCAAAAATCTCCCGCCCTCTCACCAAACTACTGGAAAAAGATCAAGATTTCACGTTTACTGAGGATGCTTTTGAATCTTTCAAAACCCTGAAGAAAATCATCACTGAAGCACCCATCCTACAACCCCCAGATTGGAACTATGAATTTGAGATCATGTGCGATGCATCTGATTATGCTGTGGGGGCAGTATTGGGTCAAAGGAAAGATGGGAAACCTTATGCCATTCACTATGCCAGTAAAACTCTGGATGATGCTCAGAAGAACTACACTGTGACTGAGAAAGAACTTTTAGCTGTGGTATTTTCTTTAGATAAATTTCGATCTTACATCCTAGGATCCCACATCATCATCTACACAGACCACTCTGCTCTGAAATATCTCTTCACAAAAACCGATGCTAAGCCTACACTCATTAGGTGGGTATTACTGCTCCAAGAATTCGATTTAGAGATTCGAGATAAAGCCGGAGCAAAGAATGTCGTGGCAGATCATCTTTCAAGACTCCCTTCCTCAAACACAGACACAATCCCCATCTCTGACACTTTTCCAGACGAAAGTATCATGTCTGTTTCTCAACTCCCTTGGTATGCCGACATCGTCAATTACATCGTCACTTCCACATTTTCTGATGATTGGCCAAAACATAAGAAAGACAAAACCAAAGCCCAAGCCAGATACTATCACTGGGAAGATCCTTTGCTCTTCAAAGAGGGTACTGATTTAATATGGAGACGATGCATCCCCGAACCTGAAGTCAACGATGTCCTAACTCACTGCCACACTTCTGGGTGTGGAGGACACCACTCAGGGAAGCGCACAGCCGCTAAAGTCTTACAATGCGGTTTCTACTGGCCCACACTCTTTAAAGATGCCCATCATTTTGCTCAATCTTGTCCTACCTGCCAGACTCATGGGACAATGACCCGTCGTAACATGATGCCCCTCCAACCCGTGCATATAGTCGAGATCTTTGATACTTGGGGAATAGACTTCATGGGACCTTTCACCACATCACATGGTTACCAACACATTCTTCTCGCTGTTGATTACGTCTCTCGCTGGGTAGAAGCCATTCCTACTCGTGCTGCTGATAGCACAACTGTTGTCAAGCTCTTGAATGACCTATTCTCTCGATTTGGATTGCCAAAGGTGGTCATTAGTGATGGAGGCACCCACTTTCTGAATGCTTCAGTTAAGAATTTACTCAAGAAAAATGGAGTCGAACACCGTGTCTCAACTGCCTATCACCCTCAGACAAATGGAATGGCCGAGCTGTCAAACCGAGAAATCAAGACCATCCTCCAGAAAATTGTTCGCTCTGATCGTAAAGACTGGTCCCAACACTTACCTTCTGCTCTCTGGGCCTACTGCACCGCTTTTCGCACACCCTTAGGTATGAGCCCATTTCGATTAGTCTATGGAAAGCCGTGTCACCTACCCGTAGAGGTCCACCACAAATCACTCTGGGCAATCAAGAAGTGCCATCTGGATTATGATGAGGCTGGGAAGAAAAGACTATTGGATTTATCTGAACTGGAAGAACTGAGATCACAAGCCTATGATAACAACCTGCTATACAAAGAGAAAATCAAGTTGTGGCACGATGCCAATATTTCGAGGAAAACATTCAAAGAAAATCAGAAAGTATGGCTATTTGATGCAAAACTGAAGTTATTTCCAGGAAAATTGAGATCGAAATGGAAAGGACCATACATTGTAACTCAAGTATTTGATAATGGCTCGATAGAAATTTCTGACCCAAACACTAAAGCCACATTCAGAGTAAATGGTCAAAGACTAAAACCCGTTGTTGAACCATCTGGTCCTATGCCTGTTTGCACAACATACCTTTTGCAGGAAAAATGAACCATCACATCGCCTAGCTGAGGCGTTAAATCATGCACTCTCGTGAGCCTCCCCTCACAGGTATCTTTTTACCGCTCGCATGTTTATTTTCACTGCATTGCATTAGATAAGTATGGGGGTACTCCTCTGCATTACTTTAAAAAAAAAATACATTTCACATCCCTTTTGATCCTCCTATTGCACATTGTCTTCACCATGAGGACATGGTTTCTGTTAAGTATGGGGGGGTGTTTGCATATTTTTTCAAAATTGCATACTCTTTCAAAAAAAAACTCTCTTTTGCAAAAATTCCCCTAAAAATATTTTCAAAAGCAAGAAAACCACCAAAAATACATCCTTCCTAGTTTTATCCTATTTTGAGAAATCAGATCTTCACTACATAAATCATAGACTGAGGTTGAGTTGACCCTAATCCACTAAACTTCATCAGAATTTCACTAGGCATGAGTTCTTAAACTTTCTTCAGGTCCATTTGGACTTTATTCTCTCAGTTCCACTAACTCTACTGGTGAATGAACTTCTGTATCTAACTAGATCACCTGAGCAACTAGTAGCACTCTTAAACTCTTCAGTGGATATTAAACAACTGCACATTGCACTTAGCTTGAGTGAGTTGAGTTTACGAGATACAATTACAATCTAGTTGAGGTGAGGAGTTGTCCTCTTGGTTGTGCCAATGCCTGAACCTTATCTATAGTCAGTGAAGGAACCTGACTCAGGAGCAACATGATCTCTCTAGTCCAAGTGTGTCAGCAAATAAGCCAGTATCGTGCCCCCAAAGACAATATTAAGCCGATACTACCTCTTGATGCCAAAACCCAAGACAAAAATACCACAAAAAGGCATATCACAATACAAATGCCAAAAACCACCAATCATGCAATGATGTGCAAAGCAAAAGCAAGGAAAGAAGACCACCAAATAACCCTTCTCCATCAAAAAGCCGTGGTAGCAGCCCAATGATGCTACCTAAATTTTATAAGAGGCCCAAAGAGGCCCAGGGTTATGCTCTGCAAAAGGAAAAGAATGAGAGCAACGGACCAAAGCGGTCTACGGAAAACCCCGAAATTAAGTCCCATTCTCCAATAAACTGTGACCTATTTTCTATGCTGACATACTTGGGTGAAAGGAGATTATGCCTGAATCTAGGTGAGGACTGAGGCTATTTGTATAGGGAATCATTCGGTACCTTGATAGATTGTGTTGTTAGCTCGTTCTCTTGACTCACGAAAGCTAAAATTATCACTAACACTGTTTATATCCACTCAAGGTCAAAGAGAATACCTGTTTCTTAGGGATGAGCTGACCTGATCGACCTTCTGAAACCATGTTTGATTTTGTTGGAACTGAGAGGCTGTTGAAACTACAAAACTCGAGTCAAGTTGACTATTCGAATAAATCATTAATCCATGGGTCAATTCTACTTAAGTTTGTGTGTCTGTGTGGTTAGGATCTGAAAACTCAAGACTTTGTGGGTATGTCTGCTGCAAACCCTCACCCAATCTATCTTGGCTATTTTCCTTCATTATTTCTTATCTTATTCTTGCTCGGGACTAGCAAGACTTAAGTATGGGGGTGTGATGATTACATTATATACAGAGATAATATGATCAAATTATGTGATATACAACCTTAATGATTGATCTGGAAACTCTAAAATCACATAATCTATATTCCTTACATACAACAGCAAAAATATCCATAATTGCACACAATCAATTAAAAATCTCTGCATAAATCAAACGATCATAATTTCGTAATCAAGTAAAATGTCTTCAAAAATACCGGTTACATATTTTATGGTTCCTAATCAATTTTTGTTAACATGAACCAAGCAAAACATATGGAAGAGTATTGGGTATATATAGCATTGAATATAACACATTGATTTGACTCTACAAAACCTCACTTTTTATTGGGAAGAAAATAGAAGGGAAGATAGTATAAATTAACCACTCATTATAGCTTGGATAAAGCCCACAGTTTTTGTTGGAAAGAAATGGAGAGGGGGAATAGTGCAAAAGTTCCTCTCTTTAATATCATGCATGTGCACCAATTACCCATTCCCTTTCCCATGCATAGAGCCACCATACCACTCCCTTCCCCATGCATGAGTTGCAACTTACGTACTCCACCCATTCCCTTCCCCATGCAACAATTATATTTTTGTCATTACTCTCTCTTTATTTGCATAGCATGGAGCCGCACAATACAAGGATAAAAAGGCCACTCACGTACTCACCCTCCCCCCCATTTTATATACTCACTCACGCACTCTCTCTCTTCCCCTCCCATTTTTCATAATGCACAACACTCGACCCCCCATCCCCCTTTTTTTTTACGCAGTCCCCATTTCCCTCAATCGCACTCTCCATACTCGACCTCACTCTCTCTCTCTCGTTTTCTTTGGTTTTATGCAGGCAAAAGCGTCTCCAGTAGCTACCATTCTTCAGCTCCTTCCCCGCGGGCGTGTTCTTCTCCTTCAACATGCACCGGCATCCGTCTCGTCGCAGCCAGCAGCTGTGCACCGCAGTTGCACGCCCCAGCTCGCTTCCATCTCTTCCAGTCCATACGTACCTCCTCCTCAGCGGCTGTGTGCGAGTGCAGCCCGCAACGGCCCATACGTCTAGTTACCGGCACCATCCTCGACTGTTCAGCCACCGGCATCATCTCACTGCAGCCTGCAGTTGTGCATCACGACTGTGCATCCCAGCTGCTGCACACTCCCCCTCTCGCACGGCAACCGTCATCGTCGCGATCTGTCCTCGACGCTCCTGAACATTGGTGTTGCATCGTCCTGTGCACCGACTCTGGAGAAGAACAAAACTCAACTCTTTTCTCTTTAGATTTTTTTTGATGGTCTTTATTCAGTTGGTCTTCATTAGCACTCTGCAAATCTAGAAAAAGTTCGAACTGAATCTTATCTAAAGTTGTATTGTGGTATACGTGCAATTCATCCTTCTAGTTTCATTCATACGGTTCACTAAAATCAAGTGGTTTCCCTTTATTTTTTTTATTTGCGAAAGAGTTCTTACAAAAGATCTCTTCTTATTTAAAGGGCACTAGTTATTTATTTTGCAGTTTCTCCAAATCCACTTTTTATCTATTCTACGAATTTTATGTTTCATCTTCTTAATTTTAAAATAGTGAATCAAGTTTTATTTTGATTGCATAAAGTCTTTAGCTTCTCAATAAATAGCAAAACAACCCTTGAGGTGTTATTTTGACCGAATTAAGTTGAAATTGGAGTAAGAAATTACAAAAACAAATTATGCAAATTTGCTGTGTCCCTGTGGATTCGAACCTCTACTTGCCATATGCATTTTTGTGCTTGTAGTTGTATTTTATTTGTTTGATCTGGATTCTTCGTGGAACAACAACGACATTATAACATCATCACTTTAAACCGCGAAAAATCTTGTCAACATTCACCAAGACAAGCATCAAAACTATCACTATAGACCGAGAAATCATCCATGAAAACCTCAAGAAAGCTACCTACCATGTTAGCAATAATAGCCAACATGCACCTCTAGAATGTAGCGTGCGCGTTACCAAATTCAAAGGGCATATGCTTGAAAGCATGGTTGCCGAACATACAAGTGAAGGTGGTTTTCTCTTGATCCTCAAGAGCGATCTCCACTTGGTTGTACCTAGAGTACCCATACAAAAAGCAAAAAAAAAACTATTTCCCTACGAACCTTTCAAGCACTTGATCAATAAACAACATATGAAAGTGATACTTCTTGATTGTTGAATTCATGTGCCAATAATAAACACAAACGCACCATGAAGTAGGTATTCAGGTAGATATCTCCTCTCCTTGATCATTTGTGACCATCGTCATTACATATTTCTTTGGACTACGTGCAATTGGCTAACCCATTTTGAGTTGGAGATACGATAAATAAAGCAAGCTTCACATATTTTGTTATCTCTTTCATTACGACGTCCCGAAGATTAGCGCTTAACCTTCTCTGGAAATTGCTGGACGGTTTATAAACATACTCTAAGTAGATATGGTGTGAACACAAGGCCAGATTTATCCCTCAGAGATCCAAACATTCCAACCATGTGCCTTGCGATTTTTCTCTAGAATCTCTAGCAAGTGAGATTCATGATCCATATTCAATATGCCACTGATGATGACCGAATGCATATTCTTCTCACCCACAAGGAAAGCATACTTAAGATCTGTCAGAAATGGCTTTAATTCAAGTATATGCTGAGTCAGTTTCTTGGACACTTCTGAAATTGCATGGGTTGATGAATGCTCTGCTGATAATATGGTGCTGTTCACCTTTGTCACTTGTGGCTCAGACAATCAAATACCGAACATATATACAATGATCTTTTCTTGTTCGATTTGGCATAAATCTTCTTCGAATATCTCGATCAGTATTTCAGAATCATCCTCTCTGTCGGCAAAGAAGAAAATATGGACTGTGTTGTCCATGTCCTCCTTTGGAAAGACGATTTCCTATGTCTCAATATCATTTATTGCTAAGCTTGAATCTCTGATCTGCTCAACGATGTCATAGTCTTCTGCATACAGTTTTGGATCTCATCTTTCAGATGCGCTCTTTGCAGCTTTTGGCTCCATGATTATGTCCATTGTGACCTTTTCGCTGAAGGAGTAGAGCATGATCTTTTCATACCCCAAAATCAACTACCATTTCAGCCGTTCGAAAGAATGACCGACCAAGAATATCGGGGGTTTGGAGTAACGGTGAAGGTCAATCCATGTCCAAGACAACAAAGTCCACTGATAATTTCATGCCATGCATTGTTATGATAATGTCCTCTAATAAACCTCAAGGTCGCTTAATGGATCGATCAACAAACTAAAGGATCATGTGTGTGGGTTTAAGCGGACCTAATCTGAATTCTTGAAGCAATGAGGAAGGCATGAGGTTAATGGAGGAACCATTATCAAGCAACGTTCATTCAAATATATGATACAAAATCTCACATATGATTAAATACACTCCCTTGTCTTTCTTCTTGGTTGGGAGTTCACTGATTGCATTTACTGTAGACATGGTCATAATGTGCTTCTCTGATATGTTGCATCGGTTTTTACAGGGTTGACACTTTGATGTACATGCCTCCTTCAATCCTTTCTTAATAGAGGGCATGTATTCCATGACTTTTAACAACTACATTTCAAGAAACATAATCCGAAGAACTTCCACAATAAATGGATCATGCAATGCATTTTTCAATTTTCTATTTTTTTGAATTTTTTATAGTGTTTGGAAAAGGAATATTTATAGACTAAACATCATTGTTCTTATTTACACCAGGATCATTATTTACAAATGACTGGCTAGACAGTAAGCATTCATTAAAAATAAGAGAAAAAGTAAACACAGGAGCTTTGAATTCTTTAATCGGCACTGGATCAACTATTGTTGTGGCTTTCTCCTTGTTGGATCGGTTCTGCCTAGGCTCTTATCTTGTTTTTGAAATTTTTATTTTCTTCATTTTTTGTACTTTCTAGTGATCTGGTGTGGCTCCTCCTCCTCCTTCTTTGTCACCTGGCTCGACTGCTTGATCAACTGATACATAAGATGATGATTCACAAGTGGACACCCTAATCTTCCCCTTGGCTGCAGTAGATAGCTACAAGATCCTACTACTTCTGCTCCTTGCACTTTAAGTTGCTGGGGTTCACCTAGACCTGCGATGGTATGATCAATTTGATGGCGGTGAGATCATCAAGTTTCTAACTCATCTCTGCAAGGCTCTTCACCAGTTGAGCCAAACAGTCCAAGGCAGGGTTCACAAGCGCGACCTCGAAAGATTCAACGTGCTGACCACACTGAGACTGTAGTGATGTTGTGGAGGCTGCGACTGATTATTCTAGGAATTATACTGAGGAGGATGCTGCTACTGATATACTAAATGCACTAAGAAGAGGGTAGTGGTGATACTACTGCTGATGGTGGTACACCAGTTGTTGGTATGACTGTCTCTAAGTGTGTGCTTGTGGTGGAGACTAGTGATTCTGAGGATGACCTTGGACAAACTTCCTACCCTGTGATTGATGGTTCGGTTGAATGACATTGGACTGACCCTATTGGTGTCTACCACGATGGATCAATTGCGCTTCATTGCTCCATATGACGTTCACCTCCTGAATTTGGGGTGGAGGTGGGAATAACAACTCTACAAAAGATCAGGGCTCTAGGTGGTACATAATCATCTATCGCGGCTGCGGTAACAGTGTTGCATGGTCAGGTTCCTGCATGTAATATATGTGCTGGATGGACAATTTCTTCCTTGGACTCTATGATGATGATGATTCCTTTGGCTCGACAGAGGTTGTGGTGGATGAGCTCATAGTCTGGTAGGTGCTAATAGTGCTCACCAAGATCTCCAGATGATTAGTGATCTGGTCCAATTTGTCCAAGTTCACCATTCTTTGTTCGATCACAGCTAGCTTCTCGAGGTCCTATGATCATTTCTTGATGATGTCCACTATGGACAGGTGGATCCATATGATACTCTGGTTGGAGCTCTCATCCATATCCTCATCGTGGGATGTTGTCATGTTAACGGGCTTGTGGTGGATCTATAGTTGTTTCTTATATGCACGGGACAGAGACACATCAACCTCTCCTTCTGCCATTTCTTCAAAAATCGTCCAGACAACATCTTCATCTTTATTTAAAAGAGATCCTCCACATGCGGCATCAATGAGCCTATGGCTTTTATGGTTGAGTCCCCCAAAGAAGTGTTGGACTATGCTGGTCCTTGGAATGTCATGGTGGGGGAACTTCTCTTGTAAATCCTTGAATCTCTCCCAAGCTTCATGAATGGACTCGTGTGGTCCTTGGGAGAAATTCAAGATGCAGGCACATATCTGGTTTATACGACTGCAAGGGTAATACTTGTGTAGGAATGCTGACTTGAGCTCTTCCCAGGTCGTTGATGAACGCTCCCGTACCCTTAGTTAATTCGATCAAATTAATGGTCCAAATTAATTTTAAGTGTTCGTTGCAGTCGGATGCGGGAGGTTGATCAAAAACCACTTAAGTCAGATGTTGGTCAATTTTTAAGCGGTGATATTTTTTTACTTGGTGGAGTCCAAGGTCGATCTCAGGGAGGCAACTGTCTCCTTAGGTTGATTACAACAATTTACAAGTGTTTGATATTCGGGGAACAATTTTTTTGGTATTTTTAATTTTCAATGCAGACACATGCAAAAATCCAGCCAAGTTGAGATTAAATCAATTTAAGATATCAAATGAAGTCCAAAAATTATGAAACTTGGTCAGATTATGAAATGGAATGAAATGAAGCTACACTAATTTTTTTGGAATTTTTCGACTCAAAATAAATTTTCTGTGAATTAACTAAACAGACAGAGTGATTTTCAGTGTTTAATTTTTAATAGATATCAAATCACAATTTTTTCAAGAACTAAAATTATCCTAGGAAGGTCTAATGATTAGGGACCTAGGAAAATTGACAGAACCTAAATTTGTTGTGAGATGAATTAATTAAAATTAATTAAAGAAAATCACTAAACTATTTATTGAGGCCTCGTTATGCGTGCAAATGCCATGAAATTTTTATGGAGTGTTGAAAATAATGTCCTTAAGCTACTGTGAATTTTTGGTGATTTTTGAAGGCACTGATATTTAATTAAAAATCAAAAGGCATCACTGGGCAAAATATGTCACAAATGAACCAATTAATTTATTGATAATTCAATAAAGCCAACAAAAATCAAACACGTGTACAAACTGATAGAGGACAAAATTCTCAACAACTTGCAATTTTTAGAATTTCAAAATGATGAAAAATGCATGCTATGGACACGTGCAAACACAAGGGTATCAATGCAATACTGGAAAATAAAATTTCAATAAGTAAACGTGCTGACAGGGACTAAAATGCAATTACCAATAGTACGCAGGACTTGGATGCAATTTCTCCACGAAGCACGTGCTCCTCACGTGATGTCTGCTTCACAGGGACCTTTTTGCAATTTGTGAAAGCTCCAGGGGCGTCGGTGCAAATAACCCAGGCCGCACGTGCTCCTCACGTGGGGCGGCCTAGGTTCGGAGGGCGTCGGAGGCTCGGAGTGAGGTTCGGGTCTTCTGGAGGCTCGGGCTAGCCTCGGAGCAGCTTCGGGGTACCCGAGCCTAGGCTTGGGAGGCCGAGGCTCGGATAGGGCGACGTGGCGGCCTGAAGGCCCTTGGATCAAGATGGATCCAAGGGATGTCGATGAAGACGCGTGGCGGCTGGTGGATCGTCCGATCTGAGGTGTGATCGACGGTCGAGGACGATGGCGGCGAAGGGATACGTGGCTGGACGTGGGCCGTTCGATCGAATGATCGAACGGCGACTGCTTCTTCTCCTCAACGGGTCCTCCGCCGCCTGCGGAGGAGATGGCTGCGCTCCGGTGAAGGCTGCTGAGCTCCGCCTCGGCTGCCAAGCTCAGGTGATGAGCTCCGTCAGCTCCCACCGAGCTCGGAAGATTCGGAAGTGTACGGCGAGCTCTCCGGTGGTCTCTGGATGACTGGAGGAGGGCTGGAGCTCTGAATCGATGAAGCTCGAGGACAGCTCCGACGAGGCTCCGGCCAGTGATGAATTGAGTCCCTGCAAAAGGTTAGAAGGATAGCCGAGGCGTGCAGGTGTTCGTGGAGGTGAGATGAGTGAGCGGCGAGGCCTACGGTGGAGTGCGGTGGTCTGGCGAATAAGCTCCGGCCAAATGGCGGAGCTACAGTCGGAGGAAGGTGGTATGCGTCGTCGGAAGGTGCGGAGGGGTCAGCGAGGATCGGAGCTCCGACGCGGAGCTCGGCGAGGTGATTGGAAGGTGCGAGGGTGATCAATGGCAGCGAATAAAAATAGAGAAAAAGCAAGAAAAAGAAGAAGAAGATCGGAGATCGATGGAGGAAGTTACCTGGGGATTGGAGCTCGGATTTGAGTTCCAGGGTCGTCGCTCGAGGGATCGGTACGGTCCCGAGCTCGTGCAGCGTCACGGAAGGCAGCTGCGACACGGCGGAGATGCCGTGGATCTCGCCGGAGAAGACGCCTGTCTTCGCTCGAAGATAAGGCCAATTGCTGTCACCAATTGAGAGCTCTGAGCTCGGGGGTTTCTCCTGGAGTGGCGGATGGTGATGAAGGTGGCCGGAGGGCGAGTATTTATAGGATGGAAGTCTCGGCAGAGCTGGTGATGGGGCGAAGTTCATGGCTGTCGTGGGGCGAGTGTGGCGGAGATGGTGGTGTGCGAGGGAGCTGGCGAGGGAGATGGATGAGTGGGGTGTGTCGTGGGGGTGATGGTGGTCGAAGAAGGTGGCTGGAGTGCGGCCAAGAATAGGAAGGGGCAGCCCCTCCCGCAAGGCGGAGATCGTGGGAGAGAGGGGGTGCCCGAGGTAGGGGACGAAGCCCTGGCCGTTGGATCTTGTGATCCAACGGCCAGATCGAAGCGCAAAGGAGCGGGTCTGATTAGATCTGGGTGAGATGATCTGAAAGGTGGGCGGCTGTGATGAGAGGATCGGGGGCGTGATCGAGCGGCGTAGATGTCGCCACGTGGCTCGCTGAGAGCGCGGCGCTAATGGATGGCGGAGATGACGAGTGTGGGATAATCAGACGGCTGAGGGAGTGCGCGCACGTGGTCACAGAGGGACCGTTGGATCTGAAGCTCGATCCAACGGTGGGGGGCGCGGGCGGATAAGACAAAGGGCAGCGGGCCGCGTGGCGCAATCAGAGGGCGCCACGTGGCCTGCTGTGAATGGCTGGAAGGAAAAACACGTGTAGAGAGAAGAGGAGGCCGAATTTGGAAAAACTCAAAACATGAAAGTTGTATATTTTGATGAGATCTACAAGTTTCATGTTGACCAAAGACGGAGATGAGGTCAAATATGGTACATAAATACAAAGATACATAAATGTACATATGTAGTATACAAAATGACCCAAAAACCCAAGTTTCTCATACAAGCTCCAATTGCAATGAAATTAGTCTCATTTTAAAGGTCTTTTCATATGTAGTATTCTAAGAGTGAGTAGACCTAATTATGGGTTTGTATGAGGGCTTTATGTGTGTTTTAATGTACACGGGTTCTCAGGATATTTGGCTATTTTACAAGGGTGATTTTAGGCATTCTTCCATATATATTATAGAGAAGAGGTTATTTGATGAAGATGTATTTTACAAGGGATTTTTGGCATTCTTATTTAAATGCAGATGAGCTGCTAAAATGCATGAATTATGGATGCATGCATGAGTGTTATTTATGCCAGATAAAAGGAATATGCTTCTATTTTCTCGGGAACAAGGCTCTATTTTTGACTTTTGATGTGATGAATCACAGATTCATCAACCCCCTATACTTAAACCTTGCTCGTCCCCGAGCAACTAAATGAAATGCAAGAGTGAAATGATTTTGGGTTCCATGCCAAGGTCATGAACAAAAGTTGAAAATGGAGCCTGACTCGACCTTTGGATTAATTGTGTGGCGGAACCTTATTGGGACCTGAACTTAAGACCTAACAGACTTCAAGTTCCACAAGTCTTCTATTCAAGACGTCTTAACAGTCAGGTCAGAATAATTCCTCAAACGCAAATTTCTGATGACTATGATTCTTACTTGTACTGTGTAAGTGAGATATAGCTCTCCATATCAGAAATGACTCGGAACCAGCCTCCTCTAACAAGGTAACTCAATAACCTGGTCCAGTAACTCTTTCCTCGAGGAGCGGGGTATTCCCTTCTAAGTTCAAGTGCGACCAACTCAAGAGGAGGGGGTAGAGAAAAGAATGGACGGTGGCCAGTGTAGCCACCTATCCCGGGATGCCTGACCAGTGTAGCCAAGTCATCCAGCTGCATTTTCCTTGCTAATATACATACTCCGACAGGTATTATTCTTTTTCTTGGACCTGTCTGATTTTTTTTTTTTTTTGGAGTTCTTTCTTGCATTTTTTTTTTGGACTATATTCAAGGTGCAGCATATACATCAGGAGTTTTTCCTCTTGAGCCAGTAGACTATCCCTCTTTTGAAGCATTATTGCAACCCACAGCATCCCGTCCTTAGCCTTCATCACCACTAGACCAAGTTGAGACGCACTTCCTTCACTATAAGAAGAAGAGAGGTTCCGCCTAGAAGTACTACCCTCATATGCTACCCCAAGTCAAAGGAAACTACTTCCTCAACACCTCATCAATGAAGAGCTATGTGCATTGTGCTTGTCCAAGTTAGGTCATTATCTAAAAGAATCCTGCGTATGCACGAGATATTCTACTTAGACTAATTAAGATGACATGTGAACATAGACTTTCGGACTCAAAGAATTAAGTCTCTTGACCTGAGAAATCTTAACTCCAGTTCCTATAAGGTTCCTCTGAAATTAGGTGGATTAAGGTCAAATCAAGTCCATCCTCAATATCTACTCATAACTTGGTTCAGAACCCACTAGCTTTTCACTTTGCATATGCAAAGATATGCAGATGAGATGAGATGTCATGCTATGAAGATGCAGGACTCTTTTTATTATTTTTTTATGCAGGGATGATATGCAAGAGTAAATAAGAAGCCTTTATTTTTGTTTTATTTTTCTGGTATACAAAAATTATTTACAAAAGTATGTTTTACAAGAATTTTACAACTTTTTATACAAGTATTATTCATATAGTACATATTATACAAGTATACCAAAAAATTTTTTTTTGTTTTTTTCGATTTTTACCCACCCGTAATTTTTGCAAAATATATACAACAGTACGCGAAAGTACGAGCTATGGGTAAAGTATATATGTAATATATACACGCCCCCCTATACTTAGCGTGTGCTATGTCCTCAGAGCACGAAAGCGACTAAAAAGACATAGCTCGGACTAAGCGTAGGAGAGCTAAAATAACAAAAAGTATAGAAATCGTCCCGCCCCCCTATACTTAGGTTCTGGTAGCCAAAGTGTAGAAGAAGGTCAGAAATGGGCGGACGAGGAAAAGAGGGGAAATAAATGAATATATACACGGTGGGCATCGGTCCCCCCTATACTTAGGCTCTGGTCAGCCTAAGTATAGGACAAGAGTGAGTAAGAGGACCAATGTGATCTGGAGAATGTACAATGAATCGACTCGGGTGACCCCTTCCCCCTATACTTAGGATCTGGTCATCCTAAGTACAGTCCGAGATAATGATTCGATGATGTGGGGACGGGTTACTAGAATCGTGAAGGTAAGGATAGGATATACAGGAAGAATGATATATATACAGCTGAGTCGGTCTGAATCTTTTGAAGATGCTGCTGATGGCTGGAGTTCATTGTTGCAAGGTCTCATACGCGGCTTGAGATGTATCTGCTGTATCTGTCTCGCATATGAATACAATCTCCTCCACATGGACTAACTGTTCCTTGGATTCGACGAAGTGCTTCAACAGCTGCCCATTTACTAGGAATGTTGGTGCGTCATCTGCGAGATCTGAGATCTCGACACATCCACTATCATGCACCGTTCGGACAACGAATGGTCCCGTCCACTTAGACTTTAGTTTGCCTTGGAAAGTCTTCAGTCTGGCATTGAACAACCATACCTTCTGTCCAGGAACAAAGGTCTTTCGTCTGATATATCTATCGTGCCAACGCTTAACCTTGTCCTTGTACACCACACTGTTGTCGTATGCTCGGTTTCTGACTTCCACAAGCTCATTCAGATCCATGTCTCTTTGTTTCTGGCCTAGGTGTGTGTTCCAGTTGACTTTCTTTATTGCCCATTCTGATTTGTGCACTAACTCTGCGGGCAAATGGCACGGCTTTCCGAATACCATTCGGAATGGGGAGGTGCCTAACGGAGTCTTGTAAGCCGTCCTATACGCCCAGAGGACTTGATCCAAGATCTGAGACCAGTCCTTCCTGTCTGGGCGGACGAGCTTTTGCAATATGGTTTTCACCTCCCTATTCGACACCTCAGCCATACCATTGGTTTGTGGGTGGTAAGGACTAGCGACACGGTGTTCGATGCCGTAATCCTTCAGGAGTTTCTTCACTTCCCGATTCACAAAGTGGCTACCCCCATCTGATATCATCATTTTGGGGATCCCGAACCTAGAGATTATGTGCTCTCTGATAAATTTACAGACAGTCTTACTGTCTGCGGCTCGGGTCGGGATAGCCTCCACCCATCTGGACAGATAGTCAACCGCAAGAAGGATGTATTCAAACCCGTGGCTGACAGGGAATGGGCCCATGAAATCGATGCCCCAGGCGTCAAAGACATCACAAATGATGACCGGCTGCATTGGCATCTCATCTTTGGAACCAACGGTTCCTCCCATCCTCTGGCAAACTGGGCACGACTTCGCGAAGGCGGTGGCATCGCGAAACAGAGTCGGCCAGTAAAAGCCACATTGAAGTACCTTCCATGCGGTCCTCTTCCCGGAGTGGTGTCCTCCTGCCTCTAAGCTATGGCATAAAGAAAGGACACTCTGGTATTCCTCCTGAGGAATACAACGTCTCCAGACACAATCCGGTCCTTCAAAGAAAAGGATCGGATCCTCCCAATGGTAGTGTCTAGCGTCCGACTTTAATCGGTCAATTTGGCTCTTGGGCCAATCCTCGGGAACTTTCTTGGAGACAAGATAGTTCACGATATTGGCATACCATGGGAGTGAGTCGATAACAAAAATCGACTCGTCAGGGAAGGAGTCTCGAATCGGGGAAACCTCGGAAGTATTAAGATCTTCGAGACGAGAGAGATGATCGGCTACTACGTTCTTCTTTCCAGGTTTATCACGGATGTCCAAATCAAACTCCTGGAGAAGTAAAATCCAACGAAGAA
This sequence comes from Ottelia alismoides, assembly GCA_037367405.1. Taxonomy (NCBI): domain Eukaryota; kingdom Viridiplantae; phylum Streptophyta; class Magnoliopsida; order Alismatales; family Hydrocharitaceae; genus Ottelia; species Ottelia alismoides. The sequence goes on from JAZKJV010003198.1 coordinate 34,476, forward strand.
GACGCGCCTTCGCGTCCTTCTTTTCCATTAAATATCGTAGTGCCGTGTGGTCTGTGAACACAGTTACCTTGGATCCGATTAAATGAGATCTGAATTTGTCCAAGGCAAACACTACCGCAAGCATTTCCTTTTCGGTAACTGTATAGTTACGCTGAGCAGAATCAAGCACTTTGCTTGCGTAGTGAATTGCAAACGGGACGCCATCTCTTCTTTGTCCCAATACAGCCCCAACAGCATAATCTGAGGCGTCCGTCATGATCTCGAAAGGAAGAGACCAATCTGGGGCTTGTAAGATGGGTGCGTCCATGATCATTCCTTGTAACCGCTTAAAGGCCTCAAGACACTTGTGATCGACAATAAACTCCGCGTCTTTGCCTAAAAGCTCAGTTAGCGGTCGGGCAATCTTAGAAAAATCCTTAATAAATCTCCGATAAAATCCGACATGCCCGAGGAACGACCGCAACTGCCGTACGTTGGTTGGTGGCTGGAGTCGTCTGATCACGTCCACCTTGGCAGGGTCAACCTCCATTCCTCTCTTGGAGATGACATGCCCCAACACTATGCCCTCCGTCACCATAAAGTGACTTTTCTCCCAGGAGAGCACCAGATTGACCTCACAACATCTTTTGAGGACTCGGTCCAGATTCCTAAGGCAGGAATCAAAAGAGTCGCCGTGGACCGAGAAGTCATCCATGAAAACTTCCAGGAATTCGCCGACCATTTCGGCGAATACAGCAATCATACACCTTTGGAAAGTACCTGGAGCATTGCATAGCCCAAAAGGCATGCGCCTGAAAGCATAGGTACCAAAGGGGCATGTGAACGTGGTTTTTTCCTGGTCCTCCGGAGCTATGGCTACTTGATTGTAGCCTGAGAACCCATCAAGAAAACAAAAGAATTCTTTCCTCGCTAGTCTTTCTAAAATCTGATCAATAAATGGCAGGGGGAAATGATCCTTTTTCGTCGCGGCATTCAGGCGTCTGTAATCCACACAGACGCGCCACGACGTGGGTACTCTTGTCACGATCTCCTCTCCGTCCTCATTGGTGGTCGTCTGAATTCCCGACTTTTTCGGGACAACATGGATTGGGGCCACCCACTTGGAATCGGAGATTGGGTAAATGAAACCCGCGTCGCACCATTTTTCTATCTCTTTCTTCACAACCTCTCGTAGATTTGGATTCAACCGACGTTGGAATTCACGAGAGGGTTTGGCTTCGTTCTCCAAGTATATATGGTGCGAACACAGAGCGGGATTTATCCCGTGGAGATCGGAAATGCTCCAGCCTATTGCCTTGCGGTTCTTCTCCAGGATCTCTAGCAAGCGAGACTCCTGCTCCTCGGTCAATTGCGAACTGATAATGACCGGAAATTTCTTGTCCTGGCCCGTAAGGAAGGCATATTTCAGAGTTGTGGGTAAAGGTTTGAGCTCGGGGATGGTATAATCGTCTAAGAAGTCTGGCTCAATCCGATCTGGTTCGGTGTTGGACGTGGCTGGATCCTGTTCTGCAGCGGCTGCCACCAAGCTCGGCTCTGGAGTCGGATCGTCAAAGGTCTCCATGCAATCGGCAAACGCCTCGTCCGACTCGTCATCCTCATCTTCCGATTGTCCTAAGGATGTAAGGACTGACAGGCCCACTTGGGCCTCTGTGTCATCGAAGATGTAGGGCGATGCAGGCTCAGAGCTGTACTCGTTCCTGAGGATCTCGCAGACTGACTCATGCACTGGATCATCTTCAAAGGAGATGGATACATCGGTGCTGGCTGGGTTCTGTCTCCATGGCCCAACTAAGTCTACATGTTCATGGTCTGTTTCGAGAGAAGAGTACTCGGTGCTGGATTCGGAGTCTGGTCTCTGCCATCTCGTCTGCTTCATCTCTAATTCCTCATCTCCGCCTGGAGTTTGGAACTGAATTTTCCCATTCTTATAATCGAATAAGGCCCCTGCTGTTCTGAGGAAGGGCCTACCCAAAATGATCTGGGAATCTCTCCAATTACGAGGGGTTTCCATATCGAGGACAGTAAAGTCCACCATGTATTCTTGCCCCTCGACTTTGATCACAATGTTCCTTAACTCTCCTTGGGACTTCTTAGTGGATTTGTCCGCGAACTGAAGAATAGCTCTAGATTTCCTAAGAGGTCCGAGATTGAGCCGCTCATAGAGGGCTGTGGGCATCAAGTTGATCGAGGAACCATTGTCCAGGAGAGTGCGTGCAAACGCGATGTCATCAACATGACTCACTACATAGTGTGCACCCATGTCTCTTCGTTTCCGAGGAAACGAGTTCTTTATTGCACAAGTCGTGGCTATTGATAGGATGTGTTTCTCAACACGGCTTTTGGTTTTCCTGCTAACCCTAGTAGGTGTGCATCTCACCTTAAGGTATTTTTGGAATGCAGGGGTCATTTCCACGAACTTGTCAAAGGGGATTGTGACCTTGATATGTTTGTTACAAAACTCAGCCATCTCAGGGTCATCTTTTTGGATTTTTTTGTTTTTCTTCTTCCCACCCTTGAGAGATTGGGGGAAAGGGATTATTAACTCAGGTTCTGGAACTGAAATATCTTCATTAGCTGCTGAAACTGAGTTCTGAACAAGACTCTGACTCGGACTTTTATACAGACTCTGACTCTGACTCTGACGAAAGGGAAAATGCGTGGGCGAAACCGGTGATGCTTCTTCCGCTTCTTCTGGCTGGTCCTCCTCAGATGGAGGTGCGGGCTCATCGGTGTCGTCGGACTCGGGATGACTGCGGGGCTGGTGCTTCGAGGACTCAGATGTCCTCTTCTTCTGCTGGCGGTGACGGTGGTGCTCCTCCTCTTCCTCCTCCGAATTCTCCTCAGGTCGAATTTCGGAGGTTCCTTCCTGTTGTGCCCGTGCCCGATCAGGTATGGTCACGGTCCTTCCGCTCCTGAGGGACATATGGTTAACATTATCATACGAAAGGATCTCATGTTCAGATAAATAATTATCTGAATAGTATACCTGATCTCGGGGTCGGTTCTGGCCTTGATGTATGCTATTTGGGTTGGCCTGAACCTGTGCGGGAATTGGAGTCCTTGGCGCCATTTGTTGGTCCTGAGCACGAGAGACCCGATTGATGTCGGTTCTCATGTCCAGGTAGTCGTTCTGCATCTGCTAGACCCTATCAGACAGGGTCTGGATCGCCAAGGTGAGGGACTCCAATTCGGTGGGCTGGGCTGGCTGCTGAGTGGATGCGGTCCTGAACTGGCCCTGCTGGCCGTGCCGATACTGCTGCTGATGGGGCGGTGCTGGCCCCTGCTGGTAGGTGCGCTGCTGCGGCTGGTACCCTTGTTCTGGCCTGGACTGATATCGCGGGATTGTGACGGGCCTGGTCTCTTGGTAGACTGGGGTTGGGCGGTGTGCCTGGTCCTTCCCCATCTCGATTTGCCGGACTAGTGGGTCGCGGCTATACCAGAGCCCGTTGATTTCGTAAACGGGCAGAGGCTCCTCGTACTCTGTCTCCACTGGTGGGGGTGCATGATGGTTCTGCTGGGTGTAAGTCTGATCCCAGCTGCTCTGAGACCCCGGTGCCTGTTCCTGTACAAGATGGACTCGATGTACAGGTACAGGTGGTGCAGAAGGGGTGGGTAGCTTAATCTTGGCTACCTTTTCAGAGAGTTCCTCCACCTTCTTGGGAAGGCTCGAAAGAGACTCCATCTCCGCGACTCTCTTGTGGATCTGCTCGACCATAGTAAGCTTGTCTGCAATCATCCCCATGCTGGGAATGAGGTCCTCTGTCAGATCTGCAACAGTCTTTCTAGTCGTCTCATTGGATAGAATCGAGGGAGACGACTGATAGGCCCTTGTGGCCTGCGACCTGCCAGTTTCTGCCATCTGCTCTAGAATTTTCCATACGGCGTGCTCGTTCTTGTTCAGGTAGCTTCCTCCGCAGGCGGCGCTGACTAACCCCTGCATCTCTGGGGTTAGGCCGCAGAACAAGGTCTGGACTAAGATCGCTTTAGAAATGCCGTGGCATGGGCATTTCTGTACTAAGTCATTGAACCTGTCCCACGCCTCGTGGAACGGTTTGCAGGGTCCTTGGGCGAAGCTGGCAATCTTCGTTCGCATCTGATTGGTTCTACTGAGTGGGTAGAACTTCTTCAAGAAGATGTCCTTGAACTGCATCCAGGTAGTACATACCACCCCTAGGTTTTTCAGCCAATGTGCAGCCTTATCTCCTAAGGCAAACGGGGTGGCTTTCAGCCGGATATAATCTTGGCCAACATTGGGATGGCTCAGATTATTGCAAACTAATTCGAAGTCACGGAGGAAAGTGTACGGCTCTTCGCTTAGGTTTCCGTTGAACTTCGGCAGCAGGCTAAGGAAGTGGGGCTTCAGCTCGAATGCCTGGTCGGGAACTGCAGGTGCTAGCCAATTCTGGATTTCGTTCTCTGCCGGGTTATAGGTATCGACCATTGGTCGGTCGATCCCTTCAGCTACTATTATCCGCCCCATTCGTGCAGTGAGATCAGCATTTTTCTGTTCAGCTTCAGCAAGGCGTCTTAGAATCTGTCTCATCTGGTCCTCATCAGGCGGCATCTTTGGTGGCATTTCTTCCTCTACTTCTGGGGATTGGAAAATAAGGTCGGTGTTAGAGGTTGAATCAAGGAAGGGATAACCGAGGCAATGATCTTCCTCGGTAATCTCAGAGGAGATACAAGGGTTGGTTTGAGAGTAACCACCCTGAGCAGGAGGGAACCAGGACTCAAGAGGGTCATGAGTCATGGGTGGTCCAAGGTGCGCTCGGACCGGAAAAAACGAGTTACTTGGGGGACTCATAGAGAGATCAGTGAACGGTGCGTCGAGATCTCCCCAGTCACTCATCTTGGTGAAGCAAGAAGAAGATAGGATTTTACTCCTACCTGAAGCAAGCACAAGATCAATCCAAGACCCTGGATTCACACTCAACACAGTGAAGGACTCAAAGTTGAGTCCAATTTATCTTGTAGTTTTTAAGTGTGATTTTCAAGCAAATCTAGCAAGGATTACGCGGTCTGGAGGGAAGTCGGCTCAGAGCCGGATGCGTCTTCCCTGTCTATCCTGTCGTCTAAGATACCGCCGCTCCTTCCTTTCTTCGCTCCTATCCCAAGCCGATGGACTCAGTGACCATGCCCCTATCTACCTGCAAGCAGGCGGAGGCTGACAAGGCCGGAACTTCGCCCCGGAGGGTTACTGGCAGCTTGTCGCGAAGTACCGCAATTTCACCCCTATCTACCTGAGACAGGCGGAGGCTACTTGGTACTAGTCAAAGAATCTGAAAATATTCGGCTCGTGATATTTGCTCGGATCAGTTAGAACGTGATATGGAAGACGGGGATTTGGGCTCTACCTTAGGGTGTTCACACACACTCAGGTACCCTCACTCAGCCTGAAAACAAGGTCGGGGATTAGTCTCCCGCAAACAATTTTTAGCTTTTATTCCCTTTTTATGGTCAATACTGTTAGCAGTCCCGGTTTTAAAGTTAGGTTATCACTGTGATTAATCACCACAAAGCACGCCTATCGTACAGTCCCAATTTCCTTTTTAAATTAAGTGAGAAAATCAGAGGGGAGGAAATCGAGAAAAGCCGATGCAAGGTTGAAATCAATGATGCGTATGCTAAGTAAAGAGTACTTACAGTGATCCCTTCGCTTGCTGATGCAGGATGCTATACAGAATTGAAAACTTTATTCTACATGCAAATGCAAGCGATGAAAGCCGCTCCTAGACAGGCAGTTCTATTAGCGTGAAGAACAGTTTATTTTGAACTAAGTCCTGCGGTCTAGGTGCGTCTTTTAAGTGTGTTGTGTGGTCCTATTGATTACGAGCACAAACAAGTCCTAGAGTGGCTCGAGGAGCCGCTAGTGCATGCTAAATTACCATTCAACCACACAGCACACGGGACACAGTTTTCCACTATATTTACACGCGCGAGATCCCAAACGGGAACCGCTGGAAATAATGCAAAAGAAAAATAATTAAAAAGAATACAATGCCTCTCTTTCTCTCCACACAATCTAAATGCTAAGTCCTCGAAGCGTCGCCGACTCCTCGCGGTCCTCGCACAAAATTAAATGAAGGTCAGAGAGTGATACAAAAATAAAATAATGCAAAGGAAATAAATGAGAGAAATAATCACAAGAAAAACCGGGGGTCAGACTACCCGGGGATTAGAAGATCAAACACTCAAAAATATGATGTAAATTAACCTAAGCCGTGCCTCCCCGGCAACGGCGCCATTTTGATGAACGCTCCCGTACCCTTAGTTAATTCGATCAAATTAATGGTCCAAATTAATTTTAAGTGTTCGTTGCAGTCGGATGCGGGAGGTTGATCAAAAACCACTTAAGTCAGATGTTGGTCAATTTTTAAGCGGTGATATTTTTTTACTTGGTGGAGTCCAAGGTCGATCTCAGGGAGGCAACTGTCTCCTTAGGTTGATTACAACAATTTACAAGTGTTTGATATTCGGGGAACAATTTTTTTGGTATTTTTAATTTTCAATGCAGACACATGCAAAAATCCAGCCAAGTTGAGATTAAATCAATTTAAGATATCAAATGAAGTCCAAAAATTATGAAACTTGGTCAGATTATGAAATGGAATGAAATGAAGCTACACTAATTTTTTTGGAATTTTTCGACTCAAAATAAATTTTCTGTGAATTAACTAAACAGACAGAGTGATTTTCAGTGTTTAATTTTTAATAGATATCAAATCACAATTTTTTCAAGAACTAAAATTATCCTAGGAAGGTCTAATGATTAGGGACCTAGGAAAATTGACAGAACCTAAATTTGTTGTGAGATGAATTAATTAAAATTAATTAAAGAAAATCACTAAACTATTTATTGAGGCCTCGTTATGCGTGCAAATGCCATGAAATTTTTATGGAGTGTTGAAAATAATGTCCTTAAGCTACTGTGAATTTTTGGTGATTTTTGAAGGCACTGATATTTAATTAAAAATCAAAAGGCATCACTGGGCAAAATATGTCACAAATGAACCAATTAATTTATTGATAATTCAATAAAGCCAACAAAAATCAAACACGTGTACAAACTGATAGAGGACAAAATTCTCAACAACTTGCAATTTTTAGAATTTCAAAATGATGAAAAATGCATGCTATGGACACGTGCAAACACAAGGGTATCAATGCAATACTGGAAAATAAAATTTCAATAAGTAAACGTGCTGACAGGGACTAAAATGCAATTACCAATAGTACGCAGGACTTGGATGCAATTTCTCCACGAAGCACGTGCTCCTCACGTGATGTCTGCTTCACAGGGACCTTTTTGCAATTTGTGAAAGCTCCAGGGGCGTCGGTGCAAATAACCCAGGCCGCACGTGCTCCTCACGTGGGGCGGCCTAGGTTCGGAGGGCGTCGGAGGCTCGGAGTGAGGTTCGGGTCTTCTGGAGGCTCGGGCTAGCCTCGGAGCAGCTTCGGGGTACCCGAGCCTAGGCTTGGGAGGCCGAGGCTCGGATAGGGCGACGTGGCGGCCTGAAGGCCCTTGGATCAAGATGGATCCAAGGGATGTCGATGAAGACGCGTGGCGGCTGGTGGATCGTCCGATCTGAGGTGTGATCGACGGTCGAGGACGATGGCGGCGAAGGGATACGTGGCTGGACGTGGGCCGTTCGATCGAATGATCGAACGGCGACTGCTTCTTCTCCTCAACGGGTCCTCCGCCGCCTGCGGAGGAGATGGCTGCGCTCCGGTGAAGGCTGCTGAGCTCCGCCTCGGCTGCCAAGCTCAAGTGATGAGCTCCGTCAGCTCCCACCGAGCTCGGAAGATTCGGAAGTGTACGGCGAGCTCTCCGGTGGTCTCTGGATGACTGGAGGAGGGCTGGAGCTCTGAGTCGATGAAGCTCGAGGACAGCTCCGACGAGGCTCCGGCCAGTGATGAATTGAGTCCCTGCAAAAGGTTAGAAGGATAGCCGAGGCGTGCAGGTGTTCGTGGAGGTGAGATGAGTGAGCGGCGAGGCCTATGGTGGAGTGCGGTGGTCTGGCGAATAAGCTCCGGCCAAATGGCGGAGCTACAGTCGGAGGAAGGTGGTATGCGTCGTCGGAAGGTGCGGAGGGGTCAGCGAGGATCGGAGCTCCGACGCGGAGCTCGGCGAGGTGATTGGAAGGTGCGAGGGTGATCAATGGCAGCGAATAAAAATAGAGAAAAAGCAAGAAAAAGAAGAAGAAGATCGGAGATCGATGGAGGAAGTTACCTGGGGATTGGAGCTCGGATTTGAGTTCCAGGGTCGTCGCTCGAGGGATCGGTACGGTCCCGAGCTCGTGCAGCGTCACGGAAGGCAGCTGCGACACGGCGGAGATGCCGTGGATCTCGCCGGAGAAGACGCCTGTCTTCGCTCGAAGATAAGGCCAATTGCTGTCACCAATTGAGAGCTCTGAGCTCGGGGGTTTCTCCTGGAGTGGCGGATGGTGATGAAGGTGGCCGGAGGGCGAGTATTTATAGGATGGAAGTCTCGGCAGAGCTGGTGATGGGGCGAAGTTCATGGCTGTCGTGGGGCGAGTGTGGCGGAGATGGTGGTGTGCGAGGGAGCTGGCGAGGGAGATGGATGAGTGGGGTGTGTCGTGGGGGTGATGGTGGTCGAAGAAGGTGGCTGGAGTGCGGCCAAGAATAGGAAGGGGCAGCCCCTCCCGCAAGGCGGAGATCGTGGGAGAGAGGGGGTGCCCGAGGTAGGGGACGAAGCCCTGGCCGTTGGATCTTGTGATCCAACGGCCAGATCGAAGCGCAAAGGAGCGGGTCTGATTAGATCTGGGTGAGATGATCTGAAAGGTGGGCGGCTGTGATGAGAGGATCGGGGGCGTGATCGAGCGGCGTAGATGTCGCCACGTGGCTCGCTGAGAGCGCGGCGCTAATGGATGGCGGAGATGACGAGTGTGGGATAATCAGACGGCTGAGGGAGTGCGCGCACGTGGTCACAGAGGGACCGTTGGATCTGAAGCTCGATCCAACGGTGGGGGGCGCGGGCGGATAAGACAAAGGGCAGCGGGCCGCGTGGCGCAATCAGAGGGCGCCACGTGGCCTGCTGTGAATGGCTGGAAGGGAAAACACGTGTAGAGAGAAGAGGAGGCCGAATTTGGAAAAACTCAAAACATGAAAGTTGTATATTTTGATGAGATCTACAAGTTTCATGTTGACCAAAGACGGAGATGAGGTCAAATATGGTACATAAATACAAAGATACATAAATGTACATATGTAGTATACAAAATGACCCAAAAACCCAAGTTTCTCATACAAGCTCCAATTGCAATGAAATTAGTCTCATTTTAAAGGTCTTTTCATATGTAGTATTCTAAGAGTGAGTAGACCTAATTATGGGTTTGTATGAGGGCTTTATGTGTGTTTTAATGTACACGGGTTCTCAGGATATTTGGCTATTTTACAAGGGTGATTTTAGGCATTCTTCCATATATATTATAGAGAAGAGGTTATTTGATGAAGATGTATTTTACAAGGGATTTTTGGCATTCTTATTTAAATGCAGATGAGCTGCTAAAATGCATGAATTATGGATGCATGCATGAGTGTTATTTATGCCAGATAAAAGGAAATATGCTTCTATTTTCTCGGGAACAAGGCTCTATTTTTGACTTTTGATGTGATGAATCACAGATTCATCAGTCGTCACTACCTTCCATAAATATTTGATCCAATATAAAGCCTTATCCTCTAGTCTAAAGGGAATGGTATTCATGTTGACTACACCTAACAAGATGTTAGGGTAGTGAGTAGTGCCACAGATGCGGCCAAACTGCTGGAGATGTATGTACGGTTCCTCATTGGTGTTCCCACAGAATGGTGAAAGAAGAGTCAAGAGCTACAATTTGAGCTCAAAATATCCATAGATCGGTGGAATCTGGATCCACTCAGTCATCTGGCCCGTACCGGGATTGTAAGTTTCTTTCAGGGTAGGCTTGGGAGACTCTCTTCTTTCCTCGTCTTCTCCTTCATGGGGTATATATACATGTGCTTAATTTTCTCCTCCTCCTCCTCCTCCTCTATTCTCTCTATCTCTCCTCAGTTCCAATAGCATCTCACGGAAGGTGGCCTGAGCTTTGGCTTGTGCAGTCAGTTGTGTCAGGATCACCTGTATAGAGGCGAGCATCTGAGCATTAACTTCATTCTACTCGACTTGGAGTACCTTCTCTTTTTGGAGAGCCATCTCCGAGTCAGACTCATAGTCAATGGAATCATGATCTGATCTACATGATGAAACGAATCTTGATCATGCTTGAATCTTGCACCAAGTGTAGGGAGATGTTCAGAATTAGGATCAATTCCACGATTTATTTAATTAAACAATGTGTATGGAGACAAGTCTATCTAAATCCACAAAGGGGGAAAGTCAGGACAAGAGCAATCTCAGTTTATTTGAGATGAAGAAGACAGGGAGTCTTGAGAGTGGTTCGTAAAGTTCGATCCGGTCTCTTTGGAATCACCCCGAATTATTAAAGATGTCATAGTCATGGAATTGATATGGTCATCTGTGGAGTCCAGAAAAAGCCATTCAAGACCCGACATCTTAAAAGACTAGAAGGAATAGAAGAAGAATGAGCATAAAGATTTACAATATATAAAATGGAAAGTAAATGAGAAAAGGCTCAAATGGGAAAAGTAAGAAGGAACAATACAAAGAAGTGAAAGGAAAAGGCACAAGTGTGCGGGCCTTGAGATCTTTGACCTTAATCTAGATCCAAACAAGACATCAAAGCAATTCTATTCACCAACACAACACAAGTGAAGCTGTCGGAGTTCAGCTGTTATCTTGGTAGATTTTATTATTTATTATTCATGCAATCTTATAGCAAGTCCTTATCGGCTAACCCTATAGGATAGTGAGTACTACAAGACAAGTGTCATGTACTTCTCACTTCCTTTGTAACCTATAACATGTACCTTTTATTGTTTATTATTCATGCAATCTTATAGCTAGTCCTTATTGACTAACCTTATATGTGAGTGAGTACTACCAAACAAGTGGGTTTGGATCCACTACTCACCCAAAAAATAGAGGAGGAAGTCAATAGGTTAAACCAATAATCCCCCCTTGTGGGTTACTCGGACGTGGCATGATGAGATAGGGACCTGCCAGCACAGTTCCCATATGCTCAGTACTTCACACTAAGTCTGCAAGCAGACTCAGCCCTACTCACCCTCACATCTATTGAAGTGTCAATACTTTGTGAATCCAATCAATAAATAAGTTAATATTTAGGGTGGGATTTTGGCTCTACGTCTAGGGTCATGCCTCACTCTATCTGAAATGTTCCTGAAAAAAATGTGGAATTTATGAACCTAATACAATGAATTATATTACTGATTTGGATAATGGTCAAAGTTTATTTAGTAGTCCTGTTGTCTTATTTTTAGTTTTCACTTTTTTGAGTATTTTTCACTAATAATCACCTAATAAAATTTGATTCTCAATTTATTTAAGTCCAAGAAATCAGGGAGAGAAGTCAGAAAAACCAATGCACGTCAAAATAATGAATGCATGTAGAGTTAGAAATGTGTACCTTACTCCAACACTCTACACAGAAAATGATCTGCGCATAAAATTAAAACTAATCTATATTTACGTGCAACAATGAAATCACCCTAGGCATAAGAATTGCTATTATCATGACAAACCGGGTTAATTTGACTAAGTCCAAGCGTATCACTATAGGAACATGTAAATATCAAGGCTTGGGACCTAGTTACGAAAGAAGCAATCATAAGTATCTAAGGGCTCCATCAATTAATACATAAAGAGGAAAAAGGTGAAAAAATTCGGCCCTATTTAAAATGTTTAAACATGAAAGTGTCACATGGATAATGTTTCCAATTAAATAAGGAAACCTTGGGATTTGAGTTTGCGTGATTTGGAATCCGATAACTCAAGATATGATCATTTTAATGAATCTATATCCACTGTTTCGAGAATGACGAATAATGACGTAATTAATGAGTCAATTACTGTTTTAAAATACCCGAAAATGCGTGATAATCACGTTAGATCTATTTTAAATCAAGTTAGCAAATTTTAGAGATTGATTTTGCTTAATTTGGACTTAAAATGAATGAGATATGCTAATTTTAGTAAGTGTGGGTCACTGCTGAAAATTGCAATCCTAATCATGAACCTTGTGATAGTCATTTAAGAAACTTGTGAAATTAATGGCTAATTTCTTGGAATAATTATGGATGATATTTGGGAAATATTTGATTGATAATTGTTCCCTTAAATGACATTGCCTCAACCAATAAATGATTATATTTGATCTAGATCACCAATTGGTTACTTGATACACTTTCAACAAACATGTTACTTGAATAGGTTTGGGAATTTGTCTTACAAATTTCCTTATAATCAAAATGGTTTTGACTACTACTATATGGTATAATTCGTTTGAAAAACCGATGATCATCTCACATACACAATGATCGATTTGGCATTATCCTTTCCTGAGGTGGATATGGTATCTAGTCAGGGAGCGATGGGATAGCAGGTTGCACTGTGTGCAGTCTGTCCCACTCCCATCGATACTGGCCATGACATCGGGTAGGGACTCGATAATGCTAGAGAAATCATAGCGTATTTTCTAACTATTAAAATTCGAATTAATACATACTTTGAGAAAGTACCATATATTCAAGTAACAATCAAGTTTGTTGATTGAATTGGATTGATAATTGATTTAATGTGATTAAATTAATTATATCCAATGAAAAACACTATATTATGAATAGATGTGTTATTTCCCTTGGAAGAATTAATCATAATAAATATGATTCATAATGATTAATTAGAATTTGAACGAGGCAGAGGATCACATAAGTGACATCCATGGTCTCCCATTAAGGCGAAGGGTTCTGTCGCCAGGGATTGTATGTAGGAGACGTCTGTCCAAAGTGACAACTCTTGCATACAAGCACATATGGATCAGGCTCTTTTCTTCTCGAAAGAGTAAGGCCATATGCGTAGTGACCCCAATATTGGTTCCTCATATTATTGGGGCGATACTAGATTGCGCATAGCAAGTTCTAATCCTGTTGACAGTTGGTTCAATTAACGATGGGTCAACATCATCTTAGGAGTGGTGGGATCGGGTGTTAAAGACCGAATTGGGAATGCAAGTTGGACTTGCAAGGCGGAATGAGTTCCCGCTTCTTTTTACCTGAGTTGTAGTTTCTCATATTATTGGGATGCAACAAAGTTAGAAAGGAGATCCCAGATCTTGTTGAGATATAATGGTAAGTATATCTCTTACATTGAAAGTGATTAAGGGAATAAACTTTCGATGTTGACAAGATAAGACAACTTTGATATAAAAATTCCTAAATCAAAGTAAAATATATATTTATATATTTTTATGCAAATTTCTTATTTCAGATAATCCTCATTAAACCACTTAGTACTATATTCAATAACAACAGTAAAATATCATGGATTGGATCCATGATCAAGATATTGTGCTTGCAGGTGGACACATATTGTATGTGGTTGCAATGTGCAAGTTTCCTCATAATAATGAGGAATGGCAATTAAATAGACAATAGGTCTACAACCCTTGGGTTTGTATGTCTCTATAGTCTTGATCTCATCGAATGTACTTTGGAAGTGACATGTCGATGATGATCGCAATTGTCAAATAATCTTTATAAAATTCTAAGAAGATGTTCTGGTATACATATGTGCTCTTGACATTTAATCATGAGTGACATGGTTCACTGCATTATGCAGAATGATGGCTCTATAAGAGATGATGTATTCAAGATGTTTGAATACCTATCTGAACTTAAGTCTTTAAGAGTTTAGATGTATGTAGATATGATGAGTGTCATCATCCTACTATCTATACTCTAATCATTCATGAAGCTTCATAATATTCATATTATATGAATTGAATGAAGCATATATAAATGTCGAAATTCTCTTATATTGAAATCTTTTGAATTCAACATAAAAGATCCTTTGTCTTAAACAATGGTTGTTTAGAGATGAAAGGAGCGCCGTGGAAGCATGGGTCGGACCCAAGTTAGAAGAAAAGTCAAAGAGTTGACTGTACTTCTATGGTTTCCAAACATATGACATCCAAAGACTTAGATGAATGCCAATACTACAATGAGCTGATGTGTTGATAGTACGACTATCAAGTCTATCTAGAATCCTTAGAGAAGGACTCGTATAGTGCATCAGAATAATCTACATTTAATCTTTGAAATTGACTTTCTTATTGGATAAGATTAAAAGTCTAATAATTATATCTCATTTTTCGTAGTAACACTTGCAATTGGTTGCATATGTTTTAGAAAATTCGAGAAATTTGATCTTAAGTTAATAGTTATACACATGGATGTTGATGCAATTGTTGCCATACAATGTCTATTGGAAAAATAGACTTCATATTTACAGTAGAAACGCCCTTAGTCTTAGAGAATGTCTCTACTACCTAGATATTGGAAAACCACTCATAGTTTATTTCTAAATGTTGGAAATAGACATGAATTCTGGGAATAGACCTATCATAAAGAGTTATGATGGATATATTTCAGATGGTATTCTGATATCTTGAGGACTCTGCTAAATTAGAAAATTAATGATTGGTTCATTAACATGTCTAAATACTGAAAATTAAACCTTATAAGATCAATAGGAGGATAAAGATCATTTGACAATGATCTGACATCAAATCTTGGACATATGTCTGTTGATAAGATCAATAGACTAGAAAGAGATGAAACTTTAGATTGTCTGAAATTTCAAATCTTACATGCTTGTGAATATTGTATTCAAAAGTGAAAATGTCCAATATACCCTTCTCTGGGAATGGTGTTAGATGTCAAGGTATTCAAGATCTCATACATATTGATGTATGTGGATCATCTATATCATAATAAACATTGATGATATGTGATATCATTCGATGATTAATAGTGATATGAGATTTCTTCCCTTCACCTTAGAAAGCATTGAAATGTTCAAAGATTTCACAATTTTGGTTTGGAACCAAAGTTTGAAGGAAGATGAAATAAATTTGATCTAATCTAGGTAGCAAGTACCTGTTAGATGAATTCAAAGAATACCTTATGGATATATGAATATCATTCCTATCTCGCTCCTCCTAATATAACTTAACTCAAGAGAGTTGTAGGGAGATACAATTGAATCATGTTTGACATGATTTGATCAATGATGGATATTAGCATAATTACCTTTTAGTTTCCAAGGTATATATGTAGTAGAGACTACAATATATATTCTTATAAGGTTCCATGCTGATAAACTCGAATCTAGTACCAGAGAGTGCTACTTCATTAGGAAAATAAAGGATGGTATTGGATACCTTCTTTATGACCTTGAGATTCTTAAAAGATCTCATCTCTAAGGATATGATTCTTAGAGGATGACTCTCTTGAGAATTAAGATGAAAATGAAGTAAGGAGCTCATTTAATCTTGAGAAGATGAAGATGCTCCTGAAGTTGGAAACTAAAAGGACAATTAAAGATGAAACACTAATACCTCTTCAAATGAGTTTGAGGATGGAATCCTTGTGTCAATTAAATGATCTTACTTCATGTGATGAAGCTTCTAAAGATCATGACATGGAAAGATGGATTTTAACAATAAAGTCTATAGTAGACTTCATATACAAGTGTTGTATATGGCCCTCGAGGATCCACCTATATGGGTAAGACCTGTTAAGGTGTAAATGGATCTTCAAGAGAAAGAGGGAATCTGATGAGAAGGTAGAGACCTTCAAAGCACGGCTCGTAGCCATGAGCTGCACATTGAATAGAAGACATCGCTTGCAATGAGACTTTCTCTCCAGTCACCATGCTTAAACTCATCATATTATTGCTAAACTATATCTACACAACTTGACTTTGACATCTTCGAGATGGTCAATTTTGCATTCCTCTATGAATACCTCTTTGAGGATATTCATATGAAGTAGCCTCATAGCTTCATGGATGAGGAATACAAAGTGTGCAGCTAAGAAATTCCATTGTGGACTCAAATAAGCTTCTTGTAGTTGGAATATCAAACTTGATGAAATCATAAATGTTATGATTTCAGATAGAATCTTGATGAACCACGTGAAGCTTAGTAAGAGTGCCATTGTGTTCATCATGCTAAATGTAGATGATATCCTATCATTTGGAATGATATAAAGATAATAATAAGTGTTCTTATAGACAAGCTATTCCATACCTCAAGATATGATCTCAAGGATACCCCTTGGATCTTAATTCTGAAGATGTTCAGAAGCAAAGAAAAGAGGGTATCAGGACTGTCACATTAGTAGTACACCTTGGACATGTTCCATTTTTTGAAAAATTACAAGAAAGGCTTCCTTCCCTTAAGATATGGTACTGACCTATCTAAGGGGATAACACCTCAAAGAGTTGAGGAAGTGAATGCTAAAACTGCTTGCCCTTGTGCATCAGTTGTGAGAAGCCGTATGTATGCTACATGTGTACAAATGTCAGATATCTACCATGCAGTGGGAGTAGTAAATGTTACTAATGAAGGATATGGTTAGATCCTCAAGTGCATCACAGAAGTGTGAGCGTCGTATCGAATACGACGAGGAGCGACTAGTCGCACTAGTTGCTCGATGCAGCGGAATTTAAAAAATTTTCATATGACGAAACCACATGATCCAAGAACACTTCTCGGATCGTTTCATCTAAACCACAAACAAGTAATAGGATTACCTCTTGAAGCGTGGTTGCGATCGAGTCTCTAAATGAAGAGACCTCCTGTCTCAAGTCCGATCCGACGGAGGAGACGCTTGCGAGCGTGGGGATGAACCGCGTGCTTCTCGCAATCCACGTTGATGATCCAAGCAGTGGATCTCCTGATCTCGACACACGAGATCCGACGTCTTCTTCACGAGCCAGGCGCACCGAAGGAGACGGAGATCCACGAGTAGAAGAACGGGCAGCATAACGACGATGCCATGACGATGGAGAACCTCTCTTAGGTCATCCATGGTGGACGGCCACATGAGAGGGAGAGAGAGGGCTGTCGAGTAGAGAAAAGAGAGAGAGAGATGCTTCTCAAGCATTGTGTGTAAAATAGAGAGCATGGTATGCCTTTCTATTTATAGGGTTTTGGGATCCATGGATCTCAATCCATGTGACATGTGAAATCAATGAATGAGATTGATTTATGTCAATCCAATGGTCAAGATTGTTGTTGGTAAAGCCAATAAATCCAGGTTAAAATATATTTGACAAAATCAAATATAAATTAGTCCTAAATCAAACCAATAAATAAGGAAAGAATGTGCATGGAGATTTCATCTCCATGCACCTTCCATGTGGACGGCCACCCTTTCCTAATTGGAATAGGGTGCCGCCCACTCATTTCCATGGAAAGAGCAATCTCATGGAAATCCATGAGATTGCATATCTCCTTGAAAATCTCCTTTATTTATTTCCAACAACTTTTGTTGGCTTTTTATTCTTCAAAAATAATTCACAATTATATTTGAGAATATTGCAATCTTGCCATGGAAAAATTGTGAATCAAATTCACAACCCAAAACAACATATAATTTACATTGTCAATTAATTACACAATGTGTATCCAATACACATAATAATTAATCAACACATATAAATTATAATTAACTCTCTCTAATACATTATAAATCACATTTATAATATATTATGAATAATTGTATATTTCTATCCACATTATTCTTATCCATAACAATTAAATCAGATTTAATTATATTGGATAACTTATTCTCTTGTACTCAAATAATATGAATCACATTCACATTATTTACATCTTTGATAATCAAATCACATTTAATTATCTAAGATACCTCTCCTTATAATATGAATCAAATTCATATTGTTCATGATAATTAAATCATATTTAATTATCCATTTTCTCATTGCTCGGATACATATATCAACAATAGAATTATCCATGAACTCTTTCAAGGATAATGCGCTTTATCCGCGAATACTTGGAGATAAGGACATGGCGATTGTATTGTTCCACGTATAGTGACATGGATATTGAGATCATATCTCAAATCCAGATCGCGGGCCTCCCATAGATGCTTGATTAAATCAAGTCCGCAATCTAATCTTCTCATTGCATCTGAATCACATTCAGATCAATGTCCAACATTTGGACTAAGATCAGATTACTTCTCTGTTGAGAGGAGTCACTAAAATCCAGACCCGTTTCATCACTCCCTAGGAATGGAAGTGTCATGGTTATACAATCGTTTATGATCACATCACCCTCAGGTATTCGTAATACCTGTACATTTTGCATACTGGAAGACTCAGAATAAACCCGAAGTATTTGATCAACTTTACACTGTCTACTTCAGGGTTCTATCAGTAAGTTTCTAATTCGATCATTGGAAGTCGGTATCGATCATATACTTTCCAAAAGCATATATCATACCCAGGTCTTGATCATATACTTTCCAAAAGTATATATCAAACCTACAAATTCAGTCAAGCTTCCAAAGCGAGACGACCATGCGCATGGAATTTGATTCTTCCCAATATCTCATGAGTGAGCTCATGTCTTTCGGTTCAGTAACTGAACCTGTATGATCCCTTTGAGAGATCGTATTACTCATATGCCCTTATATGCACACCAGCGCGCCGGTGTATAGACCTTGATTAGGTCATCGACCTATTAGTCTGCCAAATGTACATACTCAAACATATAGTAACACATCTGTCTCCGGTCAGAGGATGTGTGCCTGTATTGTGACAGCATACGATATATGACTTTGGTTATCTCGTTCTCGTTAAGTCAACTCTTTGACCTAACTAATCTGACACCTCCGAATCTCTATTCTTATGCAGAGGACCTGCATCAAGAGGTCGGTCAGATATCAGCCTAACTGAGATAGGATTGCCATCTCCTACTCTGGATGGAGATCATCTCTTAATAATCATTTTAACGGTGCTTGACGAGTCCTCAATCTAACTCAGATATTCATCTAAGCACCGGCCTCTATGATTCAATAATTGAATCAACAGCTGTATGATCATTAAGATGGACATGGTACATAACCCTAATTGTACTAAGGGACCTATTATGCAAATTATGTATTCTTCATTTCAGATCAGGGAATGATATTCGCAATAACATTTATTGCATAATGGCTCGATGTGGGCTCGCATGTCCAACAATCTCCCACTAGCACAAAGAGCCATTAATGGGCTAATCATTTAAACCCACACTCATGTGACAATCATAGGCTATTTAGAAAATAGCTAAGTAAGTTGATCAGTCACTATGTTCCCAAGAGACTACACCAAGTCCTTTTATGGTACTTGCATGTCTCCGAGTAACAGTGCTCGCATCTAATGCGAATGTTGCATCTTACGCAACCATTACTCAATTTTATTGGTTATAGTGTCCTTGACACTATATCTTGTTAATTATCATAACCAGTATTCCCATAATCCTTATTAGAATACCTTCATTCCTGGAGATCTCTATCTCCTAAGGTATCTACAGTTAAGATCCTTATAGATCACTATCTACAAAGGTCTTAAACTTTTGAAGATAAGACTTTGAGATCACTATCTCTAAGTTTTATCATCTTTGAAGATATTATTATTACTGCAATCAAGTGTTTTATATCCATAGTAGGATTAGTAACAGTTTACTACTCCCACTGCATGGTAGACATCTGGTTCTTGTACACATCTAGCATACATTCAACTTCTTATAACTGATGCACAAGTGCAAGTAGTTCTAGCATTCACTTCCTCAACTCTTTGAGGTGTTATCCCTTCAGATCGGTCAGTACCATATTGATGAATCCACATTTCATCATCTTTATTCTATCATTTTGGCACCAAAAACCCTAGCAAATGCCTGTAAATACCCTTAAATAGAGCATCTTAGCATTCATGCATATGTATCTATTAGTGTATAACATATTGTAATTAAAGCCAAAATTATAGAATAAATAAAAGAAAATAAAAAGAATAAAATATTGTAAATATTGATGACCCGAAACCCCGAGACCTGGGCATCTTGATGAATAGGTCGACAAGGAATAAAGTAGGGGGAGATAAGGGCCAAAATACAGATAAAATACCTATACCTTTTATTCATTCTTTATTTATTTTGGGACCTATTTTTGGTTCCACTTTTTATACATCAAATAAAGAAACTTTGTACATGAAAGTTGTAGATAATTTAATTAAGAAAAATATAAAATTGATTTCACAGAAAAATAATGTACAGATAAAAAGTTATGATCTGAATAAGAATCCAAAATCCCAAATTCCCAGACCCGTATCTCACAACTGACAACTCCAAATGCAGCATATTCACCTTTAATAGTATATAGAATAAAATAATCTATCCAATGGTGGTGGTTTCGTATTTGGCAGAGCTACGGTTTGAAAGTTGAGTTTTGGACCCTCATTGTATAATTGTACAGATTAAAATATTCAATTTATTATTTATTCATTATTTTATATTTTTATATTTTTTATAATGTTGTAAATAATATCTATAATAATTATGTACATTAAAATTGGAATAAAAACCAAAATAAAACCCAAACTAAAAATACTTGTATATAGATCATACAGGTATTATACCTATGCTTATACCTACACTTTTTGTACTTATATTTTACTTAATGTACAGAATATATCAGAAAAATAAAATATAAATATATTTGTGTATATAAAAGTATTTTATAATTTTATAAAATACTAAATAAAAATATTAAAATTAAAATCACAAATTAAAAATCAAATAGTCAAATATACATATAATATACCTATATAGGGGTATAAAAGCAACTTGTAAAAATACATCTCAAAAAAATAATTAAAAATCGGAATAAAATAAGTTATAAAATTAAAAAAACTTTTTATTTTATAACCTCATTAAAATAATACTATTTACTATTTTAAAATGATTTTTTTAAGATTTTTTTAGGACCTTTTTCCTGGTTGGTCCACGTGGACCAACCAGGGGGCCAGAAGAGTTGACCTCGGGTCAACTCTCTGACCCTAGGTCCTGTAGACTGTCAGGCTGACTTTTGACCCCATTTCGAGTTTTTTTGGGGGATGTTCCTTGCGCCAAACCTTGATACTTCCTTCATGGAAGTTTTTCCTCGATCAGAGCTCTTACACGCCCAAGGCTCTCCTTGGGCTGTGGAGCTCTGAATCGAGCTGCCAACCTCGATCAAGGGACCCCCTTTGTCAACCTTTCAAAACCAGCCCCTTGACTCCATTTTCAATTTTGAACCCCAACATCGACCCTTTCGCGCCCCTAGGTATCTCCATCGTCTCTTGGTGGTGACAGCTCCAGGATCGACCACTTCAGGCGGCCGATCAGTGGCTGAGGGTGTTCCTCCAACCTCCGGTGGTCCAAGCCGTCGAGGTACACTTCCCTCGCCCTCCTGGGCTCGAGGCCGTTTAATCTACTTATTTTTCGCTCCCATCTTGTTCCTCTTAGTCCTAGCGTCATTTCCCCCGTTTATTCATCTCAATCGCGTGTCGATTTGCCAAATCGACAGTCGGCCGGAGCAACTCCGGCCATCGCCATTCTCCGCGCCTTACGCCGCCGTACACCTCCATCCCTTAGTGCCACGTGATCAGGGCATTTTGCCCCTGACCATATCACACATCTTCTGTGCAGGTACCTGAACATTCCAACGCATCTGGAGCATTTTTGGGCCTTCGCCGGAGCACCTGGAGCTTCGCAGCTTCCTCCTCGCCGTGGAAGAGCTCCGGAGTTCTCCGCGCCATTCCGTTGCCTCCAGACTTCAGAGGGACCCTGCAACGATCTCCTGGATCCATTTTGAAGCTCGTCGACCGCCGGAGCAAGGAGATATCGCCGGAGGGAGGTCGCTACGGCGACCCTTCTTCCCTGCTCTTCCAGCGTGCCTCTGCGCCGTCCGATCGACACCCGCTCCTCCAGGCGTGCAGCTGACGTCCGATCGAAGCCCCCAGCTACCGTAGATCTCCGTGCGGAGATCTAATCCCAGGCGTCGGATCTGAAGGGGTATCGCGATCTCTCGCGTCGACACGTGGCATAAGGGGCACCTTCTCAGCCGTGCGATCCGCCCCTTGATTGGGTAATTTTGCCTCATGCCCAGTCAAATTTTGTATTTAGAAAAAGACCTTTAAACTTTCCTCTGCCGTTATATATTTTTGTAAATTTTGCAAAAAGACCCTCGAGCTCTCGGTATTTACATATAGGTCCCTTGCCACGTCACCTCATGTGAGGTGTGGGCATTTTGCAAGGGTACCCTTGGACTTTTGGATATTTCAGTTCAATCCCAAAATTCTGTAACGCAGTGTAAAAGTTTGGGATTTTTGCGTATAAGCACCGGATATTTTTGGATATTGCTATTAGGTCCCTGCCAAGTGCGTGTGTGGCACGTGCTTGGCCTGGACATTTTGTACAACAACCCCTCCGGATTTTGAATTTTGATTTTAGTCCAACAAATGTAAGTTTTAGCGTAAAATTTTTGTGGAAAGTTTCATGTATGCCCCTGGATGTTCTGAGAATTGCATGTATACCCCTGCCAGGCCTGATTAATGTTTGGATGCTTGTTCTAATTATTTAAATTATCATTTCGCCTCAAAAAATTCCACAAAAATAGGTTTAAGCTCCTGTGCACTTGTTCTTCCACGCCACAATTTTAGTTTTGATTTTATTTTATTTTTATATTTATTAAAAATAAAAAACATGCTTTTTATTCACTGTCTGGCTTAGAAAATGCCAAAAAATATTAAAACATCTCGAAAAAATCCAAAAAAATTCCCTAGTGTCTATTTTACCATATTTTAGTGTCAGTCCAAAAATCACTAAAAATCTCAAAAGAAAAACACTAAAAATTCAAAAACACTCAAAAACTTCAAAAAAAATACATAAAATCCTAGGAAAACTCCAAAAATCACAAACTCAGTTCCTGTTTGTTTTATATTTCATTATTTTTATTTGAAAAATAGTTTACAAAAATTTTGTGGCTGTTGTCTATTTTTAATCTCCATTTTGACTCACAGCCAGTACACTGTTCACTGTTTTAGTTTATTTCAGTATTTAAAAATACCAAAACACCTTGAAAAATTCTCAAAAATCACAAAAATAGTAAAAAATCCTAAAAACATCAAAAACATTTTATTTCTGATTTTTTGGTTATTTTTGCATATTTTTATAAATACTCAATCTTGTCTTTTATTACATTGTTTTTAAATTCCAATATTGAAAAAGAAATTAATATATATATATATAATATAAATTATAAAAATCAGAAATTTAAAAATCAAAATATAAAATTAAAAATTAAAATAAAAAAATTAAAAAATTTAAAACCCACAAAAATCTTTGTTGGCTTGCTTAGTGTAGACTTCACACACATTCACTTGTGCACATTTATTCGAACTACCCTGCTTGCTCCCTGTGTTCGAACTCTCTGCATACTTGCCCTTTACATCATTTGTGCAGAGTTAAAAATAAATTTTAACTCCACATTTATTTCTAATTATTGATCTTTAGTGTGGGTTAATTGTTGACTTTAGTCCACGATTTATCGTGAGTCGTCACAGCGACAGGTTTCTCCACCTTGTATGAGATACCAATTTTAGACTCTGTGAATTTTGGCTAAATCAAATGGCGCCGTTGCCGGGGAGCAACAACGAGTAGTTTTTCATTTTTGTTTGATTGTGTTGATTGTCTACTATTGCATTATTTTATCTCTCTTGCACTTTTGATACATATAATGATTGAGCTATTCTGACCATCCTTTCTTGTCTTCTTGTGAGGGACCGCGGAGCAAGGCGGATCGTTTAGGTGACCCGGAGCATCCTTGGGAAGCGGAGCCAGCCTTCTTAGGTCAAGCCGGCAGGAGAGAGCAGGAGGAGTGAGAGAGTGATTAGTTAGCTTGCATTTTATTTTTGTGAGAGAGTGTTTGATAAATTGTAATAATACAGGTACTCGGACACTTGGACTCTTGAGACACTACCGGGCCTAATTTCCGGGTGTTTGTTCACCTGGGGGCTCACCGCGGTTTTTATCGTGTTTTCTCGCTTGTCATTTTCCGGATTTGTTTTTCTTTTCATTTCTTTTGTGGATTGAGCCCTTAGTTGTAGGTCCTTCTTGATTCGATTAGAATAGGTCCAAACACACTAATTATCTTTGCATGCTCCTATAGTTCGTATTTAGACTTAGACTAATTAAATAGTTGATCATTAGCTTTCGATCCGCGCGCCGCGAGCTCATCCCACACAAGCGCTTTCTCCTAACTCAAATGTGTTGAGCAGAGGAGGGGCGAGCCTAGACCGGACACTAGGATTGAGAGTTAGTGGTTAGCTTGTGGTTCTTCACGCTAGCAGTTGCCTACCCTAGGACAATTTCCGCTTTGCATTTCGCCATGTAACTAGGTTTATAAATTCTGCTTTGCATCCCACATGGAGAGAGCTGGGATTCGCTGTAAGTCTTCTCACTTTGCATCCATCATCTAGGCACAAAGGTGAGATTTCCACCTTGGTGTCGACTTGCACAGCTTTTCTGACTCTATTCTCCCTCTGTTTTTGGAACAAAGTAGGATTAAGAAAAAACAAAAATTGTAAGGCACTTGTTTAAATCTACTCAAAAGAAGCGATAACACCAAAAAAATTAAAAAAGGGACTGCTAAGAAAACTTGACCAAAAATAAAATCGGTAATTGGATTCATTGCTTGGGGAGAGTAACACCCTCACTTGTATTCAGGTTGCATGGGAAGGTCTCCTTCCAAGTGAGGTGAGCGCTTCGTAAGGATTAGAGCCAAAAACCCAACTTGTGGCTGCCTTGTGTATCGCCTGGATTTCCGAAGTATTGGCGCTACTATCGTACGTAGTCGAGTAGGGCTTGGTTGCCATTGGTGACTCACTATTGTGTGAGCATCGACCTTGTCCGAAGTATCGAGCTTAGGCCACACCTTCACAGGTGTGTCTGTCTCACCGGCTGCGTCCGAGTAGGACCTTGTACGCTTACGGGTGATTCCGTTGCGAGCGAGGTCCGAAGTATCGGTTTCGCCTATAGGCTTCCTCCCTCTATTTCTTTGGCTGAGTAGGGATCCAGGAAGGGTTACAAGGACCTCAAAAAGCGCAAGTTATAGGTTACACAGGAGGAGGACAAGTACGGGGATACTTTTCCGGCAGTACTCTCTCTCCTTTAGGCGTAGCGTTCTAAGGACTCGTGAAAAGATAAATTCCTGAATCAAGCTAAAACTGACAAGATAAAAGCCGAATCTTCACAGCTTCATGTGTTGAGTTGGTGAACTCACCCCTGTTTTGTGTTTGATTGCTAGATTTAGTTAGGTCAAGATCAAAAACACATCACAATTGTGCGCAATTTTGCTTCTCCTTCATTCCTTTTCTTCTGCATTCCCTCTGCTCTTCCTAATAATCAAGATGATGGGACGGAGATCTCCTAGGCCGACCTTGTCGGCACCGCTATCCAGCACTCCTCCTTATTCATCTAGGACCATCTCGGAGAGTCCGCTCTCCGAGCCTGAGTTTACATCCACCCTGTTCCCCCTCGACCACCCTTCCCATTCTCCTTCTCTCAGTCCAATAGTTTCAGAATTCAGTGCATCACAGAGTTCAGATCATTCGACAGCACCTAAAATGGCCTCTTTTGCTTTTTCAGAAAATCCAGTGATGGCATACAGAGGCGAGCACCCAGATGACCATGATCACCCTCCGTTCATATTCGATCAGGCGACCATCAACAATTCCTTGTTTGCGTCCCTGGAGACTATGCAGAGACAGATCCGTGACCAGGGTACCTTCATGGGTGATCTGATGAGAGAGATAGCACAGATGAGAGAAAACTGACCTGGGGGCGGTGGCGGTGGAGGTGGAGGAGGAGGAGGACCTGATGCAGGAGGAGGCGATCCAAACGCTGAGAGACCACCACAGACCATCATGAGGGAATTGCACAACCCAGCCGCATCCCTAACTCATCGTTGGATCCGACTTCCGCCTATCCATGGAGATTTCGAGCTTCGGCCCCACACTATCCAGCTTCTACCCAAGTTCCACGGGTTGCCGACCGAAGAGCCGCACCTCCACCTCCAGGAATTCGAGATGATATGCAGCACCATCCATGATCGGTTGATGACCGAGGACACAATAAAGATGATCGCCTTTCCATTCTCTTTGGTTGATAGAGCCGCATATTGGCTCAAACACCTGGGGCGATTCATTGACACATGGGCAGATCTCCGGACTGCATACCTGAAGAAATACTATCCTTTCGGCCGGACCAATGCAGTTAGAGAAATGATCAGTAACTTCGTCATGATCCCAAATGAGCAGTTTCATGAAGCTTGGGATCGCTTTCGAGAGCTCATCGACCGGTGCCCACATCACGACATCTCCAAGCCCAATCTCGTGCAGAGTTTCTTCTGTGGGCTGACACCGGAGCTACAGGGGCTAGTCAACGCCTCTTGCGGTGGGTCCTATTTTTCCAAGGGTGAAGACGACGTCTGGGCCATTTACGAGGGCATGGCAGAAAACTCAACCGTGATGGCTCAAGCCCGAGTCTACACACAACAGAAGCCCCCGCAAGGAGCGGGATCATTCCAGAGGATCGCCCGCATCGATGCCGGTCCCAATATAGTGTCAGCTACCGCAGCCCAAGCTGAATCAGCCGCAACCGACATGGGCATAATCAGTGAGAAGCTGGACCGCCTCGAGATCCTCGAGAAGAAGCAGATGCAAGGCATGGCCCAGATGAACCAAATTGCCAAGACTATGAGTGATCTGAAGACGCAGATCTTGTGCGTCCAGGAGGCACAAACTCATTCCCAACAGCCTCCCAGATCACGTGCTGATCCGAGCAGTAGCAATGCCAACCAACCCTCTACCTCGTATCGTCAAGTCAACCATATCCAGGCAGAGCCGGTTCCCTTGCTACAGTACTACCCAACGCAGCCGCCATCTTCGGACACGCATATGGTGTGTATCAGCCGGAGCAGCCACTGGCAGTTCTTCCTCCCCCCTCCTTCGAGAAGGAACCATTGATGGAAGTCAATGGGATATGGTACGACCTCTACCCTCAGCCCGGGATTTGTCGTGATAACCCCATATTCCGTTGGGGCAACAGTGGCTCCTCTTCCCAGCAGTAGAATCCTGCCCAAGGACATCAGAACAGCCAGCCACAACAGCAACACCAGCAGCCCCAGTATGCCCAGCCACAACAGTATCAGAGTGGTCCTCGTCCCGCCTATCAGGGACAGCAGTGGAGGCAGCGACAACAGCCTCAGCAATCTTATGCCCAGCCAACCAAGAATTATCTGTACCAGCAACACCAGCAGCAGCAGCAACCCCATTTCCAGCAGGGACAACCATCCGATTCTCAGGGTCCCACCTTTGAGAACCCGGCTCTCGATGATCTTGCCCGCTTGCTCTCCGAACAGCGAGCATCTTTCAGGCAAGAAATGGATGAATTCCGGCAGGAGATGAGGGACATAATCAAAGGGAAGGCCGCCATACCCGCTCAGATTGAACCTAACCCGAATAATCTGAAAAGGAAGTCTGAGCAGGTAGAGTTTACAGAGGATACCTCTCCTAGTGACTATTTGAGTGATGTCTTATTCTTTCTATGATGCTGATTTTGTGACTACTAGGAGCGGTAGGATGCCCGCAGGCGGCGCCTCTTCTGAGCAACAACCAGATGTAGAATCGGGAGCGCCAGAGGAGAAGAGTAGCGGTGCTGATGCCGCTAATGACGATGTTGAAAACGGTGGTGCTGAGGCCACCATTGATGGAGATCCAGACGACGATGCTGATGTCGTCGTGAGACCAGATGCAGACGGTGGTGCTGATGCCACCATTTTGGATGCTGAGCCAGAGCGCGGTGCTGATGCCGCAGACACAGGTGCTAGTGGTGGTACTGAGGCCACCACATCTACTTTTGTTGAGCCTCCATCTGTGATGTTCCCACATTTTGTACCTATGGACTGTGGAAACAAAAAGAAAAACAAAAATATGAATAAAGGAAAGGTTCCTGTTCATATTGTGGATCCATATGTGTTGAATGATGATTATTGTATGGATTCTCCTCCTTCACAGGCACAAGAACCTATTCCTAGCCCTCCATATGTGGAGGCCCCTACCATCCCCTTCTCTGAGGCACTCCGCCGAGTGAAGGGGAACAAAAAAGAGAACTCAAAAAAGAACCAGCAGGTAGAGTTCGGCAACCAAATGATTGACAGGTTCCACATTCAGCTGACTCTACGAGAAGCATTTGAGCATATCCCCTTCTTCAAAAAGAACTTGAAAGAGACAACTACTGTCCGAAGGAAGAAAAGGCACAGAGATCAAATCCATATGCTCACTCATGACACTTGCTGCGCCATTCAGAACACATTGCCAGCCAAGAGACCTGATACAAGAGCCTCCTATGTCAGATGCGAGATCCAGGAGCAGCGGTTTGATCGTACTCTATTAGACAGCGGGTCTTCGATCAACCTCCTTCTGGCAGCCTTACTCAAACGATTCGAGTTTGGCTCTCTTCTTCGGAGCAGGACAGTCCTTCAGTTTGCTGATAGGTCGATCAAGAGGCCGAAGGGGTTGTTGAAGGACGTGGTCGTTACCATTCAGGGCCTGAAATTCCCCATGGACTTTGTTGTATTGGACATGGAGATCCCTGAATCGGTAACCGATGCCCCCATCATACTTGGACGCCCATTCTTGGCCACTACCAAGGCGGTATCCGACCATGATAGTGGGACGGTATGTTTTCGCGTAGAGGGTGAAAGCATACAAATAGATTTGATCGACCAGACCACAGCCAGAGAGTTGGCATGCTCAGAGCAATCCAGCAAAGCCGAGCAGATGACAGAGGACGAGCTAGACATCCACCAGGTGTGTGATTTCGTGATGACTGATGATGAATCCATCTGGACAGATCCTGTAGCACCGACCCTCGCCTTGCCTACAGATTCACTATATCTCAAGCTCATGGCAATCGAGAGCCGGGAGAGCACATCCCTGGATGAGGGTATACCTGAGGCTGACAGTGTTGTGATGAGTGGTGCAGATGATTTTCATTCTTGTTCATCTTCTTCTGATCCCTCGGATTCAGACATTGACTGGGATGATTTTGATGATTATTTACCTTGTCTGAATCCTGTTGAGCCGACAACCATGATAGAGTGCGAGCCAGTGCAGTTTATTGATGATTCAGCAGGCCGCCCTTCGTCAGAAATTCATGAAGAGCGAGAGTTCTCCCATGCAGACCTGGTAGCATTTACACAGACATATCAGAAGCCAGATCTGCCACCTCCCAGTTGTCCAGAACGGAAACCTCTACCGCAGTCGATGACATATAGATTCCTTACGAGTGAGCCAGAAATGCACCCAGTCATTATCTCAGCAGATTTGACTGGAGAACAAGAATCTTGTCTGATGGAGGTTCTTGAAAGAAACCGCAAGGCAATAGGTTGGAGTATAGCTGATCTCCAGGGGCTGAGCCCAAATCTTTTCTCCCACCACATTTATCTTGAGGATAACGCTAAGCCATCGCGTAAGTTCCAACGACGGCTGAACCCGAATCTTCGAGACGTCGTCATGAAAGAAGTTTCAAGGTGGTGGAGCGCCGATTTCATCTATCCCATCTCCGACTCCAAATGGGTAAGTCCTTTACATGTGGTACCCAAGAAAACGGGTATCACGACAATTGTCAATGAGTCTGGAGAGGAGATCGCTACCAGAGTACCAACTTCTTGGAGGGTCTGTGTGGACTACAGACGATTGAATGAGGCCACCAAGAAGGATCACTTCCCGCTACCCTTCATTGATCAGATTATCGAGCGGCTAGCCGGAAAGAGTCATTATTGTTTTCTTGATGGGTACTTTGGATACAATCAAGTGGCCATTGCGCCCGAAGACCAGGAGAAAACGACATTCACCTGTCCGTTTGGGACTTATGCTTTCAGACGGATGCCCTTTGGTCTATGTAACGCTCCAGCAACATTCCAAAGGTGCATGTTGTCCATATTCTCGGACATGGTGGGTGACTGTTTAGAGGTCTTCATGGATGACTTCTCGGTCTATGACGACGGGTTCGACGCTTGTCTTGACTGCCTAGACCGTGTGCTTCAGCGCTGCATAGAGGTCAACCTTGTTTTATCTTGGGAGAAGAGTCATTTCATGATGACTCAAGGGACGGTCCTCGGTCATATCGTCTCCAACAGGGGCATAGAGGTCGATCCGGCCAAGGTGGATATCATCAGAAAACTCAATCCACCGTCCAATCTGCGTCAGTTGCGGTCTTTTCTGGGGCATGTCGGTTTCTACCGACGGTTCATTCAGGACTTTAGTCGAATTGCCCGATCGCTTACTGACTTGCTGACAAAAGACACCGAGTTTATTGTCAATGATAAGTGTCTTGCATCTTTCGAGACTCTCAAAGAGATGGTTGTTTCTGCTCCTGTCCTTCAGCCACCCGATTGGTCTGTCCCATTCAAGATCATGACGAACGCTTCAGATTTTGCTGTTGGGGCTGTGCTTGGACAGAGGAGGGATGGATTACCTTTTGCCATTCACTACGCCAGCCGGACTTTGGATGCCGCTCAGCAGAATTACACTGTGACAGAGAAAGAGATGCTGGCCGTAGTCTTCGCTCTTGATAAGTATCGATCTTACATTCTCGGATCTAGAGTCACAATCTACACTGATCACACCGCCATCCGATACTTAATGGCTAAGAAGAATGCCAAAGCATGTCTCACCAGATGGATCCTTCTACTCCAGGAATTTGATATTGAGATTAAAGACAGACCTGGAGTCAAGAATGTGGTGGCGGATCATCTCTCCAGATTGGAGAATCTTGAGGAATCTGAGCCCAGCGCACCTATCACTGAGACGTTTCCAGATGAGGTGATCTTGGTTGTCACCTCGCTCCCGTGGTATGCCGACATTGTGAACTATCTTGCTGCCAAGACAGTCCCACAAGGTTGGCCCAAGCAGAAACTCGAGACCTTCCTAGCGAAGGCCAAGTTTTACCATTGGGAGGATCCAGTCCTTTATCATGAAGGAGGGGACAGTATCTGGAGGAGGTGCATTCCTCAAGAAGAGCATCATAGCATCCTCACATACTGCCACAAGCTTGAGGCAGGAGGACATCATTCTGGAAAACGAACAGCACATAAGGTGCTTCAATCCGGCCTATGGTGGCCTACTCTCTTCAAGGATTCTGATGAGTTCGTGAAGAGATGTACTGACTGTCAGAAAATGGGAACCTGCGGACAGAGAGACATGATGCCCATGCAACCCATTCACTTCTGTGAGGTTTTTGATGCATGGGGGATTGATTTCATGGGCCCATTTCCTAAGAGTCAGGGATTCGAGCATATTTTGCTCGCTGTAGATTATGTCAGCCGATGGGTTGAGGCCATCCCCGCCCGAGCCGCAGATGCTAAAACCGTGTGTAAATTTTTGAGGAAAAATATCATTTCACGGTTCGAGGTACCTAGAGTTTTGATTTCAGACGGGGGGTTTCATTTAATCAATGACAAGGTTAGGGCCCTTGCAGACAAGTTCGTCATTGACCATAGGGTTGCCACTCCATATCACCCTCAGACTAATGGTCTTGCCGAAGTATCAAATCGGGAGATAAAGACTATTTTGCAGAAAGTTGTCCGCCCAGACCAAAAGGATTGGTCACAGCTTTTGGACTCGGTCTTGTGGGCTTATCGGACTTCTTTCAAGAACCCATTGGGGACATCTCCCTTTCGTCTCGTCTATGGCAAGCCGTTCCATCTGCCAGTGGAGATCAAGCACAAATCTTTTTGGGCAGTCACTGAGTTGCTGTTAGATCCCGAGAGTATAGGAGACCAGAGAAGAGCAGAGTTGGCAGCTCTGGAAGAACTGAGAGACACATCCTTTTCCAACAGCCTACAGTACAAGGAGAAAGTGAAGACATGGCACGATTCACATATCAACCATAAACAGTTTGAGCCAGATCAGAGAGTATGGTTGTTTGACTCCAGGCTGAAATTATTCCCAGGGAAATTACAGAGCAAGTGGAAAGGTCCTTATGTGGTCAGGAAGGTACATGATAATGGCAGCATCGACATATCCGAACCGTCATCTTCCTCTACCTTCCGCGTCAATGGTCAATGTATGAAACTATATCTAGATCATGATCCGCCGACCATTGACGTTGCCCCCATTCTTCTGGTATGAGATGTGTCCTTTGACTCATATCATCTGCATCTCATACAAGGTGATCAATTCCATCTTCCGCTGTACAGATCCATTTGTTCATATCACTCTTTCATCGGTTGATTTATTTTCTTCTTTTCTTCTTTTCTTCTTTTCCTTTTCTATTTTCTTTATCTATCAAAAAGATGCCCCCTTGTAGACAGTTTTCCATACTTAGGACGTACTTTGTCCTAAGTATAGGGGGGGTATGCACCCCGAGTTTTCTCTATCTTCTGATCCTCTCCATTGTCTCCTCTTCTTGTCTATACTTAGGGATATCTTACCCTAAGTATAGGGGGAGACAATCTGAGTACGATCTGTTTATTTCCACCCTTGACCCTCCCTGCTTTGTGTACAGTCTGCTATACTTAGGATTATTTGATCCTAAGTATAGGGGGGGCGGTCAACTTTTCATTGATTCATTCATTATGTATTTATTCTTTAGACTTGTCTATACTTAGTACGAGTTATGTATTCTCTTTTCTCTCCGATCTATGAGGACATAGCTCAAGCTAAGTATAGTGGGGTCGTATATACTACTTATATACTTTAGCCATAACTCATACTTTGTATTTTCTTAATAATATGGCTAATCATTCTTTAAAATTCATTAAAAATCATTAATAAAAGGTGTTTTGTTCCTCAAATTCTTTTTGTATTTACTGATTAATAAATCAGGTGAAAATGTTTTTTTGCAAAATGTTTGAAAAATAGTTTGAAAATCTTTGTGAACATCTATTGAAAACTATTTTGAAAATATTTTGTTACATGTTTTCAACCTGTGTAAAAATGTGTGTTATGTAAAATTTCTTTTCTTTGTGTGAAATAAAATGTTTGAAAAATGATTTGCAAATGGTTTGAAAAAAATGGTTGCAAAAATATTTTGAAAAATCTATATATACTTTTTGAAAAACCTTTGCAAAATGATTTTCAAATGTGTGTACATGTTTGTGAAAATGTTTGTAAAAACTATTTTGGATTATAGTTTTCGAAAATTGTGTGAAATAGCTTGTGTCAAATAAGTTTGAGGAATACTTACATCACACCAAAACCCATCTTATTTATATATGTATAAAATTGATCATTTACCCTTGTAAATTCTTAAAATCCACTTTTGTAAGTATAAGAAGCACTCCCGTGTACATATTTTAACCTAGCTTTCAGCCAAAATCTTTTTATTTTCAAAAATACCAAAAACATTTGCAAACTTAAAATCCAAAAACATCTGAAAAAATCTTTTTGAAAAATACAAAAAAAGCATGCATCATCTTTTCAAAAATCCATAAAAAGTTCAAAATCTTTGAAAATTGCATCACAAAAATATTTTCCGCATTCTGCATCGCATTTGCATAGCATTCGCATTTTTCGTATTGAGTTTGATAGTTGAACAAGTCTAAGTAAAATCCGGAGATTGGAGCTTGATTGGACCTTAAAATCTACCTACTAACAGGAACCTTATAGGAACTGGGTTTGAGGTACTTCAGGTCTAGTTGACTTAATTCTTTGAGGATCACGGGACTTGGTTCAATGGATTCTTGACTGCCTAAGTAGAGTATTTCAGAGCACACGCACGACCCTTGTTGATAATGACCTAACTTGGACACCTGCACCTTTCACATGGCTCAACTCAGTTGGAGTGGTGAGGGGATTGGATTTGCCGGTATGAGACGCACACAAGTGGAAACATTTGTCCTCCTCTAGGGAGGAAAGCGCACCCCAACTCGTCCAGTGATTAGGAAGTCTAAAGACAGGAGAGTGTGGGTTGCGATAAAGCTTCAAAAGAGGGATAGTCTTCTGGCTCAAGAGGAAAAACTCCTTATGTAAATGCTGCTGTATATAGTATTTCAAAAAAAAAAGTCCAGGCATGTACAAAAATAAAAAGCCTGCAAATATGTACAAAGTCAATAAGCAAGCTTGAGTTCCAAAGTTATATCATGTGAGCCTGCAGCAGGATGACTTGACTACACTGGTCTTGCATCCCAGGATAGGTAGCTACACTGGCTACCATCCATTCTTCTCTTCACCCCCTCCTCTTGAGCTGGTTGCCACTTGAACTTAGAAGGGAATACCCCACTCCTCGAGGATGGAGTTATTGGATTGGGGAATCATTGGGTTGTCATGCTGGAGAAGTCAGTCTCTTTGTCATTCTAGTTGTGGAGAGCCACCATCACTTACACTGTACGAGTCAGATTCATAGTCGTAAGAGTTTGCGTATGAGTTGAAGTATGTCTGACCTGGCTATTGAGGAGACTTGGACAGAGTTTTGGGATTCTCAGGGACTGTTGGATTTCAAATTCGGTTCTCACTAAGGTTCCGCCCGTACTAAAATTCCAAAGGTCCGATTTAAGCTCCAAACTTTGATTTTGTGAAGACAAGTTTGATAATTTAACTAAATCCAAGGCCGACAAGGAATAAAGTAGGGGGAGATAAGGGCCAAAATACAGATAAAATACCTATACCTTTTATTCATTCTTTATTCATTTTGGGACCTATTTTTGGTTCCACTTTTTATACATCAAATAAAGAAACTTTGTACATGAAAGTTGTAGATAATTTAATAAAGAAAAATACAAAATTGATTTCACAAAAAAATAATGTACAGATAAAAAGTTATGGTCTGAATAAGAATCCAGAATCCCAACTTCCCAGACCCGTATCTCACAACTGACAACTCCAAATGCAGCATACTCACCTTTAATTGTATATAGAATAAAATAATCTATCCAATGGTGGTGGTTTCGCATTTGGCGGAGCTACGGTTTGAAAGTTGAGTTTTGGACCCTCATTGTATAATTGTACAGATTAAAATATTCAATTTATTATTTATTCATTATTTTATATTTTTATATTTTTTGTAATGTTGTAAATAATACTTATAATAATTATGTACATTAAAATTGGAATAAAAACCTAAATAAAACCCAAAATAAAAATACTTGTATATAGATCATACAGGTATTATACCTATGCTTATACCTATACATTTTGTACTTATATTTTACTTAATGTAGAGAATATATCAGAAAAATAAAATAAAAATATATTTGTGTATATAAAATTATTTTATAATTTTATAAAATACTAAATAAAAATAATAAAATTAAAATCACAAATTAAAAATCAAATAGTCAAATATATAGATAATGTACCTATATAGGGGTATAAAAGCAACTTGTAAAAATACATCTCAAAAAAATAATTAAAAATCGGAATAAAATAAGTTATAAAATTATAAAAACTTTTTATTTTATAACCTCATTAAAATAATACTATTTACTATTTTAAATGATTTTTTTAAGAATTCTTTAGGACCTTTTTCCTGGTTGGTCCACGTGGACCAACCAGGGGGGCAGAAGAGTTGACCTCGGGTCAACTCTCTGACCCTAGGTCCTGTAGACTGTCAGGCTGACTTTTGACCCCATTTCGAGTTTTTTTGGGGGCTGTTCCTTGCGCCAAGCCTTGATACTTCCTTCATGGAAGTTTTTCCTCGATTAGAGCTCTTACACGCCCAAGGCTCTCCTTGGGCTGTGGAGCTCTGAATCGAGCTGCCAACCTCGATCAAGGGACCCCCTTTGTCAACCTTTCAAAACCAGCCCCTTGACTCCATTTTCGATTTTGATCCCCAACATCAGCCCTCTCACGCCCCTAGGTACCTCCATCGTCTCCTGGTGGTGACAGCTCCAGGATCGACCACTTCAGGCGGCCGATCAGTGGCTTAGGGTGTTCTTCCAACCTCCGGTGGTCCAAGCCGTCGAGGTACACTTCCCTCGCCCTCCTGGGCTCGAGGCCGTTTAATCTACTTATTTTTCGCTCCCATCTTGTTCCTCTTAGTCCGAGCGTCATTTCCCCCGTTTATTCATCTCAATCGCGTGTCGATTCGCCAAATCGACAGTCGGCCGGAGCAACTCCGGCCACCGCCATTCTCCGCGCCTTACGCCACCGTACACCTCCATCCCTTAGCGCCACGTGATCGGGGCATTTTGCCCCCGACCATATCACACATCTTCTGTGCAGGTACCTGAACATTCCAATGCATTTGGAGCGTTTTTGGGCCTTCGCTGGAGCACCTGGAGCTTCGCAGCTTCCTCCTCGCCGTGGAAGAGCTCCGGAGTTCTCCGCGCCATTCCATTGCCTCCAGACTTCAGAGGGACCCTGCAACGATCTCCTGGATCCATTTTGAAGCTCGTCGACCGCCGGAGCAAGGAGATATCACCGGAGGGAGGTCGCCACGGTGGCCCTTCTTCCCTGCTCTTCCAGCGTGCCTCTGCGCCGTCCAATCGACACCCGCTCCTCCAGGCATGCAGCTGACGTCCGATCGAAGCCCCCAGCTACCGTAGATCTCCGTGCGGAGATCTAATCCCAGGCGTCGGATCTGAAGGGGTATCGCGGTCTCTCGCGTCGACACGTGGCATAAGTGCCACCTTCTCAGCCGTGCGATCCGCCCCTTGATTGGGTAATTTTGCCTCATGCCCAGTCAAAATTTGTATTTAGAAAAAGACCTTTAAACTTTCCTCTGCCGTTATATATTTTTGTAAATTTTGCAAAAAGACCCTCGAGCTCTCGGTATTTACATATAGGTCCCCTGCCACGTCACCTCACGTGAGGTGTGGGCATTTTGCAAGGGTACCCTTGGACTTTTGGATATTTCAGTTCAATCCCAAAATTCTGTAACGCAGTGCAAAAGTTTGGGATTTTTGCGTATAAGCCCCGGATATTTTTGGATATTGCTATTAGGTCCCTGCCAGGTGCGTGTGTGGCACGTGCTTGGCCTGGACATTTTGTACAACAACCCCTCCAGGTTTTGAATTTTGATTTTAGTCCAGCAAATGCAAGTTTTAGTGTAAAATTTTTGTGGAAAGTTTCATGTATGCCCCAGGATGTTCTGAGAATTGCATGTATACCCCTGCAAGGCCTGATTAATGTTTGGATGCTTGTTCTAATTATTTAAATTATCATTTCGCCTCAAAAAATTCCACAAAAATAGGTTTAAGCTCCTGTGCACTTGTTCTTCCACGCCACAATTTTAGTTTTTGATTTTATTTTATTTTTATATTTATTAAAAATCAAAAACATGCTTTTTATTCACTGTCTAGCTTAGAAAATGCCAAAAAATATTAAAACATCTCGAAAAAATCCAAAAAAAATCCCTATGTCTATTTTACCATATTTTAGTGTCAGTCCAAAAATCACTAAAAATCTCAAAAGAAAATCACTAAAAATTCAAAAACACTCAAAAACTTCAAAAAAATATATAAAATCCTAGAAAACTCCAAAAATCACAAACTCAGTTCCTGTTTGTTTTATATTTCATTATTTTTATTTGAAAAATAGTTTGCAAAAATTTTGTGGCTGTTGTCTATTTTTAATCTCCATTTTGCTCACAGCCAATACACTGTTCACTGTTTTAGTTTATTTCAGTATTTAAAAATACCAAAAACACCTTGAAAAATTCTCAAAAATCACAAAAACAGTAAAAAATCCTAAAAATATCAAAAAAATTTTATTTCTGAATTTTTTGTTATTTTTGCATATTTTTATAAATACTATATCTTGTCTTTTATTACATTGTTTTTAAATTCCAATATTGAAAAAGAAATTAAAAAAAATATATATAAAATATAAATTATAAAAATCAGATAATTAAAAATCAAAATACAAAATTAAAAATTAAAATAAAAAAATAAAAAATTAAAACCCACAAAATCTCTATTGGCTTGCTTAGTGTAGACTTCGCACACATTCACTTGTGCACATTTATTCGAACTACCATGCTTGCTCCCTGTGTTCGAACTCTCTGCATACTTGCCCTTTATATCATTTGTGTAGAGTTAAAAATAAATTTTAACTCCACATTTATTTCTAATTATTGATCTTTAGTGTGGGTTAATTGTTGACTTTAGTCCAGGATTTATCGTGAGTCGTCACAACGACATGTTTCTCCGCCTTGTGTGAGATACCAATTTTAGACTCTGTGAATTTTGGCTAAATCACATATCTTAAGGGAAAGAAGCCTTTCTTGGAATTTTCCAAAAATGGAATATGTCCAAGGTGTACTAATAATGTGACGGTTCCAATATTCTCTTCTCTTTGCTTCTGAACAACTTCAGAACTAAGATCTAAAAGGTATCCTTGAGATCGTATCTCAAGGTACGGAATCAACCAAATTATAAAACACTTATTATTATTCTTATATCATTCTAAATGATTAGAATACATTTAGCACGATGAACACAATGGCACTCCTACTAAGCTTCACATGGTTCATCAAGATTTTATCTGAAATCATAACATTTATAATTTCATCAAATCTTATGTTCCAACTACAAGAAACTTATTAGAGTCCAAAGATGGAGTTCTTCAGCTAGCACATCTTCCTTTCCTCAACCATGAAGCCCTGGGGCTACTTCATATGAATATCCTCAAAGAGGTATTCATAGAGGAATGCAATCTTGACTCACATCATGAAGATGCCATAGTCAAGTTGTGTAGCTACATTTAGCAATATTCTGATGGGTTAAAGCAAGGTCACTGGAGAGCAAGTCTCATCGCGAGCGATGTCTTCTCTTCGGTGTGTAGCTTATGACTACGAACCATGCTTTGAAGGTCTCTACCTTCTTCATCAGGTTCCCTCTTTCTCTTGAAGATTCATTTACACCTTGATGGGTCTTACCCATAGGTGGATCTTCGAGGGTCCATATACAATACTTGTATATGAAATCTACATTAGACTTTTATTGCTAACATCCATCTTTCCATGTCATGATCCTCAGGAACTCCATCACATGAAGTCCGATCATTTTCACATGGAATACATTCTCAAACTTATTTGAAGAAGTATTAATGTTTCATCTTCAATTATTCCTTTTAGTTTCTGATTTCAGGAGCCTCATTATCTTCTCAAGATTAAATGAGTTCCTTCACTTCATTTTATCTTGATTCTTAAGAGAGTCATACTCTAAGAATCACATTCTCGGAGATGAGATCCTTTAAGAATCTCAAGGTCATAAAGTAGGTATACAATACCATCCTTTATTTTCCTAATGAAGTATCACTCTCTAGTGCTAGATTCCAGCTTACATGCATGGAACCTTATTAAGTATATAATGCCGTCTCTACTACATATATATACCTTGGAAACTAAGAGATAATTATGCTAGGATTAATCATTGATTAAATCATGTCACTCATGATCAATTGTATCTCCCTACAACTCTATTGAGTTAAGGTTCATTAGGAGGATTGAGATAGGAATGATATTCATATCTCCATAAGGTATTTCTTGAATTCATCTAATAGGTACAAGCTACCTTGGTTAGATCAAATTCATTTCATCTTCCTTCAAACCTTGGTTCTAAACCAAAATTGTGAAATCTTTGAACATTTCAAAGTTTTCTAAGTGAAGAGAAGAAATCTCATATCACAAACAATCACTAATAGATATCACATATCCATAATGTTTATTCTGGTATAGATGATTCACATACAACAATATGTATGAGATCTTGAATACCTTAACATCTTACACCTTTCCCAAAGAAGGGTGTATTGGACATTTTCACTTTGAATACAATATTCACAAGTATGTAATATTTGAATCTTTAGACAATCTAAAGTTTCATGTCTTACTAGTCCATTGATCTCATCAACAGACATATGTCCAAAACTTGATGCCAGATCATTGTCAAATGATCTTTATCCTTCTATTGATTTTTAAAGGTTTTAATTTTCAGTATTAGAAATCTTAATGAACCATTCATTAATTATCTAAATTAGTAGAGTCCACTACATTTTAGATTACTATCTGAAATATCTCCATCATAACTCTTTATGATATATTTATCACAGAATTCATGTTTATATCCAACAATTAGAAATAAACAATGAGTGTATTCTAATATCTAGGTCATAGAGACATTCTCTAAGACTAAGGGCTCCCACTGGAAATATGAAGTATATTCATCCGGTGGAAATTGTTGCAACAATTGCATCAATTCCAACACTTAAACCTTAAAATCAAATTTCTAATATTCTAATAGATATGCAACCAATTGCAAGTGTTATTAGAAGATTGAGATACAATTATTTACCTTATCAAATAAGTAAGTCAATTTCAATGATTATATGTTGGTTATTATGATGTGTTATCCGATTCCTTCTCTAAGGATTCTAGATAGATTTGATAGTCATACTATCAACACATCAGCATATTGTAGTATTGGCATTCATCCAACTCTTTGGATGTCATATGGAAGTCACAGAAGTACAATCAACTCTATGATTATACTTCTTGCTTGGGTCCAGCCCATGCTTCCACTGTGCTCCCTTTATTTAAAAACAACCATTGCTTAAGACTAAGGACCTCTTATGTTAAATTCAAAAGAATTTAATGTAAGAGTATTTCGATATTTATATATGCTTCACCTAATTCATACAATATGAATATTATGAAACTTTATGAATGACTAGAGTATAGATAGTAGAATGATGACACTCATCATCTACATCCATCTAAACTCTTAAAACATAGGTTCAGGTAGGTACTCAAACAATTTGAATACATCATCTCTTATAGAGCTACCATTCTACATGATGCAGAGAACCATGTCATTCATGATTAAATGTCAAGAGCACATATGTATGCCAAAAAATCTTTATTGATTTTATAAGGATTATTTGATAATTACGATCATCATTGACATGTCACTTCCAAAGTACATTCGATGAGATCAAGACTTATAGAGACATACAAACCCTAGGGTTTTAGTCCTATTGTCTATTTAATTATCACTTCTCATTATTATGAGGAAACTTGCACATTGCAACCACATGCATTATGTGTCCAATTGCAAGTACAATATCTGGATCATAGGTCCAATCCAAGATATCTTACTGGTTATTCTTGAGTATATTATTGAGTGGGTTTAATGAAGGATTATCTGAAATAAGAAATTTGCATAAATATATATAAATATTTAATTTACTTTGATTTAGGAATTTTTATATCAAAGATGTCTTGCCATGTCAACAATGAAAGTTCATTCCCTTAATCACTTTCAATGTAAGAGGTATACTTACCATTACATCTCAAGCAAGATCTGGGATCTCCTTCCTTATCTTTGTTACATCCCAATAATATGAGAAACTGCAACTCGGATAAAAATAAGCGGGAACACATTCCGCCTTGCAAGTCCAACTTGCATCTCCCAATTCGGTCTTTAATACCCGGGCCCGCCACCCCTAAGGTGATGTTGACCCGTCATTAATTGAACCAATCGTCAACAGGAATAGAACTCTCTATGCGCAATCCAATATCGCCCCAATAATATGAGGATCCGATATTGGGGTCACTACGCATACAACCTTACTCTTTCGAGAAGAAAAGAGCCCGATCCAGATGCGCTTGCATATAGGAGCTGTCACTTCGGACATGCGTCTCCTATATACAATCCCTGGCGACGGAACCCTTCGCCTTGACGGGAGACCATGGATGTCACTTATGTGATCCTCCATATCATATTCAAATTCTAATTAATTATCATGAATCATATTCACATAATTAATTCTTCCAAGGGAATTATCAACTCTAATCATATTCGAGTATAATTGGACATAATCAATTCAATCATATTAAATTAATTATCAATCCAATTCAATCAATCAAACTTGATTGTTATGCTTGAATATATATGGTATTATTCTCAAAGTACGTATTAATTCGTATTTTAATAATTAGAAAAATACAACTTAATCCCTCGGACATTATCCCGGCCCTACCCGCTGTCATGGCCAGTACCGGCGGGAGTGAGACGGACCGCATACGTTGCAACCCGCTACCCCAGCGATCCCCGACTAGACACCATATCCACCTCGGGAAAGAATAATGCCAAATTGATTAATTTGTACTTGAGATGATCATCGGTTCTTCAACCGAAATTATATCATATAGTAATCAAAACAATTTTGATTATAAGGAAATTTGCTAGACAAATTCCCAATCCTATTCAAGCAAGGAGTTTGATGATTGTGTTTCCAATTATGATTTAGATCACATCTAATCAATTAATTAGTTGGGGCCAAGTTAATTAAGGAAATAATAATATTCTAATATTTCTCAAAAATTTTCTATAATTATTTCTCGAAATTAACAATTAATTTCATTAATTGACAATCACATGGTTCTTGATTAGGAAAGTAATTTCAGCAGTGACCCCTACTTACTAAAATTAGCATATCTCAATCAATTTAAATCCAAATTAAGCAAAGTAAGTTTCCATAGTTTGCTAATTTGATTTACAACAGAACCTATGTGATTTGCATGCATTTCGAGATGTATCTAAACAGTAAATAACTCCTTAATTACGTTAAGATTCGCAGTTCCCATAACAGTGAATACATGTTCATTAAAACAACCATATCTCGAGCATACGAAATCCGATTTACGCAAACTCAGATCCTATGGTTTCCTTATTTAATGGGTAACAAAATCCGAGTGTTATTTTCGTGTTTAAACAATTTAAACAGAGCCGAAAAAATACACAAAACAGATCTGCGAAATCAAATGCGATAAAAACTTCCGCGAGCTTAATGAACCCAAGCCGTCCTCGGTTAGCGACTCATATTCAAAACCGTCGACCTAAGGCTATGATACCACTTGAAGGATATGGTTAGATCCTCAAGCACATCACGGAAGTATGAGCGTCGTATCGAATACGACGAGGAGCGACTAGTCGCACTAGTTGCTCGATGCAGCGGAATTTAAAAAATTTTCATATGACGAAACCACATGATCCAAGAACACTTCTCGGATCGTTTCGTCTAAACCACGAACAAGTAATATGATTACCTCTTGAAGCGTGGTTGCGATCGAGTCTCTAAACGAATAGACCTCCTGTCTCAAGTCCGATCCGACGGAGGAGACGCTTGCGAGCGCGGGGATGAACCGCGTGCTTCTCGCAATCCATGTTGATGATCCAAGCAGCGGATCTCCTGATCTCGACACACGAGATCCGACGTCTTCTTCACGAGCGAGGCGCACCGAAGGAGACAGAGATCCACGAGTAGAAGAACGGGCAGCATAACGACGATGCCGCGGTGATGGAGAACCTCTCTTAGGTCATCCATGGTGGACGGCCACATACGAGGGAGAGAGTGGGTTGTCGAGTAGAGAAAAGAGAGAGAGAGAGAGAGAGAGAGAAGCTTCTCAAGCATTGTGTGTAAAATAGAGAGCATGACATGCCTTTCTATTTATAGGGTTTTGGGATCCATGGATCTCAATCCATGTGACATGTGAAATCAACGGATGAGATTGATTTATGTCAATCCAATGGTCAAGATTGTTGTCGGTAAAACCAATAAATCTAGGTTAAAATATATTTGACAAAATCAAATATAAATTAGTCCTAAATCAAACCAATAAATAAGGAGAGAATGTGCATGGAGATTTCATCTCCATGCACCTTCCATGTGGACGACCACCCTTTGCTAATTGGAATAGGGTGTCGCCCACTCATTTCCATGGGGAGAGCAATCTCATGGAAATCCATGAGATTCCATATCTCCTTGAAAATCTCCTTTATTTATTTCCAACAACTTTTGTT
Source organism: Ottelia alismoides (assembly GCA_037367405.1). NCBI lineage: Eukaryota > Viridiplantae > Streptophyta > Magnoliopsida > Alismatales > Hydrocharitaceae > Ottelia > Ottelia alismoides. The sequence continues at coordinate 78,321 of JAZKJV010003198.1, forward strand.
GGCTTTTTATTCTTCAAAAATAATTCACAATTATATTTGAGAATATTGCAATCTTGCCATGGAAAAATTGTGAATCAAATTCACAACCCAAAACAACATATAATTTACATTGTCAATTAATTACACAATGTGTATCCAATACACATAATAACTAATCAACACATATAAATTATAATTTGCTCTCTCTAATACATTAAAAACCACATTTATAATATATTATGAATAATTGGATATTTCTATCCACATTATTCTTATCCATAACAATTAAATCAGATTTAATTATATTGGGTAACTTATTCTCATGTACTCAAATAATATGAATCACATTCACATTATTTACATCTTTGATAATCAAATCACATTTAATTATCTAAGATAACTCTCCTTATAATATGAATCAAATTCATATTATTCATGATAATTAAATATATTTAATTATCCATTTTCTCATTGCTCAGATACATATATCAACAATAGAATTATCCATGAACTCTTTCAAGGATAATGCGCTTTATCCGCAAATACTTGGAGATAAAGACATGGCGATTGTATTGTTCCACGTATAGTGACATGGATATTGAGATCATATCTCAAATCCATATCGCGAGCCTCCCATAGATGCTTGATTAAATCAAGTCCGCAATCTAATCTTCTCATTGCATCTGAATCACATTCAGATCAATGTCCAACATTCGGACTAAGATCAGATTACTTCTCTGTTGAGAGGAGTCACTAAAATCCAGACCCGTTTCATCACTCCCTAGGAATGGAAGTGTCATGGTTATACAATCGTTTATGATCACATCACCCTCAGGTATGCCTAATACATGTACATCTTGCATACTGGAAGACTCAGAATAAACCCGAAGTATTTGATCAACTTTACACTGTCTACTTCAGGGTTCTATCAGTAAGTTTCTCATTCGATCATTGGAAGTCGGTATCGATCATATACTTTCCAAAAGCATATATCATACCCAGGTCTTGATCATATACTTTCCAAAAGTATATATCAAACCTACAAATTCAGTCAAGCTTCCAAAGCGAGACGACCATGCGCATGGAATTTGATTCTTCCCAATATCTCATGAGTGAGCTCATGTCTTCCGGTTCAGTAACTGAACATGTATGATCCCTTTGAGAGATCATATTACTCATATGCCCTTATATGCACACCAGTGCGCCAGTGTATAGACCTTGATTAGGTCATCAACCTATTGGTCTGCCAAATGTACATGCTCAAACATATAGTAACACATTTGTCTCTGGTCAGAGGATGTGTGCATGTATTGTGACAGCATACGATATAGGACTTTGGTTATCTCGATCTCGTTAAGTCAACTCTTTGACCTAACTAATCTGACACCTCCGAATCTCTATTCCTATGCAGAGGACCTGCATCAAGAGGTCGGTCAGATATCAGCCTAACTGAGATAGGATTGCCATCTCCTACTCTGGCTGGAGATCATCTCATAATAATCATTTGACGGTGCTTGACGAGTCCTCAATCTAACTCATTAGATATTCATCTAAGCACTAGCCTCTATGATTCAATAATTGAATCAACAACTGTATGATCATTAAGATGGCCATGGTACATAACCCCAATTGTACTAAGGGACCTATTATGCAAATTATGTATTCTTCATTTCAGATCAGGGAATGATATTCACAATAACATTTATTGCATAATGGCTCGCTGTGGGCTCGCATGTCCAACAACTAATCCTACTAAGGAGGTAAAACACTTGATTTCAATAATAACAATATCTTCAAAACATTTTTGAGATAGTGATCTCAAAGTTTTATCTTCAAGAACTTAAGACTTTATAGATAGTGATCTAAAAGGTCTTAATTATGGACACCTTAGGAGATAGAGATCTCCAGGAATAAGGGTATTCTGATAAGGATTATGGACATACTGGTTATAACAATTATTAAGCTATAATGTCAAGGACACTATAACTGACAAGATTGAGTATTGGTTGCATAAGATGCAACATTCGCATTTGATGCGAGCATTGTTACTAGGGTATATGCAAGTGTCGTAGAAGGACTTGGCATAGTCTCTCGGGAACAGAGTGACTGATCATCTTATCTAGCTATTTTTTTCAATAGCCTATGATTGTCACATGAGTGCAGGTTTAAATGGTTAGCCCATTAATGGCTCTTTGGGCTAGTGGGAGATTGTTGGACATGCGAGCCCATGGTGAGCCATTATGCAATAAATGTTATTGCAAATATTACTCCTTGATCTAAAATGAAGAATAACTAATTTGCATAATAGGTCCCTTAGTACAATTAGGGTTATGTACCATGACCATCTTGATGATCATACAACTGTTGGCTCAATTATTGAATCATAGAGGCTGGTGCTTGGATGAATATCTAAAGAGTTAGATTGAGGACTCATCAAGTACCGTCAAATGATTTTTAAGAGAGGATCTCCAGCAAGAGTAGGAGATGACAATCCTTTCTCATTTGGCTGATATCTGATCGACCTCTTGATGCAGGTCATCTGCATGAGAATAGAGATTCAGAGGTGTCAGATTAGTTAGGTCAAAGAGTTGACTTAACGAGATCGAGATAACCAAAGTCCTATGTCATATGCTGTCACGATATAGGCACGCATCCTCCGACCAGAGACATATGTGTTACTATATATCTGAGTATGTACATTTGGCAGACCAATAGGTTGATGACCTAATCAAGTTCTATACACCGACGCGCTGGTGTGTATATAAGGGCATATGAGTATTACGATCTCTCAAAGGGATCATACATGTTCATTACTGAACCGGAAGATATGAGCTCACTCATGAGATATTAGGAAGAATCAAATTCCGTACACGGTCGTCTCGCTTTGGAAGCTTGACTGAATTTGTAGGTTTGATATATACTTTTGGAAAGTATATGATCAACACCTGGGTATGATATATGCTTTTGGAAAGCATGTGATCAATACCAACTCCCAATAGTCAAATGAGAAACTTGATGACAAAACTCTGAAGTAGACAGTGTAAAATTGATCTTATACTTTGGGTTTATTCTGGGTCTTCCAGTATGCAAGATGTACAGGTATTAGGAACACCTGAGGGTGATGTGATCATAAATGATTGTATAACCATGACGCTTCCATTCCGAGGGAGTGATGAAATAGGTTTCGATTTTAGTGACTCCTCTCATAGAGAAGTAATCTGATCTTCGTCCAAATGTTGGACATTGATCTGAATGTGATTCAGATATAATGAGAAGATTAGATTTGCGGTCTTGATTTAATCAAGCATCTATGGGAGGTCCGTAAGATCTGGATTTGAGAGGTGATCTCAATATCCAAGTCACTATACATGGAACAATACAATCGCCCTGTCCTTATCTCCAAATATCCACGGGAAAAGCACATTATCCTTGAAAGAGTTCATGGATAATTTCATTGTTGATATATGTATCCGAGCATTGAGAAAGTTGATAATTAAATGTGATTTAATTATCATGAATAATATGAATTTGATTCATATTATTAGGAGAGTTATATAAGATAATTAAATGTGATTTAATTATTAAAGATGTGAATAATGTGAATGTGATTCATATTATTTGGGCACATGCGAATTGAGATCCAAGATGATTAAATGTGATTTAATTGTCATGGATAAGAATAATGTGGCTAGCACTATCCATATTATTCAGGTATATTATAAATGTGATTTATAATATATTAAAGAGAGCATATTATGATTTATATTTGTTGATTAATTGTTAATGTGAACTGGATTCACATTGAATGATTAATTGAAAATATAATTACATTTTGTTTTGGGTTGTGAATGAGATTCACATAATTTTAACGGCTTGATTGAAACTTTTCACAAGATAATTACGAATTATTTTTTGTGAAAAATATTTGCAATAAGAGTTTATTGTAAATTAAGGAGATATCATGAGATAATGAGATCTCATGATAATTAGAGGAGAAAGACACATTTCACTCAAGAAGAGTGGACGGTTACAACTCTCCATGAGGAGAAGAGCAGCTGCCCCCTATTTTAGGGAATGTGTTTAGTCTCCTTATTATCTCTTCTCTAGTCAAAGTGATTTAAATTGGGATTAATTATATTGATTTATTAATATAAATTAATTAAATCAATTGTTTTTGTGATTTTACAACAACATCTTAGCTATTGAAAGAAACAAAAATCAATCTCAACCATTGATTGTGTGTTGTCCATGGATTGAGATCCATGGGCTCCCAAAACCCTATATAAGAAGAGGCACCCCTTGCTCTTTGATAGACACGTTTACGATAACAACGAATGCTCTCTTCTTCTCTCTCTACACGTCATGTGCCTCTCTTCCTCTTTCTCTCTTATGGCCATCCACCATGGAGCCATTGAGAGAGTCACCATCGCCGCAACTTCGTCGTTATGCTGCCGGAGTACTTGCTCGTGGATCTCTGTCTCCTTCGGTGTGCCTCACTTGTGAAGAAGATGTCAGATCTCATGTAACGAGATCAGGAGATTAGTCGCTTGGATCATGAACATGGATTGCGAGAAGGACACATCTCATCAACGTGCTCGCAAGCGTCTCCTTCGTTGGATCAGACTTGAGACAGGAGGTCTCTTCATTTAGAGACTCGATCGCAACCACATTTCAAGAGGTAACCTTAATACCTATTGTGGTTTAGATGAAACGATCCGAGAAATGTTCTTGGATCATGTGGTTTCATCACATTATTTTTTTTAAATTCCGCTCCATCGAGCCACTAGTGCGACTAGTCGCTCCCGATTGCATTCGATGCAATCCACACGCTTCCGTAATGCACTTGAGGATCTTCACATATCCTTCACTAGCCTATTAAGAATAGGCCAGCCTTCGCTTCATGAGGTTGCATAGGTATTCCTAAGAAGTGCTCCTCAGGCAATGAGGCCTCGCAACAAAGTCATTAAAAGAGATGGGTTAGAACAAACAAACAACTATTGAAATAAACGGAAATAGCATAACATAAAATAAATAACACAACTATATGCAAACTACGCGTTACTCCCAGGAAACAATGGTATTTGGTGAATCGAATGGGTCGGTCTCCTCCCTAACAAGCTAGATAAGGAATCATTGCGCGACCAACCTCAATTCAACCAATAATTTACCAACTAATTAAATTAAGCGATAAATGCAGCGTGACTTAAAATTTATTATAACTCAGATAAATGTATGTATAGGTGCAAGTAATCTGAGTGTCAAATACAAGGGGCAAAATACAGTATGCTAATTATTAGTTAATTATTTCTAATAAATAAAAAATTATTTTTGTATTTTTGTATTTTTTCTTATTTTTATGTGGGTTTTTTATTTTATTTAATTTTTATGGATTTCTAAGTATTATATTTCTTAATTTTTATATTTTTTAATTTTTATATTTTCTTTTTTTATTTTGCAAAATTTTAGTTCTTTCTAATATTTAAAATAGTATATATATAATAATATATGTATTATAGATATTATAAGTAACATATAATGTATATAATATAAATGGCGTATTATATTTTTTAAATATACTTAATAATAGTTAAATAGCATGGAAAAAATATTTCTATGATTTTTATATTTTTCTCTATTTTAGTAAATTTTATAGAATTTTTACTAATTTTCACGTATTTTTAAAGTAATAAAATTTACAAAATGGCGAACAGATTAATTATCTGAGATTAATTTAGGATTAATAAATATATTTATAAATCCAAAATAACCTAAAACCATTTTTGATGTATAATATATATTATATAGATAATTCACAAACATGGAGATATTTTTTAGGGTTTTCTGTATTTTTTGCTAATTTTTGTAATTTTTTAGTATTTTGTAATTTTTAAGTTTTATATTTTATATGTTTTAGAGATTTTTGGATATGTGGTAGAATATAATATATAACAGTTATTATATTTTTGGGAATTTTTGGAGATGATTTCTTTTTTAGGAGTTTTATAATTTAGACAGGGAATACAAATGTATTTTTATATTTTTGATAAATAAGAAAATTAATAAAATACCAAATAAAAATTAGATGTGGTTAGGAATAATATTAGGCGCTCATATTAATTTTCCAATAATTGTTTAATTAATAAAAATATTTATATTGCACACAATAAAAGAAAATAAAATGTTATAGGAATACTGACATATTTCTAATTTCTAGAAGCATATAATTCATTTAACAATAGGTCTTGAAACTTAAAGGGTACTTATGCAAAGTTTATTGGACCTCACATGTAGCTATACGTGAGGTGGGATGACCTCTTTGTAATTAACATAAATCTTAGGGTCTTAGTGTATTTTTTGAAGAAGATAGTACACTAATAAATATATTTATAGACTATAAGAAATATAAAAATACTGGAGGTCTAAAGTGCAATATACCCATGATGCTCGTTCCTTGCACATGTTGTCTAGATTCGGAGGTTGAGATCGTGCCACATCGGCGCCACTTAAGATGGGTGGCCAGGAGTGTGTACCGCTTCGCTTTAATGTTCAACAACACATATTAGATTTGGGCCGAAGTTTGAATCCAAGAGCCTCGGAGGGATGATGAAGAATAGGGAATAACACTTCCTTATTCAACTTTTGATCGTCGTTTTCTCGCTGATCCGACCACCTTATGCCTCGTCGACCATTCCTTCTTCTACATGTGGCCTCTCCACAACTGCAAGATACCTTCAACCGATTCAAGCATCATTGGATGGGGCCTGTATTGCTTTTCTTTCTCAAGGACCTAGAAGTTATGTTTTTTAGCTATTCAAGCTCCAGGTGGCTCTAATGATCCTATGTTTTATAAAAAAATAGTTGCAGGGCTCAAGTGCATTCTCCTTGACCCATTTTGAAGCTAGAATGCATAAAAGATGGGGTGGATGGAGTGTCTCTGATGAGAGGCAAATGAGGAGACTCGATTCGTTGGTCTGAAGAGGATCAATTTGGTCTAGATGCGAGGGCAGAGTGCAGAGATGATGAGGATGATGATGAGGTGGGCAACAGGGGCTCAAGACAGGAGGCGACACGATGGACAAGTGGCCAGATCCTAGTGCTCCGATGAAGTACGACTTGAAATTTAAAGCTAATTTAATTGAATCTAAATAAAACTAGATCTAGATCTATGCTAAGTAATTAAAATGCCATTAAATAACAATACCTAGAAGCTCAACTTAGCCTAGAATGAGAAGCAGGGGACCTTCACCGAAGGAGGTGCTTAGAGAGGTGGATTAGCTATATCTGGCAATCTTTCTCCACGACAATACTTGCATGAGCTCGCAGCTATCGCCATGGAACTCAAACGCACTCTGGACTGGGGTTACATGGTTTGCGAGTGATCAGACTTCAAAATATTGGGGAAGAGAGTTATTTATAGACATTGGTAATCGATAGATTTAGGTTGGAGGTTGCGTGGAGGAGAATGGTTGTTGGTGGAGGTTAAGGATCTGGCATGGGAGAAGGCGATGGAGTCTGCAGAGAGGTGGGCTTCTCGAGAGGAATGGAGGTGTGTAGGAGGAGTAGGAAATTAGAGAAGTAAGGGATTCATGCGCTCTGATAGTAGTCAGTGGTGTGTAGGGTACAATTGACCCGACTTCAACAGAATCTGGGTCCTGATTGGTCCACGTGGACAAATCAAGACAAAATAGATATAAAAATCTTTAACAAGTAATAATTAGTCAATGATTTTATTAATTAAAACTCAAAACATAAAAAATGTTTATAATTTTATAAACTATTCTACGATAATTTTTATTTCTTCACAACCTTATTTATTAGGTGTTAATTTTTACAAGTATATATAGATATATTTACTTATATTTTAGGTATTGAATTTTTATTGTGTATTTTTAAACTTATCATCATATGAACATATTTTATATAGCTATAATATAATTAAATACATAGTTGCATATTCTTATTTTATTTTTCTGAAATATTTATATACCTAAATAAATATATGTATACACATTATATGTATGGTACACCTATATATTTTATTATATTATTTATGTTAATTTATTTATAATGGTTTCCTTTTGTGGTTGTTTTTGATATGCTTTAAATGGTAGTTACAATTATTTAAAAAATATAAAAAGAGTAAAAATATGAAGAATCAATTATAGGAATAGAATAAATAGTTATGTAGTACAATGGGGCCCCAAAAAGCTGGCTTTTGTGTCTTAACTCTATTTTCTTTGAAATCATTTCATTAAATAGATAAATTAATTTTAAATACAACAGAGGCGAGTTTGGTAAATTTTGAGTTCATATGGAGAAGATATTGACGTGTGAAGTTTGTTTCACGGCCTTTTCATCTGTGTGTCCCACGCGCATAATGTCTTATTTTTATATGCAATTATTTTTATAATGTTCTATGTATTTTTATGTACAACTTTATGTAGATCATTTTATTATTTGAGGTGTGTAAAATAAAGAATAAAATGGTTTGAAAATGGATATTTTCGGTATCTAAAATTAGGGTTTTATGTACTGTATTTGGTCCTTATTCCCCCCTACTTTATTCCTTGTCGACCAAGTCACTATTGACATGTCTTGGGGTTTAAAGTCATTCCGTATCTTTTATACTTCATTTATTTTCTTTTCCTTTTCTTTATTCATTTATTTTGAATTTAAATACATATAATTATGTACTAATTACATATTAATTATAGTGAATAATGATTGTTAATAAGTACAAGTTAACTGTATTTACATGTGTTTTGATAGGGATTTAAATATAAAATGAAAGAATAAGGTAAATGAATGGCTATTCATGACCTTAGGACCTACAAATCCTAATTTTTTGCTAGTCCTGACTCAATATAAATTAGCATCAAATGATTTTTGGAGTAAAAAAAGCACCACGAGTTAAATAAGTGTTAAAATAAAAAAATTGTGGTATAAAATTCTACAAGGAAATCTAGATTTTAAGGCTATTTAGTACACACCCTCATAAGTATTTCAGTCTAGAATGATGAAAATAAACAAGTTATAAAGCGTTTAATATATAAGACTAAAATGCTAGAAAAATACCATATATAACTTCAAGGGATTTGATGGGTATCTACATGCTATTAGCAAAACCTAACTGGGCTTAGAGTATACAATGATAGGGGTTACTTAGATGTTATAAAATACAAAGTTATTCTTACAATGAGGTCCCTAGAGGGAACTCTTAAGCACTATGGCAAATAGTATGGAGGTATGCCTACAAATATTTTACCCCTTTACTATTAGATAGTAGAGGTAGCTCCACGTCTTCCTCAATAAGCCTCGGGGGTCGAGCTTCGATGATTTGGTCGTGGCTCCATCTTATTATACCTTGAGAGATTGGTTTCGATTTTCCTCATAGATGAGTTTGTTGGATTCACCTCATCTCCCTCTCAATTGTTTGTTGAATTAGTCAGAGGTTAAGAGCCATGAAGTTCTTGCAATGGCGTAGAAAGAAACTTAGTTGGGAGTATTAACCACTTGAAAGATTGGCATCTGTATAATATGTATAGATAGTTAAAGTAACATTGTGAACATAATCATGGAATCCAAAAAAAAAGTTATCTTATTTGAGGAGTCCGAATTCCATTTTCTAATAAGATTATGTGAATTTAAATAAATTAAAATCGTGAACAATGTCACAAGTTTTGGTTTCATTCCTTAGAATGCAAAATACATATGTAATTTTTTTGAGGTATATTTATTGAGATTTTAATTTCTTATGGCAAGATTTTATGGATATTGCATATTTTTTTGACTTTGAGTTCATTTACAGTTTTTAACATTTTTGGGTGCATTCCAATATTTATGGGGTATATAAGTATTTTAAGCTTTATGTATATCTACAAGTTTTATATACGTATATTTTATATATATACATATATGTACAACTTATTAAAGACTGTTTATGTTAAAGTACCATCATATTTTTAAAGACTTTTACTCAACCAAAATTGCTAAGATGTTCAAAATTTTTCTAGTTTTAAATAAAAGCCACTTCAACTATTTATTCGGGGGGGTGGGGGGGGGGCAGAATACAGTGCATGTGATGGAAAGGTCGTTTGGCTTCACCGAAGTAGAGTACGCATGCACAATTCATATCCAAGGTTTGTTCTATTTCCTTTCCTTATATATATTCCCTCAGTCTGATAGATAGTCAGCCCTGGTAGAAGATAGGGCGGTGAAGAGTCCAAAAAGTCGAGTTCTGACTTAGGAATCAAAGCATGTCAGTCCTTCCTACGTTTAGGACTTCAGGGAAACATATAGAATGACGTGAGATCTGAATAGTCTTCGGAATACCCATTCCATGGAGCGAGTCATCCACTCCCCGAGCAATCACTTGAATTTATCTCACCTAAACGAATGTAAAGTACAAGTTATGGTAAGGTATATATGAACTATATACGACACCTTATACTTATATTGAGCTATGTCCTTATATGTGAAGAAAGAGAATAAAAACTGATAGTAAGATAATCAAGGTGAAAATGATAAGGAATTTAAAAGAATGAATTGATAATAACCACATCCTCCCTCAATATTTAAGTTTTTGATGTCTAAGTATAGCAAAAATTTTAAATGGAGAAACTCAAATACTCCCCCTCCTTCCATACTTGATATTTAGCAATACTAACTATAGATAAAAATAAAGATATATGACTCCATGGAGAATGGTAAGAGTATAAATCCATAGGATGAAGTAAAAGAATGTGAATATAAAAAAAACATGAAAATAAAAATAAAAATAATTATGAACATTATCATGAAACAAAGTGGACAACCGTAAGAACTTTGTATAAGAAATCATGGGTCTCTTTCAAGATAACATACTCAATTCAACCCAGATAATCAGTACTCTCGATGTGATAATTTTAGCATCTACATGTTGATTAAGAACATATCTGCACCACACGACAGCTCTGATATGTCTATATCATTATTTTATGCACTATTCCCACAATATATTGTCCTTAGTTTTCTCTTAAGGTTGTTGAACAACTAAACTTTCTATCTTTGTTTAAAGGACTTGTGGCAAATATGGTTATCATACTACATCTTGACCTTATCCTTGTAGATGAGACTAATCTTTTATGCTTTTAGATTCCTAGCAACTCATTCAAATTTATATCCATCTCATCCTTAGCTTCAAGAAGGTTGTGATTCAATTCTTTCATTACGGGGCAAATGGCATGGCTTCTTGTATACAAATAAAAAAGGAGAAGTGCACAATGGAGTTTTGTAATCTACTAAGTATGATTGAGATCTCGATCTAGAAGTCGGGACTAGTTTTTCACGTCTACCAAACTCATTGGTGAAGTATAACTTTAATTCTTGGCTAGACACTTTGGCCATACCATCGATTTGTGGGCGGCAAGGAGTTGCACCACGGTGATGGATGTTATTCTATTTGACCATTTTCTTGATATCTCTGTAAATATAATTAGTATCTCTATCTGAAATCAAAATCAAGGTATCCCACGATATTATTTTCTCTTGAATGAATCACTATAAACTATCTTGCTATCAACGATTTTAGTGACAATAGCCTCCACCACTAACCTACATAATCGACATCCAATAAAATGTATTCAAATCCTTGATTGTTGGGGAATTTGCCCATAAAGTCTATGCCCCAACCATCAAATATCTCATAGAAAATGCCACACTTCATAGGCATCAAGTCTTTGAAAGACACGATTTCTCACATTCTTCGATAGATGTGACAAGTCTTAGCAAAGAAACAAGTGTCTTTTGTGAGAGTCGAACACCAAAAGCTGCATTGAAATACTTTTTACATTGTTCTCTTCTCAGAAATGTGTCATCTTGCCTCCAACATATGGCAAAAGTTGTGAATCTATTTTAGGGATTTTTTATTTTTTTCTACTTATTATATATTCAGTCAAATCCTTTGGCCTTGGTATCTAGGTTAAGGAGTCATACATAGTATTACAATCCTATACTTTTCTTTTGTTAGTATTATCTATGCACATATGTCAATATCTCTACAAGAATCTGCAAGTATTGCGAGCATGAATGTAGTCACATATTCTACTCGCATTGTGCTCCTAACGTGCGTGTAAAGGCCCTATGTGATCACAAGTAATCGCAGTATGTGTAGTTGCATAGACAAGGCTGCAAATATAGTTACGACCACATTGTGGTGGTAATGTGCTAGCCTCATGTGCCCACTATAGTCCATCATGCTCGTGAAAATGGGTACCAATATATAAAAAGGCAGCACATGTGAGCACCGAGGGGACAACTTGTAGACGTAAAATCTGATACCAGAACAAAAAAATTAGTTCATTCAGTTTGCACCCGCCTTTCCAATGCAACAATTGCATATATATACTTGTATAAGAACAAAAGAGCATGATAATTGCATAATATTTGTATACAACTATTATGCCTTTCCAATGCAACATTCGGGCATGCGACTCATTAAGATAAATATTCAAGCACGACACAAAGTATACACAAGTTGGCAAGCACATCCACAAAATCCAAGTAACGAGTTCAATCATTAATACAAAGTGACATGTAATGTAGCAAGAAGATTAAAATAATAAAGAGTTCTAATAATGTTATAAAATACTAAGATATATAGTCACATAGATATCACTTCTTCCATTTATGAAGGATCTCCTTCTCCTTATCTTTTCATCTCTCCCTTTGCCTCATCTCTCCCTATCGCTGAAGCGATGGCTCACAAAAATCAACTAATTCAACAATTAACCCACAATATATGTAAAGAAATGAAAAAAGAAAAATATGTGGAGTTAAAATTTATTCTAACTCTACAATGGATGTGTATAGGTTTAAGTATTGTAGAGGTCGAACACAAGGAGCAAACGGTAGATCGGAGAAATAAATACAAAAATGTGTGTTCTTCATGTCTAAGTGTTTGTGTGGGTTTTTGATTTCATATTTTTTTATGGATTTTTATGTTATATTTTAATTATTTAATTTTATATTTTATATTTCTTTTTATATTTTTTCTTTTAAATTTCTTTTTCTTTTTAAATATATAATATAAGCTTATAGAAGGCTATATATACAATATAAGCTAATATAATTATATATACTAATAAAATAAAAAAATATAGGAAATAAATTGCTTTTTGGTTTTCAATAATTTTTACTATTTTTGTGTTTTTAGATAATTTTGCTAATACACACACACACATATATAAAGTAAAAAATATCCCAAACTAGGGATTAAGTAAATATGCCGAATTATTTTGGAATTTAAAAATAGAAAATAAAGTCAAAATTTTCCAACCTATTTTTAATTAATAATATATAATAAAAAGAAAATTAAAAACAAAAATGAATATTTTTCGATTTTTAATGTTTTTTAATATTTTTATAATGAATTTCGGAGCTTTTTAATTTTTATGAGTTTTCTTTTCTATTTTTAGTGATTTTTGTTTTGAACGCTCAAAATCTAAAATAAATAAATTATATTTTTTTGGGAATTTTTCAAAATATTTTTATATTTTTTTGGTATTTTATAAATCAAATAGGGACAAAAACATGCTCTTTTGATTTTTAATAAATAATAAGAATGCCTACATTTAAAAAGGAAAAATGTAGTGTGAATCTACATGTAAGAAGGCACTTAATCCTATTTTTTTGAGATTCTTTGCAGCACAAATGATAGTTTTAATAAATAGAAATATGCACAAAAGTTAATGAATTGGTAGGGGCATAAATGCAAATAAAAATAAATTCAAGGTACTTCCTGCAAATTGACCAAAAATATATAACCACAAATGAAGTTTTAATATTAAAATGAAATACAAAAACCTGCAAGGGCCTCAGTGCAAAATGTCACCTCCACGTGGGACGACACGTGAGGTGACGTGGCCATGACCAAAGGGCAATTACAACAAAGTCCAGGGGGTCTCTTGCAGTTTTAACACAAAATATTATGCTATTTAAATAATTTATAGGTCCAAAAAATAAAGTGACAAAAAGGAGGGGGAAGATATGCAAAATACCCCCAAAGTACGCGGGTGGACGACTAGGATTACTTCACTTGGCACGCATCGCCCCCCCGTTGCACGATACTGGTTCGTGCTTGAATGTCTGGGATTAGATCCTAGATATGAGATCTATGGTTGATGGCACTCCTGATCAGACATAAGCAGTGCCTCACGAAGAACATGACAAGATCCAACGACACTGGATGGTGGAGGAACTTAGTATGAACTCATGCTTGACGAGTTTTACTTCGACGTTGCGCGCTCCTCCAATGATTTGGTGCTCATACGATGATCTCTTGATGTTGCTGCAATCCTCCCAAGGCTCTAAGAGGTGTCAAAATGTCTGGGGGATACTGATTGAGCCCATGGAACTCGAGGTAGTCCGACGGACTAGGGAGGTACTTCTTTGACAAAATCTTCAACTCAGATGCCCATCTTCAGGTCATGCAAAAATAGTAGAAAGCATAGCAACACAAAGAAGTAGAGACCTGACTATTATTGGTGGGTCGTCGCTGTGAAATGGAGTGGCTGGAGCTCAAGAGCTCCGGCGAGGGCTTAAGTCCTAATCTAGGCTAAAACAATAGTCGTAATGCCAGAAACAACCCTAAGAGCTACATCTAACTAAAAAGCAACTAAAGAAAGACCTCTAGCAACCAGAGCTGCAAGGTGAACCTCGACAACGAGCCTCACCAAAGATTGTGGGAAACCACCTCTACACCACCTTCCTCGTCACAAGTACGAACGACCGAGCTTCCTATCATGATGCTCTAGACCTAGGGCATAAATTGAGGGAGGAGATCGATGCTATGTGGAACCAAGGAGCAAAATGGCGAAGAGGGCGTTATGTACAGACTGATGAACAAGGTGCAAAGATCGAGGGGGTAGCGACCGAATCTATGAAGCTCGACCCTAAGAGAGAGGTAGGAGAGAATCGAGGATGAATAGTTAAGAGATCTTACAAAGAGATCGATCCTCCTCGAGTCATGTATCATGAGATAGGAAAATCGAGAAGGAGAAGGCGTCTTCAGTTCTGATAAGGGCTAGGGTTAGGTCAGAAGAGTTGACCTAGGGCAACCAATAGCTCAATCTGGTTGGTCCACGTGGACCAACCAGGAAAAACCATCCCAAAAAATAATTGTAAATTCAATGTTAAATAATAAAAGATTTTATTGATTTGAAGTTATATAATAAAAAAATGTTTATTATTTTCTATAGTATTTTATTATGATTTTTTATTTATTTTATGGGCTTAATTATTACAAGTAACTTTTTATGGGTGTATTTATAGGTATATTTACCTATGTTTTATATCTTTTATTTTTATTTTGTATTTTTATATTTTTTTTATTTTTTTATTTTATAAAAATTACAACTTATTTATACTCATAAATATATTTTTTATTATATTTTTCTGATAAATTATGTACACTTAAATAAATAGGGGTAATAAATATATAGAAATAAGTATATGTATTTATGTTATGTATTGTGTAATTATTTTGTTTTTATGTTTTATTTATGGTTTTATTATATTTAAATATATACATATACTATAATTAATATATATAAAATTATAAAAATATAAAAATAATAAAGAATAAATAAAATGAATATTTTATTCGAGTATACTATACAATAGGGTTTGAAAACCTAACTTTCACACCTTAACTCCAAATTAGATGAAACTACCTTCATTAATTAGCTTATTACATACAATTAAATGTGATTTTGATACATTTTGAGTTTTTATTTAGGAGGATATGGGTATGAGAAGTTTGGGTTTGGCTTTTATTCTAAGTATAAAAAGTACACTATATATTATTTTCGTATAAATCGATTTTGTATTTTTATTTACAACTTTCATGTACAATATTTCTTGATTTGAGGTATAAAAAATAGAAAATAAAACAGGTCCCAAAATGCAAAATCGATGAAAAAAATAATGGGGTTTTGGTGGATTTTTGGCCCTTATCTCTCCCTTACTTTATTTCTTGTCGACCTAGTCATCAAGATACATAGGTCTTGGGGTTTAGGGTCATAAAATACCTTTGACATTTTATTCTTTTTGTTTTCTTTTCTTTATTCTATAATTTTGACACTAAAAACTATATTTTGTACACAATAAATAGAATATAAATGAATGTTAATTTGTACAAAATAATGCTATTTACATGCATTTAGCTAGGTTTTTAAGTCCAAAATGATAGAATAAAGGTGATGAAATGGAGATTCATCACCCCCTATACTTGCCTTTGCTAGTCCCTAGCAAACACTTATGCAATAAGTGCAGAAAAGAATAATAAAGAAAAGAAAAAA
This sequence comes from Ottelia alismoides, assembly GCA_037367405.1. NCBI lineage: Eukaryota > Viridiplantae > Streptophyta > Magnoliopsida > Alismatales > Hydrocharitaceae > Ottelia > Ottelia alismoides. The sequence continues at coordinate 94,637 of JAZKJV010003198.1, forward strand.
AGAAATTGGATTGATTTTAATTCTTAAACTTGTCTTCGCAAAATCAATGTTTGGAGCTTAAGTGACCTTTGGATTTTAGGTACGGTCGGAACCTTATTGGGAATCGGATTTGAAATACAACAACCTTTGTGACTCACAAAACTCTGCTCAAGTCTCCTCAATAGCTAGGTCAGAACAAATCAACTCATATGCGAACCCTTATGACTATGAATCTATCTTGGAGAGTATGTGTGATGGGTAGCTCTCCACGACTGAAGCCAGTAAAAGTCAGTTTTCTCCAATATGGTGACCCTAAATCCCCAATCCAACACCTCGAGTAGCACGGTATTCCCTTCTAAGTTCAAGTGACAACCAGCTCAAGAAAAGGAGGTTGAGAGAAGAATGGGTGGTAGCCAGTGTAGCTACCTAGCCTAGGATGCTTGACCAGTGTAGCCAAGTCATCCAGCTGCAGGCTCACAACATATGACTTTGAAGCTCAAGCTTGCTTATTAACTGTACAAATATATACACTCCGACATGCATTTTATTTTCAATTAGGCCTATCCACTTTTTTGGAATTTTTGATTTTTTTTCCATTTTTTGAATACTATATACAACAACATGTACATAAGGACTTTTTCTTCTTGAGCCAGTAGACTATCCCTCTTTTAAAGCATTATTGCAACCCCACACTTCTGTCTTTAGACCGCATCACCATTAGATCGGTTTGGGGTACAATAGCCACAAAAGTGTGACTTCCGATGTTTTCATTAGCTTGTGTCTCATGTCGGCAAATACATCCCTCTACCACTTCAACTAAGGTAAGAAGAGTAAAAGGTTCTGGTGTAAAAGCTAGGTCATTATCAACAAGAGTCGTGTGTGTGCTCTGAAATATTCTACTTAGGAAATAAAGACGACACTGAATCAAGTCTCGTGATCTAAAAGAATTAAGTCAACTAGACATGAAGTACCTCAATTCCAATTCCTATAGGATTCCTGTGATTAGGTATATTTGAGGTCCAACCAAGCTCCAATCTTTAGATTTTTACTTAGACTTGTTCAATTATCAAACTCCAAAAAAATGCAAATGCTATGCGCAATGCAGAACATATTTTTCTGATGCAATTTTCAAAATTTGATTTTTTATGTATTTTTGAAAAAGATTTTGCAAATTTTTATGCAATTTTTGAAAAAAAAAAGATTTTGCAAATGTTTTTGAGATTTTTCAAAACAAAAGATTTGGAAAATAAATAGGTACAAATATTTACATGGGAGTGCATCAATTATTTACAAGAATTGAGGTTTTAAAGGATTTACACAAGATATATGTTATTTGTTTTTATAGATATATATACATATATACAGTTGGTGAAAAGTGTTTGTTTATTAGGATGATGTATATATTCCTCAAACTTAGTTGAAAATAACTTTATAAACAATTTTGAATAGTCCAAAATAATTTTGCAAATAATTTTTATAAATATTTACACATATTTCAAAATTATTTTGCAAAGGTTTTTTCAAAAGTATATATAGATTTTTCAAAATATTTTTACAACCATTTTCAAAACCATTTGCAAACAGATTTTCAAATTAATTTTATTTCACACAAAGAAAAAGAATTTTTACAACAAAATAGTTTTACAAAGGTTGAAAATATTTAGCAAACCATTTCCAAATAGTTTTCAAAAGATTTTTCAAACATATTTTCAAACATCTTGCATAAAATAATTTTACCTGATTTATTAATAAGTAAATACAAAAAGAATGTGAGTAATAATAAACATCTTTTTGTTAATTGATTTAATGAATTGTATATGTATATATAGTATTTTATCCATACTTATTAAAAATACAAAGTACAAGTTATGGCTAAAGTATATACAGAGTATATACGACCCTCCTGTACTTAGCTTGAGCTATGTCCTCATAGATCAGAGGGAAAATGAGAAGACATAACTCGTACTGAGTATTGAACAGTCTAACGAATAACAAATAAGGAATGAATGAAAGAAGGGATGAATGAATGAATGAGGAGTCAATCTTCCCCCTTATACTTAAGATGAATTAATCCTAAGTATAAGAGACTGTACACAAGGCAGGGAGGGTCGAGGGTGGGAATGAACATATCACACTCAAACTATCTCCCCATATACTTAGGGTGACATATCCCTAAGTATAGACAAGAAGAGGAGACAGTGGAGTGGATCAAAAATAAAAAAACTAGGGGTGCAAAATCCCTTATACTCAGGGCAAAGTACGTCCTAAGTATAGCATAGGTAAAAAGGGGACGACACCATTTTGGTAGAAAAAAAAATGAAAAAGAAAAGAAGAAAGATCACTCAACTCATCCACCTCCCCTATACTTATGACAGAGTACGTCCTAAGCAAAGCAAAACACATGGAATTAGGTCCATGAGAAAAAATGGGAGATGGAAGGAAGTAAAATGAAAGAAAATATACAAAGAGATGGATGTACAAAGATCAAGAAGGTAGAAAGTGGACCTTCTTGAGTGATTGCTGAGGAATGGACCTGACATGGTGGATATCGATATCGGGGTCATCAACAGACACAAACCTATCAGCATCGACCTCGTGAAGGTCCTCAGCAATCTCAGAGCGGAAAGGCATGAACTGGTCAGTGGAAGTAGTGCGGCCGTGTTCTACCTCAGGGGTCTCCGCTAAGTCATCATCAAATAGCCCGAATTCATTTAGAAATCAATTAGGTTAAATTCGACGTCTGCGGTCTCTCCTAAGTCTGCCTTCTGCTCAAGAGTGTCTATAGTGTAAATACCGTGGATGTTATCAATGCATCTCCACTCACCGAAAGGGGGAACTCCAAAGTCTGCGCTTTCTGAGTCTTCCTCTGTAGAGGGGAATTCTTGGGTCTCAATGTCATCCTGCATACATCAAAACTCTATGATATCATCATCATCATCATCATCATCATCATCATCATCAAGGTCATAGTCCTCAGGGTCGGCTAACATGGGCACACTCTCGTGGGATGTGGGTCTCTGGTCAACAATGGGTGCAGTGATCGACACATCGCTTATGACATCAGAACGTAAGCGAATCTCTCCAGATCCATAATTAATAACAGCTCTCGGAGAGGCGAGGAAAAGTCGTCCCATCCCAGGATGATTAGAGGATGCTCCAACGGGGTGGAGAGCTCCATGAGCAACACGGCAAAGTCAACAGTCAACTTATGCCCTGAATCTGATGATAACATTTTCTAGAATACCCTTCGGCCTCTTTATTGATCCATCAATGAATTGGATAATCATCATGGTTTTCTTGAGAGGCCCAAGATGAAGAGATTGGTCCAATAAGAAGGGTATTATATTATTAAAGCACGACCGTCAAGGAGAGTGTGATCACAAGAATAGTCAGAGATGGTGCAACTCACAAGAGGTGTGACAACGTTCCCTTTCCTAGTGTGTGGACGGTGAGAGATGGCATGGGCAGTGGCCATGGTCAAAACGTGTCACTCAGATCGGCTCCTTCGCTTTCTCTTCTTTGGTTTAGGAGCAGATAATTGAGTCATGTCCTGACGAAGTGGGGCTTCAATGATCTCGTGAATAGCTGCCACCACTTCAGGTTCAATCAATATTTTTTTATTTTTTTTTGAAATTTTGGATCTCCTACATACAAGGGAGGATATCGGAATCATCATCTACACAAGGATGACTAAGAGCAGTCTGTACAGTGTCATCATTGGGGTCAAAGGTAGAAAATTGTTGTATGTGTCTGTGTAAGTCTAGGATCTAGCATGGTTTCCCTCTCCTCACGAAATGACTCACTGAATGTCTCCAGAATTCTTTTTATGTTTTTAAAATTTTCTCATTGTTTTGTATTTTGGGCGATTACAAAGCTCTCATGGGTGTACTCAAAGGAATCCATAAATCCAGAAGGTGAATCATCAAAGTGGCTCATATGTAGGCTAGTAAGGTCGTCAATCCTCGATTCATTTGATCAATTAATCGAGCCATGTGCTCAAGAGCAGTCTTCATGAGAGGTGACTCCAACATATCAGTCTCGGGTGAGTGAGATGGAGGGAAATGGAGTGGTGGTGGGTAAAAGTTCGAGGCCTGAAACTTTAGTTGAGGTGGATATAAGGAAAGTAAGGAGCAAAGTCCTCTTGATAAAATGGAGGTGGACCGGCTGGAGGGTTCGAGGGATCTACAAAGTGAATAAAAATTGCTCCAGTCGGCCATCTCTGAAACAAAAGAACATGATCGAGAGACCACGAAGGTTAAATCGAGATATGTGAGAAAAAGGCACAAATGTGCATAAAAGATCCGGTATGCATAACCAAAAACAAGTATACACAAAGCAAACCCCTCAATTCACCTATTCAACATTGTGATGACCGTAAAAGTTCGGTCTTTTTATCTTTTCAAAATTTAGAGTTTGGTGATAATCACAAAATAATACAAGCACATAGGAAGGCCCGGGATTGGGGCACTACTCCTTAGTATGTACATATGAATAAAATGCTCAAATAATGAGGGGGTTACTCTCCCCAAGACAAGAAATTTTCTTTTTGATTTTTAGAATCGAGTAAACTTAGCAGTTCCAATTTTATTGTTATATTTTTTGTATTTTTAATGAGAATACACGAACCTAGAGAGGAGTCAATTCCTTTTAGATCCTACATGAAAAAATTAGAGGGAGAGAGTCGGAAAAGCAATGCAAGCAAAATCGATGATGAATGATAAGTAGAAATGCTCATCTTGCCTCCAGCTCTCTTCATGCAAGGATGCCAAGCGGAATTGAAACCTATCTATATATAAATGCAATCCAATGAAATCGCCCTAAAATAGTACTTGTTATTAATGTGAAGCACCAGATGCTAACTACTCAGAAATGAGACCAAGGTCCAGTCTTCAATGCAACTTGGTGCCCGCCACAACGAGTCCTGCAAGCGCTATATGTGACCTCTCTCGGCACATAGTCTCAAGTCTAAATAACCAACAATTACGATTTGACTAAGTCTAAAAGCGAATCGATAGGTACATGCAAACATATATTAGGGCTTTGACCTTAATATATAGATAAAGCAAATCCTAAGCTACACAAAATAAAGAAAAATAAAATTGTGAAACAAAATAAAAAAACAAGAAAAACACAATAAAAACCTACGAGGCCCCTAAGGGAATAATCCCTCGGGTAGTGGACCTCGTGAAGTGTGAAAAATCCTATAGATTCCTGAATTATTACAATAATAGATCTCTCTTTCAATATAATTACAAATAAAATAAAATACAAAACAAAGTGAAGCATCCTCAAAAATCCTCCAAGTCCTTCTTTGTTGCTTTCTTCGGTCAACTAAAGTAGGAGAGCGACTCCGCTTCACGTGGGTGCATAGGTGCTCCTAGAAGAGCCCCCTCGATCGGTGTTCCTCGCAACAAAGTCAAACAAGAAGGAGGTTAGATAGTTCACAAAATAATATCAAATAAAATGCAAAATAAATGAAGTGAAAATACAGAAAGAAGAGACAAGAAGACACAATAAGAATAATCCAATCTATGCAGCTTTGCTCCCTGACAATGACGTCATTTGACATAGCAGAGTTTTGCGAGGGTCTAATGTTGTCCACACAAGGCAGGAGTTACACTGTCGCTGAAGCGACCGCTCATGAAACTCAATTAATTCAATAATTAACCCACAATATATGTAAAGCAATGAAAAGCAAAATATGTGGAGTTAAAAATTATTATAACTTTACAATGGATGTGTATAGGTGTAAGTATTGTAGAGGTAGAACACCAGGAGCAAATGGTAGATCGACGAAGTGAATCCAAAAATATGTGTTTTTCTTGTCTAAGTTTTTGTGTGTGTTTTTGATATTATATTTTTTAATGGATTTTATTTTTATAATTTTAGTATTTAATTTTATATTTTATGTTTTCTTTTTATATTTTCTGTTTTTTATCTTTCTTTTCTTTTTAAATATATAATATAAGCTTATATAAGGCTATATATACAATACAAACTAATATAATTGTAATTACTAATAAAAATAAAAAAAAACATGAAATAAAATATTTTTTAGTTTTAAATAATTTTTTACTGTTTTTTTGTGAGATATTTTTGATAATTTTTTTATATTTTACAAGTCAAAAATATCCCAAACCAGAGATTAAATAAATAGGCTAGATTGTTTAAGAAATTAAAAATAGAAAATAAAATCAAAATTTTCCAAACCTATTTTAATTAATAATATATAATAAAAAGAAAATTCAAAAACAAAAATGAATATTTTTGTAGTATTTAGTGATTTTTATTTTATAAAGGACTTTCGAGTTTTTAATTTTTATGATTTTTCTTTTTCTATTTTAGCGGTTTTTGTTCTGAAGGCTCAAAATACTAAAATAAATAAAACATATATTTTTGCGAATTTTTCAAAGCATTTTTATATTTTGCTAGCATTTTATAAATCAACCATGGTAAAAAATGTGATCTTTTGATTTTAATAAATAATAAAATGCCTAAAATTAAAAATAAAAAATGTAGTGTGAATCTACAAGCAAGCATGCACTTGACTCTTTTTTGAGATTTTTTTGGAGCATGGATGATATTTTTAATAAATAGAAAACTTACGCAAAATTAATGAACTAGCAGGGCATAAATGCAAATAAAAATGAAGTCGAGGTACTTCTACCCAAAAATATATAACTACAAATGAAAGTTTAGTAGAATAAAATACACAAACGTGCAAGGGCCTCAGAGCAAAATGTCTCCTCATGTGGGACGACACGTGAGGTGATGTGGCCAGGACCAAAGCATAATTACAATAAAGTCCAAGAGGTCTCTTGCAATTTTGACATAAAAAATCACGCTATTTAAAAAATTTATAGGAATAAAAAATAAAGTGACAAAAGGAGGGGGAAGATATGCAAAATACCCCCAAAGTGCGCGCGGGTGGACGGCTAGGATTACTTCACTTGACACGCATCGCGACCCCGCTGCACGATACCCGTTCGCGCTTGCCTGTCTGGGATTAGATCCCAGATCTGAGATCTACGGTTGATGGCCCTCTTGATTGTACATCAGCTATCGGCAAGATCCAACGACGATGGATGGCGGTGGAGGAACTTAGTATGAAGTAATTCTTGACGAGTTTTTCTTCGATGTTGCACACTCCTTCGATGATCTGGTGCTCATACGATGATCTCCTGACGTTTCTGCAATCCTCCCAAGGCTCCAGGAGGTGTCCAAAATGTCCGAGGGCAGCTGATTGAGCCCTTGGAGCTCGAGGTTGTCTGACGGACTTGTGAGGTACTTTTTTGACAAAATCTTGGGCTCAGATGCCCATCTTTAGGTCCTGCAAGAATAGTACAAAGCACAGTAGCACAAAGAAGCAGAGACCTGACTATTATTGGTGGGTTGTCAGCATTAAATGGAGTGGCCGGAGCTCAAGAGCTCCTGTGAGGGCTTAAGGTCCTAATCTAGGCTAAAACAAGAGTCAAATCACGAAATAAAATGCTAAAAACAAACCTAAGAGCTACATCTAACTAAAAAGCAACGAAAGAAAGGCCTCTAGCAGCCGGAGCTGTAAGGTGAACCTCGATGACGAGCCTCGACAAATATGGTGGGAAACGACCTCTGCACCACCTTCCTCGTTGGAAGTACGACCGATCGAGCTTCTTGTCACGATGCTCTAGACCTAGGGCACAAATTGAGGGAGGAAATTGGTGCTAAGTGGAACCAAGGAGCAAAAATGGTGAAGAGGGTGTTATGTACAGACTGATGAACAAGGTGCAAAGATCGTGGGGTAGCGACCGAATCGATGAAGCTCGACCCTAAGAGAGAGGTCGGAGAGAATCAAGGATGAATAGTGAAGATATCTTACGAAGAGATCGATCCTCCTCGAGCCATGTATCATGAGATAGAAAATAGAGGAGAGGGGGTCGTCAGTTCTAACAAGGGCTAGGGTTAGGTCATAAGAGTTGACCTAGGGCAACCAACGACTCAATCCGGTTGGTCCACATGGATCAACCAGGAAAAACCAGCCCATAAAATAATTGTGAATTCAATATTAAATAATAAATGATTTTATTAATTTGAAGTTATAAAATAAAAAATGTTTATTATTTTCAATAGTGTTTTATTATGATTTTTATTTATTTTTATAGGCTTAATTATTACAAGCTACTTTTTATGGGTGTATTTATAAGTATATTTACATGTGTTTTGTATCTTTTATTTTTATTTTATGTTTTTTTATTATTTTATTTTCTTATTTTATAAAAATACAACTTTTTATACCCACAAATATATTTTTACTATTTTTTTCTTATATATTATGCACACTTAAATAAAGAGGGGTATTAAATATATAGGTATTTCATCGATGTATTTTATATATTATTTTATTTTTATATTTTATTTATAGCTTTACTATATTTTAAATATGTACATATACTATAAATAATATATATAATTATAAAAATAAAAAAATAATAAATAATAAATAAAATAAATATTTTATTCGAGTATACTATAGAATATCATTCCAAAACCTAACTTTCACACCTTAACTCCAAAATAAATGAAACCACCTTCATTAAATAGCTTATTAAAAGTTATATACAATTAGAGGTGATTTTGATATATTTTGAGTTTTATTTATGAGATATGTGTATGGAAAGTTTGGGTTTGGCCTTTTATTCTAAGTATAAAAAATACATTGTATATTATTTTTGTGTAAAATCCATTTTATACTTTCATTTGTATTTTTATCTACAACTTTACTGTGCAAAATTTCTTTATTTGAGGTATAGAAAATAGAAAATAAAATAGATCCCAAAAATGCAAATTGTGAATAAAATAATGGGTTTTCGATGGATTTTTGGCCCTTCACTCCCCCTACTTTATTCCTTGTCGACCCAGTCATCAAGATGCCTAAGTCTCGGGGTCTAGGGTCATAAAATACCTTTGACAATTTATTCATATTCTTTTCTTTTCTTTATTCTATAATTTTGGCATTAAAAACTGTATTTTATACACAATAAATAGAAAAATAAATGAATGTTAGTTTATACAAAATAATGCTATTTACATGCATTTAGCCATGATTTTTAAGGCAAAAATGATAGAATAAAGGTGATGAAATGGAGACTCATCAACCCCTATACTTGCCTTTGCTAGTCCCTAGCAAACACTTATGCAATAAGTGCAGAAAAAGAAAAATAAATAAATAAAAGAAAGAAATTGGATTGATTTTAATTCTTAAACTTATCTTCACAAAATCAATGTTTGGAGCTTATGTCGGACCTTTGGATTTTAGGAGCGGTCAGAACCTTATTGGGAACCAGATTTGGAACACAACAACCTTTGTGACTCACAAAACTCTGCTCAAGTCTCCTCAATAGTTAGGTCAGAACAAATCAACTCATACGCAAACCCTTATGACTATGAATCTACCTTGGACAGTGTGTGTGATAGGTAGCTCTCCTTGACTGAAGCAGTAAAAGTCAGTTTTCTCCAACATGGTGACTCTAATTCCCCAATCCAACAACTCTCTCCTCGAGTAGCAGCGTATTCCCTTCTAAGTTCAAGTGACAACTAGCTCAGGAAGAGGAGGTTGAGAGAAGAATGGGTGGTAGCCAGTGTAGCTACCTAGCCTAGGATGCTTGACCAGTGTAGCCAAGTCATCCAGCTGCATGCTCACAACATATGACTTTGAAGCTCAAGCTTGCATATTAACTATACAAATATATACACTTCGACATGCATTTTATTTTCAATTAGGCCTATCCACTTTTTTGGAGTTTTTTATTTTTCCATTTTTTGAATACTATATACAACAACATGTACATAAGGACTTTTCTTATTGAGTCAGTAGACTATCCCTCTTTTAAAGCAATATTGCAACCCCACAACTTCTGTCTTTAGACCTCGTCGCCATTAGATCGGGTTGGGTACAATGGCCACAAAAGCGTGACTTCCGATGTTTCCATTGGCTTGTGTCTCATGCCGACAAATACAACCCTCTACCACTTCAACTAAGGTGAGAAGAGTGAAAGGTACATGTGTACAAGCCAGGTCATTATCAACAAGAGTCATGTGTGTGCTCCGAAATACTCTACTTAGGAAATCAAGACGGCACTGAATCAAGTCTCATGATCTAAAAGAATTAAGTCAATTAGATATGAAGTACTTCAATTCTAGTTCCTATAAGATTCCTGTGATTAGGTATATTTGAGGTCCAACCAAGCTCCAATCTTTAGATTTTACTTAGACTTGTTCAATTATCAAACTCAATCCAAAAAATGCAAATGCTACGCACAATGCAGAAAATATTTTTCTGATGCAATTTTTAAAATTTGAACTTTTTTATGGATTTTGAAAAATATTTTGCAAAATTTTAAACAATTTTTTTGAAAAAAAAATTTGTAAATGTTTTTGGGATTTTTCAAAACAAAAGATTTGGAAAATAAATAGGTACAAATATTTACACGGGAGTGCATCAATTATTTACAAGAATTGAGGTTTTAAAGGATTAACACAAGATATATGTTATTTGTTTTTATAGATAAATATATATATATATATATACACATACATACATACAATCGGTGAAAAGTGTTTGTTTATTAGGATGATGTATATATCCCTTAAACTTAGTTGAAAATAACTTTACAAACAATTTTGAAAACTATAGTCCAAAATAATTTTTGCAAATATTTTTTACAAATATTTACATATATTGAAATTTATTTTGCAAAGGTTTTTTCAAAAGTATATATAGATTTTTTCTAAATATTTTTACAACTATTTTAAGGACCATTTGCAAATAGATTTTCAAAACAATTTTATTTCACACAAAGAAAAGGAATTTTTTACAAACAAAATAGTTTTACAAAGGTTGAAGATATTTAACAAAACATTTTCCAAATAGTTTTCAAAAGATTTTTCAAACGTATTTTCAAACATCTTGCATAAAATATTTTTACCTGATTTATTAATAAGTAAATACAAAAAGAATGTGAGTAATAATAAACATCTTTTTTGTAAATTGAGTTAATGAATTGTATATGTATATATAGTATTTTATCCATACTTATTAAAAATACAAAAGTACGAGTTATGGCTAAATTATATATAGAGTATATACGACCCTCCTATACTTAGCTTGAGCTATGTACTCATAGATCAGAGAGAAAAAGAGAAGACATAACTCGTATTGAGTATTGAAGAGTCTAACAAATAACAAATAAGGAATGGTTGAAAGAAGGAATGGATGAATGAATGAGAAGTCGACCTTCCCCCTATACTTAGGATGAAATAATCCTAAGTATAATAGATTGTACACAAGGCATGGAGGGTCGAGGGAGGTAATAAGCATATCAGACTCAAACTGTCTCCCCCTATACTTAGGGTGAGATATCCCTAAGTATAGACAAGAAGAGGAGACCGTGGAGGGGATCAAAAATGAAAAACTATGGGTACACATTCCCCTATACTTAGGACAAAGTACATCCTAAGTATAGCATAGGTAAAAAGGGTGTGACACCTTTTTGGTAGAAAAAGAAAAATGAAAAAGAAAGAAGAAAAAAAGAAAAGAAGAAAGATCATTCAACTCATCCACCTCTCCTATACTTATGACAGAGTACGTCCTAAGCAAGGAAAAACACACGGAATGAGGTCGATGAGAAAAAATGGGAGATGGAAGGAAGTAAAAGGAAAGAAAATATACAAAGAGATGGATGTACAAAGATCAAGAAGGTAGAAAGCGGACCTTCTTGAGTGATCGCTGAGAAATGGACCTGACAAGGTGGAGGTCGATATCGGGTCATCAGCAGACACAAACCTATCAAAATCGACCTCGTGAAGGTCCTCAGCAATCTCAAAGCGGAAAGGCATGAACTGGCCAGTGGAAGTAGTGCGATCGTGTTCGGCTTGGGGGGTCTCCATTAAGTCATCATAAAAACGCCTGAATTCATTATGAAAGCAATCGGATCAAATTCGACCTCTGCAGTCTCTCCTAAGCCTGCCTTTTGCTCAAGAGTGTCTATAGTGTAAATATTGTGGATGTCATCAATGCATCTCCACTCACCGAAAGGGGGAACTCCAAGGTCAATGCTTTCCGAGTCTTCCTCTGTAGAGAGGAATTTTTGGGTCTCAATGTCATCAAACATACATCAAAACTCTATGATATCATCATCATCATAATCAAGGTTATAGTCGTCAGGGTCGGCTAACACGGGCACACTCTCGTGGGATGTGGGTCTCTGGTCAACAATGAGTGCAGTGATTGACACGTCGCTTCCAACATCAGAACGGAAGCGAGTCGTTCCAGATCCATAATCAATAACGGTCTCGAAGAGGCGAGGAAAAGCCGTCCCGTCCCAAGATGATTGGAGGATGCTCCACTGGGGTGGAGAGCTCCATGAACAACACGACAAAGTCAACAGTCTAGTTATGCCCCGAAACTAGATGACAAAATTTTCAAGAATACCCTTCGGGCTCTTTATTGATCCATCAATGAATTGGACAATCATCCTGGTTTTCTTGAGAGGCCCAAGATGAAGAGATTGTACCAGTGAGAATGGTATTATATTAATTGAAGCACGACCGTCAAGGAGAGTGTGATTGCAAGAATAGTGAGAGATGGTGCAACTCACAAGAGGTGTGACAACGTTCCCTTTCCTAGTGTGTGGACGGTAAGAGATGGCATGGGTAGTGGCCATGGTCAAAACGTGTCGCTCAGATCGGCTCCTTCGCTTTCTCTTCTTCGGTTTAGGAGTAGATAATTGAGTCATGGCCTGGCGAAGTGGGGTTTCAATGATCTCATGAATAGCTGCCACCACTTCAGGTTCAATCAATATTTTTTTTTGAAATTTTGGATCTCCTACATACAAGGGAGGAGATCGGAATCATCATCTACACAAGGATGACTAAGAGCAGCCTGTACAGTGTCATCCTTGGGGTCAAAGGTGGGAACTGGTGTATGTGTCTGTGTAAGTCTAGGATCTGGCATTGGTGCCCTCTCCTCACGAAATGACTCACTGAATGTCTCATGAATTCTTTGTATGTTTTTAAAATTTTCTCATTGTTTTGTATTTTGTGCGGTTACAAGCTCTCATGGGTGTCCTCAAATGAATCCATAAATGCAGAAGGTGAATCATCAAAGTGGATCATATCTAGGCTAGTGAGTTCATCATTCCTCGATTCATTTGATCAATTAATCGGGTCATGTTCTCTAGAGAAGTCTTCATGAGAGGGGACTCCAACATATCAATGTCGGGTGAGTGAGATTGAGGGAAATGGAGTGGTGGTGGTGGGTAAAAGTTGGAGGCCTGAAACTGTGGTCGAGGCAGATTTGTACAAAAAGGAAATTCATGAGCAAACTCCTCTTTATAAAATGGAGGTGGACTGGCTGGAGGGTACGAGGGTTATGCAAAGTCTGGAAAAAACTCGCTCCAGTAGGCCATCTATGAAACAAAAGAAAATGATCCGGAGAGCACGAAGGTTAAATCAAGATATGTGAGAAAAAGGTGCAAATGTGCATAGAAGATCGAGTATGCATAACCAGAAACAAGTATAGATAAAACAAACCCCTCAATTCACCTATTCAACACTGTGATGACCATAAAAGTTCAGCCTTTTTATCTTTTTAGAGTTAGGTAATAATCACAAAATTATACAAGCACGTAGGAAGGTCTGAGATTGGGGCACTACTCCTTAGTATGTACATATGAATAAAATGCTCAAACAATGAGGGGGTTACTCTCCCCAAGACAAGAAATTTTCTTTTTGATTTTTAGAATCGAGTAAACTCAACAATCCCAATTTTATTTGTTATCACTTCTTTGTATTTTTAATGAGAATGCACAAACCTAGAGGAGACAATTCCTCTTAGACCCTACATGAAAAAATCAGAGGGTAAGAGTCAGAAAAGCAATGCAAGCGAAATCGATGATGAATGCTAAGTAGAAATTCTCACCTTGCCTCCACCTCTCTTCATGCAAGGATGCTAAGAAGAATTGTAACATATCTATATGCAAATGCAATCCAATGAAATCACCCTAAAATAATACTTGTTATTAGCGTGAAGCACCAGATGCTAACTATTCAGAAATGAGACCAAGGTCCAGTCTTCGATGCATCTCGGTGCCCGCCACAACGGGTCCGGCAAGCGCTGTATGTGACCTCTCTCAGCACGCAGTCTCAAGTCTAAATAGCCGATAATTACGATTTGACTAAGTTTAAAAGCGAATCTATAGGTACATGCAAACATATATTAAGGCTTTGTAGCTTTCTCCAAGTAAAATAAAATAAAATACAAAACAAAGTGAAGCATCCCCAAAAATCCTCCAAGTCCTTCTTTATAGCTTAGCTTTCTATGGTCAACTAGGGTAGGAGAGCGACTCCACTTCACATGGGTGCATAGGGTAGAAGAGCCTCCCTCGATCTGTGTTCCTCGCAACAAAGTTAAACAAGAAGGAGGTTAGACAACTCATGAAATAATGTCAAATAAAATGCAAAATAAATGAAGTGAAAATACATAAAAAAGAGACAAGAAGACACAACAACAATAATCCAATCTATGTGGCTTTGCTCCCCGACAACGACGTCATTTGACATAGCAGAGTTTTGCGAGGGTCTGTTGTTGTCCACACAAGGCGAGAGCTACACCGTCACTGAAGCGGCCGCTCACGAAACTCAACTAATTCAATAATTAACCCACAATATATGTAAAGCAATGAAAATCAAAATATGTGGAGTTAAAATTTATTATAACTTTACAATGGATGTGTATAGGTGTAAGTACTGTAGAGGTTGAACACCGGGACCAAACGATAGATCGGTGAAGATAATCCAAAAAATGTATGTTCTTCTTGTTTAAGTTTTTGTGTGTGTTTTTTTATTTTACATGGATTTTTATTTATATATTTTTTAGTATTTAATTTTATATTTTATGTCTTCTTTTATATTTTCTGTTTTTTAATTTCTTTTTCTTTTTAAATATATAATATAAGCTTATATAAGACTATATATACAATACAAGCTATTATAATTATAATTACCAATAAAACTGAATAAATACATGAAATGAAATATTTTTTGGTTCTAAATAATTCTTTTATTATTTTTTTATATTTTAATAATTTTGATAATTTTTATATATTTTAAAAGTAAAAAATATCCCAAATCAGAGATTAAATAAATAGGCCAGTTTGTTTTGGAAATAAAAAATAGAAAATAAAGTCAAAATTTTCCAAACCTATTTTAATTATTAATATATAATAAAAAGAAAATTCAAAAACAAAAACGAATATTTTTGGAGTTTTAGTGATTTTTATTTTATAAAAGATTTTAGAGCTTTTTAATTTTTATGATTTTTCTTTTCTATTTTTAGTGGTTTTTATTCTGAAGGCTCAAAATACTAAAATGAATATATTTTTTTGGAAATTTATCAAAGGGTTTATATATTTTTTGGCATTTTATAAATCAACCATGGACAAAAATGTGTTCTTTTGATTTTTAATAAATAATAAAAGTGCCTAAAATTAAAAATAAAAAAATATAGTGTGAATCTACAAGCAAGCATGCACTTAACTCTTTTCTGAGATTTCTTTTGGAGCATGGATGATATTTTTAATAAATAGAAAACATGAACAAAAAATAATGAACTAGCATGGCATAAATGTAAATAAAAATAAAGTCAAGGTACTTCCTGTATATTATCCAAAAATATATAACTACAAATGAAAGTTTAATAGAATGAAATACAAAAACGTGCAAGGGCCTTAAAGCAAAATGTCTCCTCATGTGGGACGACACGTGAGGTGGCATGGTAAAGACTAAAGCACAATTATAATAAAGTCCAGGGGGTCTCTTGTAATTTTGACACAACATATTATGCTATTTAAATAATTTACAGGATCGAAAAATAAAGTGATAAAAATAAGGGGGAAGATATGCAAAATACCCCCAAAGTGCACGCGAGTGGACGGCTAGGATTACTTCACTTGACATGCATCGCCACCCCGCTGCACGATACTAGTTCGTGCTTGAATGTCTGGGATTAGATCCCTGATCTAAGATCTACGGTTGATGGCCCTCCTGATCATACATCAAATGTGCTTCCAAAGAACACGACAAGATCCAACGACGATGGATGGCGGTGGAGGAATAACATGAACTCATTCTTGGCGAGTTTTGCTTCGACGTTGCACGCTTCTCAGATGATCTGGTGCTCATTCGATGATCTCCTGACGTTGTTGCAATCCTCCCAAGGCTCCAGGAGGTGTCCAAAATGTCCGAGGGCTGCTGATTGAGCCCCTGGAGCTCGAGGTAGTCCGACGAACCTGTAAGGTACTTCTTTGAAAAAATCTTTGGCTCAGATGCCCATATTTAGGTCCTGCAAGAATAGTAGAAAGCACGGCAGCACAAAGAAGCAAAGATCTCACTATTATTGGCGGATTGTCAACGTGAAATGGAGTGGTCGGAGCTCAAGAGCTCCGGCCAGGGCTTAAGTCCTAATCTAGGCTAAAATAATAGTCAAATCATGAAGTAAAATGGTAAAAACAAACCTAAGAGCTACATCTAACTAAAAAGCAATGAAAAAAAGGCCTCTAGCAGCCGGAGTTGTAAGGTGAACCTCGATAGTGAGCCTCACCAAAGATGGTGGGAAACCACCTCTGCACCACCTTCCTTGCTGGAAGTACGGTCGACCGAGCTTCTTGTCACGATGCTCAAGACCTAGGGGACAAATTGAGGGAGGAAATCGATGCTAAGTGGAATCAAGGAGGAAAAATGACGAAGAGGGTGTTATGTACAGATTGATGAACAAGGTGCAAAGATCGAGGGGTAGCGACCGAATCGATGAAGCTCGACCCTAAGATAGAGGTCAGAGAGAATCAAGGATGAATAGTGAAGAGATCTTATGAAGAGATCGATCCTCCTCGAGCCATGTATCATGAGATAGAAAATCGAGAAGGAGAGGGGGTCATCAGTTCTGATAAGGGCTAGGGTTAGGTCAGAAGAGTTGACCTAGGGGAACCGACGACTCAATCTGGTTGGTCCACGTGAACCAACCCATAAAATAATTGTGAATTCAATATTAAATAATAAATGATTTTATTAATTTTAAGTTATAAAATAAAAATGTTTATTATTTTCAATAGTGTTTTATTATGATTCTTATGGGCTTAATTATTACGAGTTACTTTTTATGGGTGTATTTATAGGTATATTTACATGTGTTTTGCATCTTTTATTTTTATTTTGTATTTTTTATATTTTATTTTCTTATTTTATAACATTACAACTTTTTTATACTCACAAATTTATTTTTATTATTTTTTTCTTATATATTATATACACTTAAATAAACTGGGGTATTAAATATATAGGTATAAGTATAGGTATTTCATTTATGTATTTTGTATATTATTTTATTTTTATATTTTATTTATGGTTTTATTATATTTTAAATATGTACATATACTATAAATAATATCTATAATTATAAAAATATAACAAATAATAAAGAATAAATAAAATGAATATTTTATTCGAGTATACTATACAATAACATTCTAAAACTTAACTTTCACACCTTAACTCCAAATTAGATGAAACCATCTTCATTAAATAGTTTATTAAAAGTTATATACAATTAAAGGTGATTTTAATATATTTTGAGTTTTTATTTAGGAGATATATGTATGGAAAGTTTGGGTTTGGCTTTTTATTCTAAGTATAAAAAGTACATTGTATATTATTTTTGTGTAAAATCTATTTTGTACTTTTATTTGTATTGTTATCTACAACTTTCATGTACAAAGTTTCTTTATTTGAGGTAAAGAAAATAGAAAATAAAATAGATCTCAAAAATGCAAAATTCATGAATAAAATAATGGGTTTTTAGTGGATTTTGGCCCTTATCTCCCCCCCTACTTCATTCATTGTTGATCCAGATATCAAGAAGCCTAGGTCTGGGGGTCTAGGGTTATAAAATACCTTTGGTATTTTATTTCTTTTCTTTTCTTTATTCTATAATTTTGGCATTAAAAACTGTATTTTATACACAATAATAGAATAATAAATGAATGCTAGTTTGTACAAAATAATGTTAGTTACTTGCATTTAGCCCGGGTTTTTAAGGCCAAAATTATAGAAAAAAGGTGATGAAATGGAGACTCATCACCCCTATACTTGCCTTTTCTAGTCCCTAGCAAACACTTATGCAATAATTGTAGACAAAGAAAAATAAAGAAAAGAAAAAGAAAGAAATTTGATTGATTTTAATTCATAAACTTGTCTTCACAAAATCAATGTTTGGAGCTTTTGTCGGACCTTTGGATTTGAGGTGCGATCAGAACCTTATTGAGAATTGGATTTGAAATACAACAAAACTTTGTGACTCAAAAAACTCTGTTCAAGTCTCCTCAATAGCCAGATCATAACAAATCAACTCATACGCAAACCCTTATGACTATGAATCTATCTTGGATAGTGTGTGTGATAGGTAGCTCTCATCGACTGAAGTAGTAAAGTCAGTCTTCTCCAACATGGTGACCCTAATTCCTCAATCCAACAACTCTTTCCTCGAGTAGTAGGGTATTCCCTTCTAAGTTCAAGTGACAACCAACTCAAGAAGAGGAGGTTGAGAGAAGAATGGGTGGTAGCCAGTGTAGCTACCTATCCTAGGATGCTTGACCAGTGTTGCCAAGTCATCCAGCTGCAGGCTCACAACATTTGACTTTGAAGCTCAAGCTTGCTTATTACCTATACAAATATATATACTCCGGCATGCATTTATTTTCAATCAGGCCTATCCACTTTTTATGGAGTTTTTTTTCTATTTTTTTGAATACTATATGCAGCAGCAAGTACATTAGGAATTTTTCTTCTTGAGCCAGTAGACTATCCCTCTTTTAAAGCATTATTGCAACCCCACAACTTTTATCTTTAGACCTCGTCGCCATTGTACCGGGTTGGGGTACAATGGCCGCAAAAGTGTGACTTCCGATATTTCCTTTGGCTTGTGTCTCATGCCGGCAAATCCAAACCTCTACCACTTCAACAGAGGTGAGAAGAGTGAAAGGTGCATGTGTACAATCTAGGTCATTATCAACAAGAATCATGCGTATTCTATGAAATACTCTACTTAGACAATCAAGATGACACTGAATCAAGTTTCATGATCTAAAAGAATTAAGTCAGGTAGACCTGAAGTACTTCAATTCCAGTTCCTACAAGGTTCCTATGATTAAGTATATTTATGGTCCAACCAAGCTTCGATCTTTAGATTTTACTTAAACTTGTTCAATTACCAAACTCCATCCAAAAAATACAAATGTTATGCAAAATGCAGAAAATATTTTTGTGATGAAATTTTCAAATTTTGAACTTTTCTATGGATTTTTGAAAAAGATTTTGCAAATTTTTATGCAATTTTTTTAGAAAAAAAGAATTTGCAAGTGTTTTGGTATTTTTCCAAATAAAAGGTTTTGGAAAATAAATAGGTACAAATATTTACACAGGAGTGCATCAATTATTTACAAGAATTGAGGTTTTAAAGGATTTACACAAGCTATATGTTATTTGTTTTTATAGATATATATATACACAATAGGTGAAAAGTTATTATTTATTAGGATGCATATTCCTCAAACTTAGTTGAAAATAACTTTACAAATAATTTTGAAAACTATAGTCCAAAATAAATTTTGCAAATAATTTTACAAATATTTACAAATAATCTAAAATAATTTTACAAAGGTTTTTCAAATAGTATATATAGATTTTTTAAAATATTTTTACAACCATTTTTAAAACCATTTGCAAATTGATTTTAAAAACACTTTTACACTCAAAGAAAAGAAATTTTTACAAACAAAATATGTTTACAAAGGTTGAAAATATTTAACAAAATATTTTCCAAATAATTTTCAAAAGATTTTCAAACATATTTTCAAACTATTTTTCAAACATCTTGCAAAAAATATTTTTACCTGATTTATTAATAAGTAAATACAAAAAGAATTTGAGAAATAATAAACATATTTTAATTAATTGATTTAATGAATTGTATATGTATATGTAGTATTTTAGCCATACTTATTAAAAATATGAAAGTACGAGTTATGACTAAAGTATATACAAAGTATATACAACCCCCCTATACTTAGCTTGAGCTATGTCCTCATAGATCAGAGAGAAAAGGAGAAGTTATAATTCGTATTGAGTATTGAAGAATCTGACGAATAACAAATTAGGAATGAATAAAAGAAGGATGGAATGAATGAATGAGAAGTCGACCTTCCCCCATATACTTAGGATGAAATAATCCTAAGTATAACAGACTGTACACAAGGCAGGGAGGGTCGAGGGTGGGAATGAACAATCACACTCAAACTGTCTCCTCCTATACTTAGGGTGAGATATTCCTAAATATGGACAAGAAGAGGAGACAGTGGAGGGGATCAAAAATGAAAAGCTAGGGATGCACACTCCCCCATACTAAGGACAAAGTACGTCCTAAGTATAACAGAGGTAGAAAGGGGAAAACACCTTTTTGGTAGAAAAAGAAAAACGAAAAAGAAAAGAAGAAAGATCGCTCAACTCAACCACCTCCCCTATACTTAGGACAGAGTACATCCTAAGCAAGGCAAAACCCACGAAATGAGGTGGATGAGAAAAAAAATGGGAGATGGAAGGAAGTAAAACAAAAGCAAATATACAAAGAGATGGTTGTACAAAGATCAAGAAGGTAGAAAGCGGATCTTCTTGCGTGATTGCTGAGGAATGGATCTGAGAAGATGGAGGTCGATATCAGGGTCATCAGCAGACACAAACCTATCAAGATCGATCTCATGAAGATCCTCAGCAATCTCAAAGTGGAAAGGCATGAACTAGTCAGTGGAAGTAGTGTGGCTGTGTTCGGCCCCAGGGTTTCCGCTAAGTCATCATCAAAAGGCCCGAATTCATTAATGAAAGCAATCCGATCAAATGCGACCTCTGCAGTCTCTCCTAAGTTTTCCTTCCGCTTAAGGGTGTCTATAGTGTAAATACCGTGGATGTCATTAATGCATCTCCACTCACCGGAAGGGGGAACTCCAAGGTCTATGCTTTCCGAGTCTTCCTCTCTAGAGAGGAGTTCTCGGGTCTCAATGTCATCCAACATAAAGCAAAACTCTCTGATATCATCATCATCAACGTCATAGTCCTTGAGGTCAACTAACACGAGCACATTCTCATGGGATGCGGGTCTCTAGTCAACAATGGGTGCAGTGATCGACACACCGCTCCCGACACCAGAACGGAAGCGAATCTCTCCATATCCATAATCAATAACGGCTCATGGAGAGGCAAGGAAAGTTGTCCCAAGATGATTGGAGGATGCTTCACCAGGGGGGAGAGCTACATGGGTAATACGACAACGTCATCAGTCAACTCATGCCCCGAATATGAATGACAACATTCTCAAGAATACCCTTCAGACTCTTTATTGATCCATCAGTGAATTGGACAATCATCCTGGTTTTCTTAAGAGACCCAAGATGAAGAGATTGTAGTAGTGAGAAAGGTTATATATTAATTGAAGCATCACCATTAAGGAGAGTGTGATCACAAGAATAGTTAGAGATGGTGCAACTCACAAGAGGTGTGACAACGTTCCATTTCCTAGTGTGTGGATGGTGACAGATGGCATGGGCAGTGGCCATGGTCAAAATTTGTTGCTCAGATTGGCTCCTTCGCTTTCTCTTCTTTGGTTTAGGAGCAGATAATTGTGTCATGGCTTGGAGAAGTGGGGCTTCAATGATCTCATGAATAGCTTCCATCACTTCAGGTTCAGTCAATTTTTTTTGAAATTTTGGATCTCCTCCATACAAGGGAGGAGATCGGAATCATCATCTACACAAGGATGACAAAGAGTTGTCTGTACCGTGTCATTTTTGGGGTCCAAGGTGGGAACTGGTGTATGTGTCTGTGTAAGCCTAGGATCTGGCATGGGTGCCCTCTCCTCACGAAATAACTCACTGAATGTCTCCCGAATTCTATATGTTATTGTCTCATTTTTTTGTATTTTGGGCGGTTACGAGCTCTCATGGGTGTCCTCAATTAAATCTATAAATCCAGAAGGTGAATCATCAATGTGGCTCATATTTAGGTTAGTGTGGCTGTCAATCCTTGATTCATTTGATCCATTAATCGGGTCATGTGCTAAAGAGCAGTCTTCATGAGAGGTGACTCCAACAGATCAATCTCGGATGAGTGAGATGGAGGGTAATGGAGTGGTTGTGGTGGGTGAATGTCCAAGGCCTGAAACTGTGGTTGAGGCAGATATGTACAAAAAAGGAAAGTCAGGAGCAAAGTCCTCTTAATGAAATGGAGGTGGACCGACTGGAGGGTACAAGGGATCCACAAAGTTTGAATAAAAAATCGCTCCAGTAGGCCATCTATGAAACAAAAGAAAATGATCAGGAGAGCACGAAGGTTAAATCAAGATATATGAGAAAAAGGTGCGAATGCGCATAGAAGATCGAGTATGCATAACCATAAACAAGTATAGACAAAACAAACCCCTCAATTCACCTATTCAACACTGTGATGACCGTAAAAGTTCGGCCTTTTTATCTTTTCAAATTTTAGAGTTAGGTGATAATCACAAAATTATACAAGCACGTAGGAAGGCCTGGGATTGGGGCACTACTCCTTAGTATGTACGTGAATAAAATGCTCAAACAATGAGGGGGTTACTCTCCCCAAGATAAGAAATTTTCTTTTTGATTTTTAGAATCGAGTAAACTTAGCAGTCCCAATTTTATTTGTTATCACTTTTTGTATTTTTAATGAGAATGCACGAACCTAGAGAGGAGACAATTCCTCTTAGATCCTACATGAAAAAATCAGAGGGAGAGAGTCAAAAATGCAATGCAAGCGAAATCGATGATGGATGCTGAGTAGAAATGCTCACCTTGCCTCCAGCTCTCTTCATGCAAGGATGCTAAGCAGAATTGAAATCTATCTATATGCAAATGCAATCCAATGAAATCACTCTACAATAGTGCTTGCTACATGAAACACCTGATGCTAACTACTCAGAAATGAGATCAAGGTCTAGTCTTCGATGCCACTTGGTGCCCGCCACAATGGGTCTTGCAAGCAATGTATGTGACCTCTCTCAACACACAGTCTCAAGTCTAAATAGCCACCAATTACGATTTGACTAAGTCTAAAAATGAATCTATAGGTACATGCAAATATATTAGGGATTTGACCTTAGAATATCGAGCAAGCAAATCCTAAGCTAGGGCTCATTCACACAAAAAAGAAAAATAAAATTGAGAAATAAAATAAAAAGAAAAGTTAGAAAAACACGATAAAAACTATGAGGCCACCAAGGGAGCAATCCCTCCGGGAGTGGACCTCATGAAATGTGAAAAGTCCTGTAGAGTCCTGAATTATTATAATAATATCTCTCTCTCACTTTAATTACAAATAAAATAATATACAAAACAAAGTAAAGCATCCTTAAAAACCTCCAAGTCCTTTTTTGTTGCTTTCTCCGATCAACTAGGGCAGGAGAGCGAATCTACTTCATGTGGGTGCATCGACGCTCCTAGAAGAGCCTCCCTCGAGCCGTGTTCCTCGCAACAAAGTCAAACAAGGAGGTTAGATAATTCACAAAATAATATCAAATAAAATGCAAAGTAAATGAAGTGAAAATACAGAAAAAAGATACAAGAAGACAAACAAGCATAATCCAATCTATGCGGCTTTGCTCCCCGACAATGACGTACATGTTAGAGTTTTGCGAGGGTTTAATGTAGTCCACACAAGGCATGAGCTACATTGTCGCTGAAGCGACCGCTCACGAAACTCAACTAATTCAACAATTAACCCACAATATATGTAAAGCAATGAAAAGCAAAATATGTGGAGTTAAAATTTATTATAACTTTACAATGTATGTTTATAGGTGTAAGTTTTATAGAGGTTGAACACAGAGAGCGAATGGTAGATCGGCGAAGTGAATCCAAAAATGTGTGTTCTTCTTATCTAAGTTTTTATGTAAGTTTTTGATTTTATATTTTTTTATGGATTTTTATTTTTATATTTTTTGTTTTAATTTTATATCTTATATTTTCTTTTTATATTTTCTGATTTTTAATGTCTTTTTCTTTTTAAATATATAATATAAGCTTATATAAGGCTATATACACAATACAAGCTAACACAATTATAATTACTAATAAAAATAAACAAAATACTAAAACAAAATATTTTTTGGTTTTAAATAATTTTTTTACTATTTTTGTGATTTTTAGATTATTTTGATATTTTTTATATATTTTTAAATATTTTTTTCCAAAATCAAATATTAAATAAATAGATCATATTATTTTGGAAATAAAAATAGGAAATAAATTCAAAAATTTTCAAACCTATTTTTAATTAATAATATATAATAAAAAGAAAATTCAAAAAAATGAATATTTTGTAGTTTTTAGTGATTTTTAATATTTTATAAAGGATTTTGGAGCTTTTTTATTTTTATGATTTTTCTTTTTCTATTTTAGTGTTTTTTGTATTGAAGACTCAAAATAATAAAATAAACAAAATATTTTTTGGGGATTTTTTGGTATTTTATAAATAAAAAAGGGTAAAAAATATGCTCTTTTGATTTTTAATAAATAATAAAAGTTCCTAAAATTGAAAATAAAAATGTTGTATGAATCTATAAGCAAGTAGGCACTTAGCCCTTTTTTATGATTTTTTTAAGTATGGATGATATTTTTAATAAATTGAAAACATGCACAAAAATTAATGAACTAGCAGGTGCATAAATGCAAATAAAAATAAAGTCGAGGTGCTTCTTGTAAATTACCCAAAATATATATCTACAACTGAATGTTTTAATATTAGAATGAAATACAAAAATGTGCAAGGGCCTCAGTGTAAAATGTCACCTCACATGGGACGGCACGAGTGGTGATGTGGCCAGGACCAAAGGGCGATTACAATAAAGTCCAGGGAGTCTCTTGCAGTTTTGACACAAAATGTTACGTTATTTAAATAATTTACAGGATCGAAAAATAAACTGATAAAAAGGAGGGGGAAGATATGCAAAATACCTCCAAAGTGTGTGCGTGTGGACAACTAGGATTACTTCACTTGGAACGTGTCGCCACCCCGCTGCGCGATATCGGTTCGTGCTTGGACAGCTGGGATTAGATTATAGATCTAAGATCTATGGTTGATGGCGCTCCCGATCGTACGTCAGCTATGCCTCACAGAGAACACGACAAGATCCAACGGCATTGGATGGCGGTGGAGGAATTGAGTATGAACTCGCACATGATGAGTTTTGTTTCGACATTGCACGCTCCTCTAACAATCCGGTGCTCAACTAATGATCTCCTGACATTGCTGCAATCTTCCCAGGGATGTAGGAGGTGTCCAAAAGGTCTGAGGGCTGCTTATTGAGCCCCTGGAGCTCGAGGTAGTCCGACGGATCTGGGAGGTACTTTTTTGACAAAATCTGGGGCTTAGATGCCAACCTTTAGGTCCTGCAAAAAATAGTAGAAAATACGACAACACAAAGGAGAAGAGACATGGCTATTATTGGCAAAGGTCGACGTGAAATGGAGTGGGCTAAGCTCAAGAGTGCCAACGAGGGCTTAAGTCCTAATCTATGCTAAAATAATAGTCAAATCACAAAATAAAATGCTAAAAACAAACCTATGAGATACATCTACTAAAAAGCAACGAAAGAAAGACCTCTTGCAATCAAAGCTACAATGTGAACCTCGACGGCGCGCCTCACCGGAGATGGTAGGAAACCGCCTCTGCACCGCCTTCCTCGCCGCAAGTACGGTCGGTTGAGCTTCCTGTCACGATGCTCTAGAACTAGAGCACAAACTGAGGGAGGGAAATCATCGCTAAGGGGGGCGAAGGAGCAAGAATGACAAAGAGGGCATTATGTACAAGCTGATGAATAAGGTGCAAAGATCGAGGGGTAGCAGCCGAATTGATGAAGCTCATGCCTAGGAGAGAGGTCGGCGAGAATCAAGGATGAATAGTGAAGAGATCTTATGAAGAGATCGATCCTCCTCGAGCCATGTATCATGAGATAGGAAATCGAGAAGGAGAGGGGGTCATTAGGTCTGACAAGGGCTAGGGTTAGGTTAGAAGAGTTGACCTAGGTCAACCAACGGCTTGATATGTATGGTCCACGTGGACCAATCAGGGAAAACCTTCCTAGAAAATAATTGTAAATTCAATAATAAATAATAAATAATTTTATTAATTTTAAGTTATAAAATAAAAAGTGTTTATTATTTTCTATAGTATTCTATTATGATTTTTATTTATTTTTATGGGCTTAATTTTTTTAAGTTACTTTTTAAGGGTGTATTTATAGGTATATTTACCTATGTTTTTTATCTTTTATTTTTATTTTGTATTTTTGATTTTACTATTTTATTTTATTATTTTATACATTATAACTTATTTTTGTACTCACAAATATATTTTTATTATATTTTTGATATCATGTACACTTAAATAAATAGGGGTACTAAATATATCGGTATAAGTATAGGTATTCATCTTTGTATTTTGTATATTATTTTATTTTTATGTTTTATTTATGGCTTTATTCTATTCTAAATATGTACATATACTATAAATAATATTTATAAAATTATAAAATTACAAAATTATAAAGAATAAATAGATTAAATATTTTATTCGGGTATACTATACAATAGGGTTCCACAACCTAATTTTCACACCTTAACTCCAAATTGGAGGAAACCCCCTTAATTAAATAGCTTATTAAAAGCTATATACAATTAAAGGTGATTTTGAAACATTTTGAATTTTTATTTAGGAGATATGGGTATGGGAATTTGAGTTTTGACTTTTTATTCTGAGTATAAAAAGTACATTGTATATTATTTTTATGTATAATAAATTTTGTATTTTTATTTATATTTTTATCTACAACATTCATGTACAAAGTTTCTTTATTTGAGGAATAAAAAATAGAAAATAAAATAGGTCCCAAAAATGTAAAATTGATGAATAAAATAATGGATTTTGGGAGGATTTTTTATCCTTATCTCCCCCTACTTTATTCCTTGTTGATCCAATCATCAAGATGCCTAGGTCTCATGGTTTAGGGTAGTAAAATACCTTTGGAATTTTATTATTTTTGTTTTCTTTTCTTTATTTTATAATTTTGGCATTAAAATTATATTTTATACACAATACATAGAATAATAAATGAATGTTAATTTGTACAAAATAATGATATTTACATGCATAAGCTAGGTCCAAAATGATAGAATAAAGGTGACGAAATGGATATTCATCAACTACCGTAGCATGGACTTCTTTTGTGGACCATTGATTGAACTACATATGTATTCTTGGCTCACATTGCATACCGCATTCTGCTACAATGATTGAAATTAACAACAAACAGATACGTACCAATTCATCCCTCACTACCCCAAAGCTCTTGGCACAGGTATTCAATTTGATCTCTTGCTTCCCTCAGTTGGTCCTTCCTGTAATAAAACACCTCCCAAAATCCTCAGAAGCAAAGCGATCACAATATCAACTCCATATGTTAGGAAGCAAATATTTTAATGATGTCAAACACTATATCAACAATAGCAATGGGTAAAAACCATACCTCTCAAGAGTGCACCAAGAAGAGTAGAATTCCTTTGTCATCTCCTAGTTAACTTCCCCATCCAGCTTAGTAACTACATGCTTTAGTTTTCTATAAATGATATTCATGATCCTATTATTGGCTAGGTGAGTGAATGGAATATGGAACATCTCTTGAGTGTGCTAAGGGGTGGTGTCATAGGTGTTCTACATTTCACAAGCATTCCTATCAAACATATATGAGGCAAAAGAATAATAATATGATATGAGTAAATTTACTCACATATATACCATCCAATATCCTTTGTCAGTCTGATGGACTCATACGAGTCCATCTGTAGTCCTCACAATCCTGGAACCTCTACCAGGCCTTGCACAGTTCTGTCGCTACATTATGTTGATCCGTAAGTGTATAATTGCAACATATAATGTCCTAAATAAGTTTGACATATAAAACTTGAAATATATGTAAATTCAAAAGGATTTTTATCAGTTTTACCCCTCTAGGATATTACAATATCAGTTATACCCTCCCCGTTTTTATAATATTAGTTCATCCCCTAACTTCTTTCACAATGATTACATGTGCCCTACCATTAGTATGATTGTTAGTGAGTTGAATTAAACCATGATTTAATCAAACCATGATGTGGTTAAGAGGGGCATATCTGGAAAATCCCCCTACTTCCTCATCCAACCCATCCTCCTCTACCGTCCCCTCCTTCTTGATGGTGACAGAATCTCTTGGTGCTAACAGAGGTGTCCAAGAACGTATCCTGATCGACCACTGGAGAAGTTGTTACAAAGGTTTGCTCTTTATGGATGGGGTTGTTGTTGGGGAGATCACGTGGCGGCGTATTTGAGAGCGTTGGTGAGAAAGAAGCTAGCTTCGATGCCATTTTCACTCTTCTCCGAGAGAGGTGTCTGGAGGAGTCGTGCTTTGAGGGAGAACGAGGGTTTTCTTCATTCATTCTGCTAAAACAACTCGTTGAAGGCAATCGATGCGATTGGGGAGGAGGAGGACATGCGAACTAAGAGTAGGTGCTGGAAGGGGATGGCAGTTGGGAAATGAGGATCAACTAAGGGGGAGGATGTGGTGGAAGGGGAAGGAAGAGTTTGGGTGAAGGGAGAGGAGGTGTTGGAGTGGGAGGAAGAGGATGAGTGGAGGAGGAGGAGGAGGAGGTGTTGGAAGGTGGAGGAAGAGGGTGGCGGAGAGGGAAGAGGTTTTGGATGATGAGAAAGAAGGTTGGCAGAGGGGGAGGAGGTGCAGGAGGCAAAGAGGGAGGAAGAGTGGAAGGAAGAAGAAAAGGAGAAGAAAGACATTTCTACCATCATTTTTTTATCTAGTTCCCCTCGTATCCTCAAAGTTAACGTCAGTTTGGGATGGGGATGGACAATAAGTAACCCAAGGGGCACAAGCGATCATTGTGGAAGAAGTTAGAGGCTAAATTGATATTCCAAAAAAGGCAGGTGTATAACCGATATTGTAATATCTCGTAGGGGCACAACTAATATTCGAGTATACTATATAATATCATTCCAAAACCTAACTTTCACACCTTAACTCCAAAATAGATGAAACCACCTTCCTTAAATAGCTTATTAAAAATTATATACAATTAAAGGTAATTTTGATACATTTTGAGTTTTTATTTATGAGATATGTGTATGGAAAGTTTGGGTTTGGCCTTTTATTCTAAGTATAAAAAATACATTGTATATTATTTTTGTGTAAAATCTATTTTATACTTTTATTTGTATTTTTATCTACAACTTTACTGTACAAAATTTCTTTATTTGAGGTATAGAAAATAGAACATAAAATAGATCCCAAAAATGCAAATTGTGAATAAAATAATGGGTTTTTGGTGGATTTTTTGCCCTTCACTCCCCCCTACTTAATTCCTTGCCTATCAAGTCATCAAGATGCCTAAGTCTCGGGGTCTAGGGTCATAAATTACCTTTGACAATTTATTCATATTCGTTTCTTTTCTTTATTCTATAATTTTGGCATTAAAAACTGTATTTTATACACAATAAATAGAACAATAAATGAATGTTAGTTTATACAAAATAATGCTATTTACATGCATCTAGCCGGGGTTTTTAAGGCAAAAATGATAGAATAAAGGTGATGAAATGGAGACTCGTCAACCCCTATACTTGCCTTTGCTAGTCCCTAGCAAACACTTATGCAATAAGTGCAGAAAAAGAAAAATAAAGAAAAAAAAGAAAGAAATTGGATTGATTTTAATTCTTAAACTTGTCTTCACAAAATCAATGTTTGGAGCTTAAGTCAGACCTTTGGATTTTAGGTGCGGTCCGAACCTTATTGGGAACCAGATTTGGAACACAACAACCTTTGTGACTCACAAAACTCTGCTCAAGTCTCCTCAATAGTTAGGTCAGAACAAATCAACTCATACACAAACCCTTATGACTATGAATCTACCTTGGACAGTGTGTGTGATAGGTAGCTCTCCTCGACTGAAGCAGTAAAAGTCAGTTTTCTCCAACATGGTGACTCTAATTCCCCAATCCAACAACTCTTTCCTCGAGTAGCAGCGTATTCCCT
This sequence comes from Ottelia alismoides, assembly GCA_037367405.1. Classification (NCBI taxonomy): domain Eukaryota; kingdom Viridiplantae; phylum Streptophyta; class Magnoliopsida; order Alismatales; family Hydrocharitaceae; genus Ottelia; species Ottelia alismoides. The sequence continues at coordinate 124,845 of JAZKJV010003198.1, forward strand.
TCTAAGTTCAAGTGACAATTAGCTCAAGAAGAGGAGGTTGAGAGAAGAATGGGTGGTAGCCAGTGTAGCTACCTAGCCTAGGATGCTTGACCAGTGTAGCCAAGTCATCCGGCTGCAGGCTCACAACATATGACTTTGAAGCTCAAGCTTGCTTATTAATTATACAAATATATACACTCCGACATGCATTTTATTTTCAATTAGGCCTATCCACTTTTTGGAGTTTTTTATTTTTCCATTTTTGAATACTATATACAACAACATGTTCATAAGGACTTTTCTTATTGAGCCAGTAGACTATCCCTCTTTTGAAGCAATATTGCAACCCCACAACTTCTGTCTTTAGACCTCGTCGCCATTATATCGGGTTGGGTACAATGGCCACAAAAGTGTGACTTCCGATGTTTCCATTGGCTTGTGTCTCATGCCGACAAATACAGCCCTCTACCACTTCAACTAAGGTGAGAAGAGTGAAAGGTGCAGGTGCACAAGCTAGGTCATTATCAACAAGAGTCATGTGTGTGCTCCGAAATACTCTACTTAGGAAATAAAGACGACACTGAATCAAGTCTCGTGATCTAAAAGAATTAAGTTAATTAGATATAAAGTACTTCAATTCCAGTTCCTATAAGATTCCTCTGATTAGGTATATTTGAGGTCCAACCAAGCTCCAATCTTTATATTTTACTTAGACTTGTTCAATTATCAAACTCAATCCAAAAAATGCAAATGCTATGCATAATGCAGAAAATATTTTTCTGATGTAATTTTAAAATTTGAACTTTTTTATGGATTTTTGAAAAATATTTTGCAAAATTTTAAACAAATTTTTTTGAAAAAATTTTATAAATGTTTTTGGGATTTTTTAAAACAAAAGATTTGGAAAACAATAGGTACAAATATTTACACGGGAGTGCATTAATTATTTACAAGAATTGAGGTTTTAAAGGATTTACACAAGATATATGTTATTTGTTTTTGTAGATAAATAAATAAATATATATACATACATACAATCGGTGAAAAGTGTTTGTTTATTAGGATGATGTATATATCCCTTAAACTTAGTTGAAAATAACTTTACAAACAATTTTGAAAACTATAGTCCAAAATAATTTTTACAAATAATTTTTACAAATATTTACACATATTTGAAATTTATTTAGTATATATAGATTTTTTCTAAATATTTTTACAACCATTTTCAAGACCATTTGCAAATAGATTTTCAAAACAATTTTATTTCACATAAAGAAAAGGAATTTTTACAAAAACATAGTTTTACAAAGGTTGAAGATATTTAACAAAACATTTTCCAAATAGTTTTCAAAAGATTTTTCAAACGTATTTTCAAACATCTTGCATAAAATATTTTTACCTGATTTATTAATAAGTAAATACAAAAAGAATGTGAGTAATAATAAACATCTTTTTTGTTAATTGATTTAATGAATTGTATATGTATATATAGTATTTTATCCATACTTATTAAAAATACAAAGTACGCGTTATGGCTAAATTATATATAGAGTATATACGACCCTCCCTATACTTAGCTTGACGTATGTACTCATTCAGAGAGAAAAAGAGAAGACATAACTCGTACTGAGTATTGAAGAGTCTAACGAATAACAAATAAGGAATGGTTGAAAGAAGGAATGGATGAATGAATGAGAAGTCGACCTTCCCCCTATACTTAAGATGAAATAATCCTAAGTATAATAGATTGTACACAAGGCTTGGAGGGTCGAGGGAGTGAATGAACATATCACACTCAAACAGTCTCCCCCTATACTTAGGGTGAGATATCCCTAAGTATAGACAAGAAGAGGAGACCGTGGAGGGGATAAAAAATGAAAAACTAGGGGTGCACATTCCCCTATACTCAGGACAAAGTACATACTAAATATAGCATAGGTAAAAAGGGGGTGACACCTTTTTGGTAGAAAAAGAAAAATGAAAAAGAAAGAAGAAAAAAAAAGAAAAGAAGAAAGATCACTCAACTCATCCATCTCTCCTATACTTATGACAGAGTACGTCCTAAGCAAGGCAAAACACACGGAATGAGGTCGATGAGAAAAAATGGGAGATGGAAGGAAGTAAAAGGAAAGAAAATATACAAAGAGATGGATGTACAAAGATCAAGAAGGTAGAAAGCGGACCTTCTTGAGTGATCGCTGAGAAATGGACCTGACAAGGTGGAGGTCGATATCGGGGTCATCAGCAGACACAAACCTATCAAGATCAACCTTGTAAAGGTCCTCAGCAATCTCAAAGCGGAAAGGCATGAACTGGCCAGTGGAAGTAGTGCGGTCGTGTTCTTCTTGGGGGCCTCCGTTAAGTCATCATCAAAAGGACTGAATTCATTTATGAAAGCAATCGGATCAAATTCGACCTCTGCAGTCTCTCCTAAGCCTGCCTTTTGCTCAAGAGTGTCTATAGTGTAAATACTGTGGATGTCATCAATGCATCTCCACTCACCGAAAGGGGGAACTCCAAGGTCAATGCTTTCCGAGTCTTCCTCTACAGAGAGGAATTTTTGGGTCTCAATGTCATCAAACATACATCAAAACTCTATGATATCATCATCATCATCAAAATTATAGTCGTCAGGGTCGGCTAACACGGGCACACTCTCGTGGGATGTGGGTCTCTGGTCAACAATGAGTGCAGTGATCGACACATCGCTTCCAACATCAGAACGGAAGCGAGTCGTTCCAGATCCATAATCAATAACGATCTCGAAGAGGCGAGGAAAAGTCGTCCCGTCCCAAGATGATTGGAGGATGCTCCACCGGGGTGGAGAGCTCCATGAACAACACGACAAAGTCAACAGTCAACTTATGCCCTAAATCTAGATGACAAAATTTTCAAGAATACCCTTCGGGCTCTTTATTGATCCATCAGTGAATTGGACAATCATCCTGGTTTTCTTGAGAAGCCCAAGATGAAGAGATTGTACCAGTGAGAAGGGTATTATATTAATTGAAGCACGACCATCAAGGAGAGTGTGATCGCAAGAATAGTGAGAGATAGTGCAACTCACAAGAGGTGTGACAACGTTCCCTTTCCTAGTGTGTGGACGGTGAGAGATGGCATGGGTAGTGGCCATGGTCAAAACGTGTCGCTCAGATCTGCTCCTTCGCTTTCTCTTCTTCGGTTTAGGAGTAGATAATTGAGTCATGGCCTGGAGAAGTGGGGTATCAATGATCTCATGAATAGCTGCCACCATTTCAGGTTCAATCAAATTTTTTTTTGAAATTTTGGATCTCCTACATACAAGGGAGGAGATCGGAATCATCATCTACACAAGGATGACTAAGAGCAGCCTGTACAGTGTCATCCTTGGGGTCAAAGGTGGGAACTGGTGTATGTGTCTGTGTAAGTCTAGGATATGGCATTGGTGCCCTCTCCTCACGAAATGACTCACTGAATGTCTCCCAAATTCTTTTTATGTTTTTAAAATTTTCTCATTGTTTTGTATTTAGTGCGGTTACAAGCTCTCATGGGTGTCCTCAAATGAATCCATAAATGCAGAAGGTGAATCATCAAAGTGGATCATATCTAGGCTAGTGAGGTCATCATTCCCCGATTCATTTGATCAATTAATCGGGTCATGTTCTCTAGAGAAGTCTTCATGAGAGGTGACTCCAACATATCTGTGTCGGGTGAGTGAGATGGAGGGAAATGGAGTGGTGGTGGTGGGTAAAAGTTGGAGGCCTGAAACTGTGGCCAAGGCAGATTTGTACAAAAAGGAAAGTCATGAGCTAACTACTCTTTATAAAATGGAGGTGGACTGGCTGGAGGGTACGAGGGTTATGCAAAGTCTGGAAAAACCTCGCTCCAGTAGGCCATCTATGAAACAAAAGATAATGATCCGGAGAGCACGAAGGTTAAATCAAGATATGTGAGAAAAAGGTGCAAATGTGCATAGAAGATCGAGTATGCATAACCAGAAACAAGTATAGACAAAACAAACCCCTCAATTCACCTATTCAACACTGTGATGACCATAAAAGTTCAGCCTTTTTATCTTTTTAGAGTTAGGTAATAATCACAAAATTATACAAGCACGTAGGAAGGCCTAGGATTGGGGCACTACTCCTTAGTATGTACATATGAATAAAATGCTCAAACAATGAGGGGGTTACTCTCCCCAAGACAAGAAATTTTCTTTTTGATTTTTAGAATCGAGTAAACTCAGTAGTCCCAATTTTATTTGTTATCACTTCTTTGTATTTTTAATGAGAATGCACAAACCTAGAGGAGACAATTCCTCTTAGACCCTACATGAAAAAATCAGAGGGTAAGAGTCATAAAAGCAATGCAAGCGAAATCGATGATGAATGCTAAGTAGAAATGCTCACCTTGCCTCCCGCTCTCTTCATGCAAGGATGCTAAGAAGAATTGAAACCTATCTATATGCAAATGCAATCCAATGAAATATCCCTAAAATAATACTTGTTATTAGCGTGAAGCACCAGATGCAAACTATTTAGAAATGAGACCAATGTCCAGTCTTCGATGCATCTCGGTGCACGCCACAACGGGTCCTGCAAGCGTTGTATGTGACCTCTCTCAGCACGCAGTCTCAAGTCTAAATAGCCAATAATTACGATTTGACTAAGTTTAAAAGCGAATCTATAGGTACATGCAAACACATATTAGGGCTTTGTAGCTTTCTCCAAGTAAAATAAAATAAAATAAAATACAAAACAAAGTGAAGCGTCCTCAAAAATCCTCCAAGTCCTTCTTTATAGCTTTCTACGGTCAACTAGGGTAGGAGAGTGACTCCGCTTCACATGGGTGCATAGGTGCTCCTAGAAGAGCCTCCCTTGATCTGTGTTCCTCGCAACAAAGTTAAACAAGAAGGAGGTTAGACAACTCACGAAATAATGTCAAATAAAATGCAAAATAAATGAAGTGAAAATACATAAAAAAGAGACAAGAAGACACAACAACAATAATCCAATCTATGCGGCTTTGCTCCCCGACAACGACGTCATTTGACATAACAGAGTTTTGTGAGAGTCTGTTGTTGTCCACACAAGGCGGGAGCTACACCGTCGCTGAAGCGGCCGCTCACGAAACTCAACTAATTCAATAATTAACCTGCAATATATGTAAAGCAATGAAAAGCAAAATATGTGGAGTTAAAATTTATTATAACTTTACAGGGGATGTGTATAGGTGTAAGTATTGTAGAGGTTGAACACCGGGACCAAACGATAGATCGGCGAAGTGAATCCAAAAATGTATGTTCTTCTTGTTTAAGTTTTTGTGCGTGTTTTTTTATTTTATATGGATTTTTATTTTTATATTTTTTAGTATTTAATTTTATATTTTATGTCTTCTTTTATATTTTCTGATTTTTAATTTCTTTTTCTTTTAAATGTATAATATAAGCTTATATAAGACTATATATACAATACAAGCTATTATAATTATAATTACTAATAAAACTGAATAAATACATGAAATGAAATATTTTTTGTTCTAAATAATTTTTTATTATTTTTTTATATTTTGATATTTTTGATAATTTTTATATATTTTAAAAGTAAAAAATATCCCAAATTAGAGATTAAATAAATAGGCCAGATTATTTTGGAAATTAAAAATAGAAAATAAAGTCAAAATTTTCTAAACCTATTTTAGTTATTAATATATAATAAAAAGAAAATTCAAAAACAAAAATGAATATTTTTGAAGTTTTTAGTGATTTTTATTTTATAAAAGATTTAGACCTTTTTAATTTTTATGATTTTTCTTTTTCTATTTTAGTGGTTTTTGTTCTGAAGGCTCAAAATACTAAAATAAATATACTTTTTTGGAAATTTTTCAAAGGGTTTTTATTTTTTTTGGCAATTTATAAATTAACCATGGACAAAAATGTGTTCTTTTGATTTTTAATAAATAATAAAAGTGCCTAAAATTAAAAATAAAAAATTTAGTGTGAATCTACAAGCAAGCATGCACTTAACTCTTTTCTGAGATTTTTTTGGAGCATGGATGATATTTTTAATAAATAGAAAACATGAACAAAAAATAATGAACTAGCATGGCATAAATGTAAATAAAAATAAAGTCAAGGCACTTCTTGTAAATTGTCCAAAAATATATAACTACAAATGAAAGGTTAATAGAATGAAATACAAAAACGTGCAAGGGCCTTAAAGCAAAATGTCTCCTCATGTGGGACGACACGTGAGGTGGCATGGTAAAGACCAAAGCACAATTATAATAAAGTCCAGGGGGTCTCTTGCAATTTTGACACAAAATATTATGCTATTTAAATAATTTACAGGATCGAAAAATAAAGTGATAAAAATGAGGGGGAAGATATGCAAAATACCCCCAAAGTGCATGCGGGTGGACGGCTAGGATTACTTCACTTGACATGCATCGCCACCCCGTTGCACGATACTAGTTCGTGCTTGAATGTCTGGGATTAGATCCCTGATCTGAGATCTACGGTTGATGGCCCTCCTGATCATACATCAAATGTGCTTCACAAAGAACACGACAAGATCCAACGACGATGGATGGCGGTGGAGGAATAGCATGAACTCATTCTTGGCGAGTTTTGCTTCGACGTTGCACGCTTCTCAGACAATCTGGTGCTCATTCGATGATCTCCTGACGTTGTTGCAATCCTCCCAAGGCTCCAGAAGGTGTCCAAAAGGTCTGAGGGTTGCTGATTGAGCCCCTGGAGCTCGAGGTAGTCCGACGGACCTATAAGGTACTTCTTTGAAAAAATCTTTGGCTCAGATGCCCATATTTAGGTCCTGCAAGAATAGCAGAAAGCACGGCAGCACAAAGAAGCAAATACCTGACTATTATTGGCGGGTTGTCAACGTGAAATGGAGTGGTCAGAGCTCAAGAGCTCCGACCAGGGCTTAAGTCCTAATCTATGCTAAACTAATAGTCAAATCACGAAGTAAAATGCTAAAAACAAACCTAAGAGCTACATCTAACTAAAAATCAATGAAAAAAAGGCCTCTAGCAGCCGGTTTTGTAAGGTGAACCTCGACGGTGAGCCTCACCAAAGATGGTGGGAAACCACCTCTGCACCATCTTCCTCGCTGGAAGTACGGTCGACCGAGTTTCTTGTCATGATGCTCAAGACCTAGGGGACAAATTGAGGGAGGAAATCGATGCTAAGTGGAATCAAGGAGGAAAAATGACGAAGAGGGTGTTATGTACAGATTGATGAACAAGGTGCAAAGATCGAGGGGTAGCGACCGAATCGATGAAGCTCGGCCCTAAGATAGAGGTCAAAGAGAATCAAGGATGAATAGTGAAGAGATCTTATGAAGAGATTGATCCTCCTCGAGCCATGTATCATGAGATAGAAAATCGAGAAGGAGAGGGGGTCATCAATTCTGACAAGGGCTAGGGTTAGGTCAGAAGAGTTGACCTAGGGCAACCGACGACTCAATCTGGTTGGTCCACGTGGATCAACCAGGAAAAACCAACCCATAAAATAATTGTGAATTCAATATTAAATAATAAATTATTTTATTAATTTTAAGTTATAAAATAAAAAATGTTTATTATTTTCAATAGTGTTCTATTATGATTTTTATGGGCTTAATTATTACAAGTTACTTTTTATGGGTGTATTTATAGGTATATTTACATGTGTTTTGTATCTTTTATTTTTATTTTGTATTTTTTATATTTTATTTTCTTATTTTATAAAATTACAACTTTTTTATACTGACAAATATATTTTTATTATATTTTTCTTATATATTATATACACTTAAATAAACTGGGGTATTAAATATATAGGTATAAGTATAGGTATTTCATCAATGTATTTTGTATATTATTTTATTTTTATATTTTATTTATGGTTTTATTATATTTTAAATATGTACATATACTATAAATAATATCTATAAATATAAAAATATAAAAAATAATAAATAATAAATAAAATGAATATTTTATTCGAGTATACTATACAATAGCATTCCAAAACCTAACTTTCACACCTTAACTCCAAATTATATGAAACCATCTTCATTAAATAGTTTATTAAAAGTTATATACAATTAAAGGTGATTTTAATATATTTTGAGTTTTTATTTAGGAGATATACGTATGGAAAGTTTGGGTTTGGCTTTTTATTCTAAGTGTAAAAAGTACACTGTATATTATTTTTGTGTAAAATCCATTTTGTACATTTATTTGTATTTTATCTACAACTTTCATGTACAAAGTTTCTTTATTTGAGGTAAAGAAAATAGAAAATAAAATAGATCTCAAAAATGCAAAATTGATGAATAAAATAATGGGTTTTTAGTGGATTTTGGCCCTTATCTCCCCCCTACTTCATTCATTGTCGATCCAGATATCAAGATGCCTAGGTCTGGGGGTCTAGGGTCTTAAAATACCTTTGGTATTTTATTTCTTTTCTTTTCTTTATTCTATAATTTTGGCATTAAAAAATGTATTTTATACACAATAATAGAATTATAAATGAATGCTAGTTTGTACAAAATAATGTTATTTACATGCATTTAGCCTAGGTTTTTAAGGCCAAAATGATAGAAAAAAGGTGATGAAATGGAGACTCATCACCCCCTATACTTGCCTTTGCTAGTCCCTAGCAAACACTTATGCTATAAGTGCAGAAAAAGAAAAATAAAGAAAAGAAAAAGAAAGAAATTGGATTGATTTTAATTCTTAAACTTGTCTTCACAAAATCAATGTTTGGAGCTTTTGTCGGACCTTTGGATTTGAGGTGCGATCAGAACCTTATGGGGAATTGGATTTGAAACACAACAAAACTTTGTGACTCACAAAACTCTGCTCAAGTCACCTCAATAGCCAGATCAGAACAAATCAACTCCTACACAAACCCTTATGACTATGAATCTATCTTGGAATGTGTGTGTGATAGGTAGCTCTCATCGACTGAAGTAGTAAAGTCAGTCTTCTCCAACATGGTGACCCTAATTCCTCAATTCAACAACTCTTTCCTTGAGTAGCAGGGTATTCCCTTCTAAGTTTAAGTGACAACCAGCTCAAGAAGAGGAGGTTGAGAGAAGAATGGCTGGTAGCCAGTGTAGCTACCTATACTAGGATGCTTGACCAGTGTTGCCAAGTCATCCAGCTACAGGCTCACGACATTTGACTTTGAAGCTCAAGCTTGCTTATTAACTATACAAATATACATACTCCGGCATGCATTTTATTTCAATCAGGCCTATCCACTTTTTATGGAGTTTTTTATTTTTCTAATTTTTTGAATACTATATGCAGCAGCAAGTACATTAGGACTTTTTCTTCTTGAGCCAGTAGACTATCCCTCTTTTGAAGCATTATTGCAACCCCACAACTTTTATCTTTAGACCCCGTCACCATTGTACCGGGTTGGGGTACAATGGCTGCAAAACTGTGACTTCAGATATTTCCATTGGCTTGTGTCTCATGCCGGCAAATCCAACCCTCTACCACTTCAACAGAGGTGAGAAGAGTGAAAGGTGCATGTGTACAATCTAGGTCATTATCAACAAGAATCATGCGTATTCTATGAAATACTCTACTTAGACAATCAAGATGACACTGAATCAAGTCTCATGATCTAAAAGAATTAAGTCAGGTAGACCTGAAGTACTTCAATTCCAATTCCTACAAGGTTCCTGTGATTAAGTATATTTAAGGTCCAACCAAGCTTCGATCATTGGATTTTACTTAAACTTGTTCAATTATCAAACTCCATCCAAAAAATGCAAATGTTATGCAAAATGCAGAAAAATATTTTTATGATGAAATTTTCAAATTTTGAACTTTTCTATGGATTTTTTAAAAGATTTTTGCACATTTTTATGCAAATTTTTGAGAAAAAAAGATTTTGCAAGTGTTTTGGGATTTTTCCAAATAAAAGGTTTTGGAAAATAAATAGGTACAAATATTTACACAGGAGTGCATCAATTATTTACAAGAATTGAGGTTTTAAAGGATTTACACAAGATATATGTTATTTGTTTTTATAGATATATATATACAATAGGTGAAAAGTTATTATTTATTAGGATGCATATTCCTCAAACTTAGTTGAAAAAACTTTACAAACAATTTTGAAAACTATTGTCCAAAATAATTTTTGCAAATAATTTTACAAATATTTACAAATATTCGAAAATAATTTTACAAAAGTTTTTCAAATAGTATATAAATATTTTTTAAAATATTTTTACAACCATTTTTGAAACCATTTGCAAATTGATTTTAGTAACACTTTTACACTCAAAGAAAAGAAATTTTTATAAACAAAATATGTTTACAAAGATTGAAAATATTTAACAAAATATTTTCCAAATAATTTTCAAAAGATTTTCAAACATATTTTCAAACTATTTTTCAAACATCTTGAAAAAAATATTTTTACCTGATTTATTAATAAGTAAATACAAAAATAATTTGAGAAATAATAAACATATTTTTATTAATTGATTTAATGAATTGTATATGTATATGTAGTATTTTAGCCATACTTATTAAAAATACGAAAGTACGAGTTATGACTACAGTATATACAAAGTATATACAACCCCCCTATACTTAGCTTGAGCTATGTCCTCATAGATCAGAGAGAAAAAGAGAAGATATGATTCCTATTGAGTATTGAAGAATCTAACGAATAACAAATTAGGAATGAATGAAAGAAGGATGAAATGAATGAATGCGAAGTCGACCTTCCCCCTTATACTTAGGATGAAATAATCCTAAGTATAACAGACTGTACACAAGGCAGGGAGGGTCGAGGGTGGGAATGAACATTCACACTCAAACTGTCTCCTCCTATACTTAGGGTGAGATATCCCTAAATATAGACAAGAAGAGGAGACAGTGGAGGGGATCAAAAATGAAAAACTAGGGATGCACACTCCCCCATACTTAGGACAAAGTACGTCCTAAGTATAGCAGAGGTAGAATGGGGGAAACACCTTTTTGGTAGAAAAAGAAAAATGAAAAGAAAAGAAGAAAAGAAGAAAGATCACTCAACTCAACCACCTCCCCTATACTTAGGACAGAGTACGTACTAAGCAAGGCAAAACCCACGAAATGAGGTGGATGAGAAAAAAAAAGGGAGATGGAAGGAAGTAAAACAAAAGCAAATATACAAAGAGATGGTTGTACAAAGATCAAGAAGGTAGAAAGCGGATCTTCTTGCGTGATTGCTGAGGAATGGATCTGAGAAGATGGAGGTCGATATCAGGGTCATCAGCAGACACAAACCTACTAAGATCGATCTCATGAAGATCCTCAGCAATCTCAAAGTGGAAAGGCATGAACTAGTCAGTGGAAGTAGTGTGGCTGTGTTCGGCCCTGGGGTTTCTGCTATGTCATCATCAAAAGGCCCGAATTCATTAATGAAAGCAATCCGATCAAATACGGCCTCTGCAGTCTCTCCTAAGTTTTCCTTTTGCTTAAGGGTGTCTATAGTGTAAATACCGTGGATGTCATCAATGCATCTCCACTCACCGGAAGGGGGAACTCGAAGGTCTATGCTTTCCGAGTCTTCCTCTCTAGAGAGGAATTCTCGGGTCTCAATGTCATCCAACATAAAGCAAAACTCTCTGATATCATCATCATCAAGGTCATAGTCATCAAGGTCAACTAACACGGGCACATTCTCGTGGGATGCGGGTCTCTAGTCAACAATGGGTGCAGTGATCAACACACCGCTCCCAACACCAGAACGGAAGCGAATCTCTCCATATCCATAATCAATAACGGCTCTTGGAGAGGCAAGGAAAGTTGTCCCAAGATGATTGGAGGATGCTCCACCTGGGTGTAGAGCTACATGGGTAATACGACAACATCATCAGTCAACTCATGCCCTGAATATGAATGACAACATTTTCAAGAATACCCTTCGGCCTCTTTATTGATCCATCAGTGAATAGGACAATCATCCTGGTTTTCTTAAGAGGCCCAAGACGAAGAGATTGTAGTAGTGAGAAAGGTTATATATTAATTGAAGCATCACCATTAAGGAGAGTGTGATCACAAGAATAGTTAGAGATGGTGCAACTCGCAAGAGGTTTGACAGCGTTCCATTTCCTAGTGTGTGGATGGTGACAGATGGCATGGGCAGTGGCCATGGTCAAAACGTGTTGCTCAGATTGGCTCCTTCGCTTTCTCTTCTTTGGTTTAGGAGCAGATAATTGTGTCATGGCTTGGAGAAGTGGGGCTTCAATGATCTCATGAATAGCTTCCATCACTTCATGTTCAATCAATTTTTTTTTGAAATTTTGGATCTCCTCCATACAAGGAAGGAGATCGGAATCATCACCTACACAAGGATGAATAAGAGCAGTCTGTACCGTGTCATATTTGGGGTCCAAGGTAGGAACTGGTGTATGTGTTTGTGTAAGCCTAGGATCTGGCATGGGTGCCGTCTCCTCACGAAATAACTCACTGAATGTCTCCTGATTTCTATATGTTATTGTCTCATTTTTTTGTATTTTGGGCGGTTACAAGCTCTCACGGGTGTCCTCAATTAAATCTATAAATCCAAAAGGTGAATCATCAATGTGGCTCATATTTAGGTTAGTGTGGCTGTCAATCCTTGATTCATTTGATCCATTAATCGGGTCATGTGCTCAAGAGCAATCTTCATGAGAGGTGACTCCAACAGATCAATCTCGGATGAGTGAGATGGACGGTAATGGAGTGGTTGTGGTGGGTGAAAGTCCGAGGCTTGAAATTGTGGTCGAGGGAGATATGTACAAAAAAGGAAAGTCGGGAGCAAAGTCCTCTTAATGAAATGGAGGTGGACCGACTGGAGGGTACAAGGGATCCACAAAGTTTGAATAAAAAATCGCTCCAGTAGGCCATCTCTGAAACAAAAGAAAATGATCAGGAGAGCACGAAGGTTAAATCAAGATATATGAGAAAAAGGTGTGAATGTGCATAGAAGATCGAGTATGCATAACCAGAAACAAGTATAGACAAAACAAACCCCTCAATTCACCTCTTCAACACTGTGATGACCGTAAAAGTTCGGCCTTTTTATCTTTTCAAATTTTAGAGTTAGGTGATAATCACAAAATTATACAAGCACGTAGGAAGGCTTGGGATTGGGGCACTACTCCTTAGTATGTATGTATGAATAAAATGCTCAAACAATGAGGGGTTACTCTCCCCAAGATAAGAAATTTTCTTTTTGATTTTTAGAATCGAGTAAACTTAGCAGTCCCAATTTTATTTATTATCACTTTTTGTATTTTTAATGAGAATGCACGAACCTAGAGAGGAGACAATTCCTCTTAGATCCTACACGAAAAAATCAGAGGGAGAGAGTCAAAAATGCAATGCAAGTGAAATCTATGATGGATGCTAAGTAGAAATGCTCACCTTGCCTCCAGCTCTCTTCATGCAAGGATGCTAAGCAGAATTGAAACCTATCTATATGCAAATGCAATCCAATGAAATCACTCTAAAATAGTGCTTGCTACATGAAACACCTGATGCTAACTACTCAGAAATGAGATCAAGGTCCAGTCTTCGATGCCACTTGGTGCCCGCCACAATGGGTCTTGCAAGCGATGTATGTGACCTCTCTCAGCACACAGTCTCAAGTCTAAATAGCCACCAATTACGATTTGACTAAGTCTAAAAGTGAATCTATAGGTACATGCAAATATATTAGGGATTTGACCTTAGAATATCGAGCAAGCAAATCCTAAGCTAGGGATCATTCACACAAAAAAGAAAAATAAAATTGAGAAATAAAATAAAAAGAAAAGTGAGAAAAACTCGATAAAAACTATGAGGCCACCAAGGGAACAATCCCTCCGGGAGTGGACCTCATGAAGTGTGAAAAGTCCTATAGAGTCCTGAATTATTATAATAATATCTCTCTCTCACTTTAATTACAAATAAAATAATATACAAAACAAAGTAAAGCATCCTTAAAAACCTCCAAGTCCTTCTTTGTTGCTTTCTCCAATCAACTAGGGTAGGAGAGCGAATCTACTTCATGTGGGTGCATCGGCGCTCCTAGAAGAGCCTCCCTCGAGCCGTGTTCCTCGCAACAAAGTCAAACAAGGAGGATAGACTATTCACAAAATAATATCAAATAAAATGCAAAGTAAATGAAGTGAAAATACAGAAAAAAAGAGACAAGAAGACAAACAAGCTTAATCCAATCTATGCGGCTTTGCTCCCCGACAATGACGTACATGATAGAGTTTTGCGAGGATCTAATGTAGTCCACGCAAGGCATGAGCTACATTGTCGCTGAAGCGACCGCTCACGAAACTCAACTAATTCAACAATTAACCCACAATATATGTAAAGTAATGAAAAGAAAAATATGTGGAGTTAAAATTTATTATAACTTTACAATGTATGTGTATAGGTGTAAGTATTATAGAGGTCGAACACAGAGAGCGAACGATAGATCGGCGAAGTGAATCCAAAAATGTGTGTTCTTCTTATCTAAGTTTTTTGCGAGTTTTTGATTTTATATTTTTTATGGATTTTTATTTTTATATTTTGTGTTTTAAATTTATATCTTATATTTTCTTTTTATATTTTCTAATTTTTAATGTCTTTTTCTTTTTAAATATATAATATAAGCTTATATAAGGCTATATACACAATACAAGCTAACACAATTATAATTACTACTAAAAATAAACAAAATACATGAAATAAAATATTTTTTGGTTTTAAATAATTTTTTTACTATTTTTGTGATTTTTTAGATAATTTTGATAATTTTTATAAATTTTTATATATTTTTTCCCAAATCAAATATTAAATAAATAGATCAGATTATTTTGGAAATAAAAATAGAAAATAAATTAAAAAAATTCAAACCTATTTTTAATTAATAATATATAATAAAAAGAAAATTCAAAAATGAAAATGAATATTTTGTAGTTTTTAGTGATTTTTAATATTTTATAAAGGATTTTGGAGCTTTTTAATTTTTATGATTTTTCTTTTTCTATTTTTAGTGTTTTTTGTAGTGAAGGCTCAAAATAATAAAATAAACAAAATATTTTTTTTGGGATTTTTTGGTATTTTATAAATAAAAAAGGGTAAAAAGTGTGCCCTTTTAATTTTTAATAAATAATAAAAGTTCCTAAAATTAAAAATAAAAATTTTGCGTGAATCTATAAGCAAGTATGCACTTAACCCTTTTTTATGATTTTTTTAAGTATTGATGATATTTTTAATAAATTGAAAACATGCACAAAAATTAATGAACTAGCAGGTGCATAAATGCAAATAAAAATAAAGTCGAGATGCTTCCTGTAAATTACCCAAAAATATATAACTACAATTGAATGTTTTAATATTAGAATGAAATACAAAAAGGTGCAAGGGCCTCAGTGTAAAATGTCACCTCACCTGGGACGGCACGTGAGGTGATCTGGCCAGGACGAAAGGGCGATTACAATAAAGTCCAGGGAGTCTCTTGCAGTTTTGACACAAAATATTACGTTATTTAAATAATTTACAGGATCGAAAAATAAACTAATAAAAAGGAGGGGGAAGATATGCAAAATACCTCCAAAGTGTGCGCGGGTGGACAACTAGGATTACTTCACTTGGAACGTGTCGCCACCCCGTTGCGCGATACCGGTTCGTGCTTGGACAGATGGGATTAGATCCTAGATCTAAGATCTATGGTTGATGGCGCTCCCGATCGTACGTCAGCTATGCCTCACGGAGAACACGACAAGATTCAACGGCATTGGATGGCGGTGGAGGAATCGAGTATTGATAAACACAAATTATCGTAGGCCTAAAAAGTATGTCTCACACAAGGCAGAGACAACCGAGGTCGTTGTGGTGACCCACAATAAAATGTATTTAATCAACAATTAACCCACACTATAGATCAAAGAAATAGAAATAAATGTGGAGTTAAAATTTATTTTTAACTCTGCACAAAATGTATAGCAAGCAAGTATGCAGAGAGTTCGAACACAAGGAGCAAACAGGGTAGGTGCAAATAAATGTGTGTGAGTGAAAGTGTGTGGTGTCTACACTAAGCAAGCAAGCAAAGATTTTTTTGTGGGTTTTTAAATTTTTAATTTTTTTAATTCTTTATTTAATTTTTAATTTTGTATTTTGATTTTTCTAATTTTCTGATTTTTTTATATTTTATATATTTTTTTATTTCCTTTTCAATATTGGAAAATGTAAGCAATGTAATAAAAGAGGTGATAATATTTTTATAAAATGCACAAAAATAGCCAAAAATTCAGAAATAAAATCTTTTTGAGCTTTTTATGATTTTTTACTGTTTTTGTGATTTTTGGGTATTTTTCAACTTGTTTTTGGTATTTTTAAATGCTGAGATAAAGGAAAACAGTGAAGAAGGCACTGGCTGTGAGTAAAATGGGGATTAAAAATAGCAAACAGCCACAAAATTTTCCAAAACTATTTTTCAAATAAAGTTACTAAATTATAGAAGAAACATGAACTGAGTTTATGATTTTTGGAGTTTTCTAGGATTTTATATATATTTTTGAAGATTTTGAGTGTTTTCAAATTTTTCGGGTTTTTCTTTTGAGATTTTTAGTGATTTTTTGGTTGACACTAAAATGGGTTAAAATACACACTAGGGAATTTTTTTGGAATTTTTCGAGGTATTTTAATATTTTTTGGTATTTTCTAAGCTAGACAGTGCTGAAATGGAGAGTTTTTTATTTTTAATAAATATAAAAATGCAATAAAAACAAAAACTAAAATTATGGCGTGGAAGAACAAGCACAGGAGCTTAAGTTCAAATTTTTAGAATTTTTGGACTTAGAATGATGATCTAATTAATTAATACAAGAATCCAAACATTAAACAGTCCTGGTAGGGGTATAGATGCAATTTCACAAACATCCAGAGGGCACATGCAAAATTTCCACAAAGTTTTAAACTAAAACTTGCATTTACTAGACTAAAGACAAATTACAGAACCCGGAGGGGCCTCAATACAAAATGTCCAAGCCAAACACGTGCGAAACATGCACCTAGCGGGGACCTAAACGCAATATTCAAAAATCTCTTGGGCTCATATGCAAAATATCTAAAGTTTAACACTGGACTACAAAATTTTGGGACTAAAACAAAATAACCCAAATGCCGAGGGTCCCGTTGCAAAATGCCCACACCTCACGTGAACAGGTCACGTGAGGTGACGTGGTGAGGGACCTATATGTAAATAAAATAAATGCGGGGGTCTTTTTGCAAATTTTACAAAACTTTTACACTACAGACGAAAGTTTTCAGACTAAAATGTAAATACAAAATGCGTTGGGGTTTAGATGCAAAATACCCCTGGCGCGCGGATCCAACGGCTGCAGATCTTCACTTATACACGTGGCGTGAATCCAATGGTCGACGACGCTTCGCTTGGACGGTGGAGATTAGATCGTTTGAGGACGATCTGACGGCGGTGATGAGCTTCGATCCAACAGGCGCTGCTCGACCTGGGGGAGCTCCTCGATCCGACGGCTGGGAGGCGATGACGAAGAACAACAAAGAACGCCGGCGAGGCGAACTTCGTCGCCCCAGATCTTCGTCCTCCGGTGATGGCAGGGCTTCAAAATGGACGTGGAGCGTCCTGGGGTCCTCCTCTTCCTCCTGGAGTTGTGAAAAATCCACAGCAAGGGCCGTGGAGCTCACGGGTGGCTGCCGGAGCTGGGGAGCTTCGATAGCTCCGGCGAGCTTCCAAAATGGACTCCAGGCGCGAGTCAACGTGCTTTGACCTGCAAAAAGTATTAGTAGGTCCAGGGCAAAGTGCTTGGACCTCTGGATGGGCGTGAAGGAGCGTGAAGCGGCAGGGCGATGAACGGCCGGAGGTGCGCTCCGGGCAAGTGGGTGGATTCGTCGATTCAGGCGATGGAACTCGAATTTTTTTGGGGGCTTTTCATCCTAAGGCTAAGGCTAACCTATTGAGCGAGAAATAAATGGGGGAAGGGGGCCCTCGATGGCCGGAGCCAGAGGGAGAAAGGTACCTCAACCGCCGGTCTTGCGGGAGGTATTGGAGACGCCCTCGACCTCGGGCACCTTAGCTGACGACCTCGCGGTGGAGCTGTCACCTCCAGGGAGCTCAGGAGCGCAAGAAGGTGGAGAGGTGGTGGACCAAGGGGACTCGAAAATCAAATTCAAAGTGGGGGGTCGTTATATCTGGTTTGACCCCTGACCAAGGTGCTCCAAAGATCAAGGTGCATCGAGCGCCACAGTGATCCTTGGCCCAAGATAATCGCATGGCGGGGTAGACCAAGGATCGAGGCTCAGATATGCAGAAGGAATCATCACGAAAGAGTGCAAGGATCAGCCGCAAAAAAGCCAAGAAATTGGCTCAAAAACCAACTTCTGACGCATCACATGGGGGAGGGCGACCAGTTGACTGGAGGCAACTGTTGACGCCTCCTGGTTGGTCCACGTGGACCAACCAAGAAAAGCCCAGCACAAATTATTTGTAAAATCATTTAAAAATCGAAGATGAATTTATTAATTTTAAGTTAAAAAATAAAAAATGTTTCTTATTTTCTAAATTATTTTATGGTGATATTTAATTATTTTTATGAAGTGTATTTTGTATAGGTATAAGTATAGGTCTAATACCTATGTATATGATATATACAAGTATTTTTATTTGGATTTCTTTTGTATTTTTATTCTGATTTTAATATACATATTTATTATAAGTAATATTTACAAGATTATAATAATATAAAAATACAAAAATAATGAATAAATAATAAATTGAATATTTTAATCAGTACAAGTATACAATGAGGGTCCAAAACTCAACTTTCAAATCGTAGCTCCGCCAAATGCGAAACCACCGCCATTAAATAGCTTATTTTATTCTATATACAATTAAAGGTGAGTTTGATGCATTTGGAGTTTTCATTTGTGAGATACGGCTGGGAAGTTGGGATTCTGGATTTTTATTCAGATCATAACTTTTTATCTGTGTATTATTTTTGATTGAAATCAATTTTGTATTTTTCTTTATAAAATTATCTACAACTTTTATGTACAAAGTTTCTTTATTTGATGTGTAAAAAGTGGAACCAAAAATAGGTCCCAAAATGAATAAAGAATAAATGGAATAAATTGTATTTGAACTGTGTTTTTGACCTTATCTCCCCCTACTTTTTTCCTTGTCGACCTATTCATCTTGATGCCTAGGTCTCGGGGTTTCGGGTCATAAAATATTTACAAAATTTTATTCTTTTTCTTTTATTTTATTTATTCTATAATTTTGGCTTTAATTACAGTATTTTACACACTAATGAGATGCACATGCATGAATGCTAAGATGCTCTATTTACGGCTATTTACAGGCATTTGCTAGGGTTTTTGGTGCCAAAATGATAGAATAAAGATGATGAAATGTGGATTCATCATCCCCCTATACTTTACCTTTGCTAGTCCCTAGCAAACACTTATGCAATAAGTGCAAAAAGGAAAAAAAGAAAAGAAAAAGAAGAACTTGGATTTTATTTGATTATCAAACTTGTCTTCACAAAATCAAAGTTTGGAGCTTAAGTCGGACCTTTGTAATTTTAGTGCGGGCGGAACCTTAGTGAGAACCGAATTTGAGATTCAACCGTCCTTGAGAATCCCAAAACTCTGTCCAAGTCTCCTCAATAGCCAGGTCAGAAATATCTCAATTCATACGCAAACTCTTATGGCTATGAATCTGACTCGTACAGTGTAAGTGATGGTGGCTCTTCCCATCTCGAATGACAAAGAGACTGACTTCTCCAGTACAACAACCCAATGATTCCCCAATCCAATAACTCCATCCTCGAGGAGCAGGGTATTCCCTTCTAAGTTCAAGTGGCAACCAGCTCAAGAGGAGGGGGTGAAGAGAAGAATGGACGGTAGCCAGTGTAGCTACCTATCTTGGGATGCAAGACCAGTGTAGTCAAGTCATCCTGCTGCAGGCTCACATATTTGACTTTGGAACTCAAGCTTGCTTATTGACTTTGTACATACTTGCAGGCTTTTTATTTTTGTACATGCCTGAACTCTTTTTTTTTTTTGAAATACTATATACAGCAGCATTTACATAAGGAGTTTTTCCTCTTGAGCCAGTAGACTATCCCTCTTTTGAAGCTTTATTGCAACCCACAGCCTCCTGTCTTTAGACTTCCTTATCACTGGACGGGTTGGGGTGCACTTCCCTCCCTAGAGGAGGACAAATGTTTCCACTTGTGTGCGTCTCATACCGGCAAATCCAATCCCCTCACCACTCCAACTGAGTTGAGCCATGTGAAAGGTACAGGTGTCCAAGTTAGGTCATTATCAACAAGAGTCGTGATTGTGCTCCGAAATATTCTACTTAGGTAGTCGAGAATCCATTGAACTAAGTCCCGTGATCCTCAAAGAATTAAGTCAACTAGACCTGAAGTACCTCAAACCTAGTTCCTATAAGGTTCCTGTTATTAGGTAGATTTTAAGGTCCAATCAAGCTCCAATCTCCGGATTTTACTTATACTCGTTCAACTCTCAAACTCAATCCGAAAAATGCGAATGCTATGTAATGCAATGCAGAAAATATTTTTGTGACGCAATTTTCAAGATTTTGAACTTTTTATGGATTTTTGAAAAGATGATGCATGCATTTTTTTCAAAGGATTTTTCAAGTGTTTTTGAATTTTAATTTTGCAAATGTTTTTGGGATTTTTGAAAACAAAAAGTTTTTGGCCGAAAACAAGGTTAAAAATATGTACACAGGAGTGCTTCTTATATCTACAAGAAGTGGATTTTAAGAATTTACAAGGGTAAGTTGTCAATTTATAAGTATATATAGTGGATTTTGGTGTGATGTAAATATTCCTCAAACTTATTTGACATAAGCTCTTCACACAATTTTTGAAAACTATAGTCCAAGATAATTTTTACAAAAATTTTCGCAAACATGTACACACATTTGAAAATCATTTTGCAAAGGCTTTCAAAACAGTATAGATAGATTTTTCAAAATATTTTTGCAACCATTTTTCAAACCATTTGCAAATCATTTTTCAAACATTTTATTTCACACAAAGAAAATAAATTTTACAAAACACACATATTTACAAAGGTTGAAAACATGTAACAAAATATTTTCAAAATAGTTTTCAATAAATGTTCACAAAGATTTTCAAACTATTTTTCAAACATTTTGCAAAAAATATTTTCACCTGATTTATTAATCCATATATACAACAAGAATTTGAGGAATGATAGCATCTTTTTATTAAGGATTTTAATGCATTTTAAAGAATTATTAGCCATATTTATTAGGAAAATACGAAAGTACGAGTTATGGCTAAAGTATATACGTAGTATATACGATCCCCCTATGCTTAGCTTGAGCTATGTCCTC
Organism: Ottelia alismoides; assembly: GCA_037367405.1. NCBI lineage: Eukaryota > Viridiplantae > Streptophyta > Magnoliopsida > Alismatales > Hydrocharitaceae > Ottelia > Ottelia alismoides. The sequence goes on from JAZKJV010003198.1 coordinate 146,215, forward strand.
ATAGATCGGAGAGAAAAGAGAAGACGTAACTCGTACTAAGTGTAGACAAGTCTAAATAATAAAGGAATAAATGAATGAATCAAGGAATGAGAAGTTGACCGTCCCCCCTATACTTAGGATCAAATAATCCTAAGTATAGCAGACTGTACACAACACAGGGAGGGTCAAGGGTGGGAATGAACAGATCGTACTCAGATTGTCTCCCCCTATAATTAGGGTAAGATATCCCTAAGTATAGACAAGAAGAGGAGACAATGGAGAGGATCGAAATGAATTAAAACTCGGGGTGCACACCCCCTATACTTAGGACAAAGTACGTCCTAAGTATGGAAAACTGTCTACAAGGGCGGCACCTTTTTGATAGATAAAGAAAATAGAAAAGGAAAAGAAGAAAAGAAGAAAAGAAGAAAATAAATCAACAGATGAAAGAGTGATATGGACCGATGATCTGTACAGCGGAAGATAGAAGTGATCACCATGTATGAGATGCAGATGATATGAGTCAAAGGACACATCTCATACCATAAGAATGGGGGCAACGTCAATGGTCGGCGGATCATGATCTAGATATAGCTTCAGGCGTTGACCATTGACGCGGAAGGTAGAGGAAGATGACGGTTCGGATATGTCGATGCTGCCATTGTCATGTACCTTCCTCACCACATAAGGACCTTTCTACTTGCTCTGCAATTTCTCTGGAAATATTTTCAGCCTGGAATCAAACAACCATACTCTCTAATCTGGCTCAAACTGTTTATGGCTGATATGCGAATCATGCCATGTCTTCACTTTCTCTTTGTACTGTAGGCTGTTGGAAAAGGCTGTATCTCTCAGTTCTTCCAGGGTTGCCAATTCTGCTCTTCTCTGATCTCCTATACTCTCGTGATCTAACAGTAACTCAGTGACTTCCCAATAAGATTTGTGCTTGATTTCCACTAGAAGATGGCACGGCTTGCCATAGACGAGACGAAAGGGAGATGTCCCCAATGGATTCTTGAAAGAAGTCCGATAAGCCCACAAGACCGAGTCCAAAAGTTGTGACCAATCCTTTCGGTCTGGACGGACTACTTTCTGCAAGATTGTTTTTATCTCCCGATTCGATACTTCGGCAAGACCATTAGTCTGAGGGTGATATGGCGTGGCAACCTGATGGTCAATGCCGAACTCGTCTGCAAGGTCCCTAACCTTGTCATTGATGAAATGAGACCCCCCGTCTGAAATCAAGACTCTAGGTACCCCGAACCGTGAAATGATATTTTTTCGTCAAGAATTTGCATACGGTTTTAGCATCTGCGGCTCGGGCGGGGATAGCCTCAACCCATCGACTGACATAATCCACAGCGAGCAAAATATGCTCGAATCCCTAACTCTTAGGAAATGGGCCCATGAAATCAATCCCCCATGCATCAAAAACCTCACAAAAGTGAATGGGTTGCATGGGCATCATGTCTCTCTGTCTGCAGGTTCCCATTTTCTGATAGTCAGTACATCTCTTCACGAACTCATCAGAATCATTGAAGAGAGTAGGCCACCATAGGCCGGATTGAAGCACCTTCTGTGCTGTCCTTTTTCCAGAATGATGTCCTCCTGCCTCAAGCTTGTGGCAGTATGTGAGGACGCTGTGATGCTTTTCTTGAGGAATGCACTCCTCCAGATGATGTCCACTCCTTCATGATAAAGGACGGGATCCTCCCAATGGTAAAACTTGGCCTTCGCCAGTAAGGTCTCGAGTTTCTGCCTGGGCCAACCTTGTGGGTCCGTCTTGGCAACAAGATAGTTCACAATGTCGGCATACCACGGAAGCGCGGTGACCGCCAAGATCGCCTCATCTGGAAATGTCTCGGTAATAGGTACGCTGGGCTCAGATTCCTCAAGGTTCTCCAATATGGAGAGATGTTCCGCCACCACATTCTTGACTCCATGTTTATCCTTAATCTCAATATCAAATTCCTGGAGTAGAAGGATCCATCTGGTAAGACGTGCTTTGGCATCCTTCTTAGCCATTAAGTACCGGATGGCGGTGTGATCAGTGTAAATAGTCACTCTAGATCCGAGAATAGAAGATCGATACTTATCCAAAGCAAAGACTACGGCCAGCATCTCCTTCTCAGTCACGGTGTAATTCCACTGAGCGGCATCCAAAGTCCGGCTGGCGTAGTGAATGGCAAAAGGTAATCCATCCCTCCTCTATCCAAGCATAGCCCCAATGGCAAAATCTGAAGCGTCCGTCATGATCTCGAATGGGAGAGACCAATCGGGTGGCTGAAGGACAGGAGCTGAAACAACCATATTCTTGAGAGTCTCAAAAGATGCAAGACACTTATCATTGACAATAAACTCGGTGTCTTTTGTCAGCAAGTCAGTAAGCGATCGGGCAATACGACTGAAGTCCTGAATGAACCGTCGGTAGAAACCGACATGCCCCAGAAAAGACCGCAACTGATGCAAGTTGGACGGTGGATTGAGTTTTCTAATGATATCCACCTTGGCCGGATCGACCTCCATGCCCCTGTTGGAGACGATATAACCGAGGACCGTCCCTTGAGTCACCATAAAGTGACTCTTCTCCCAAGATAAAACAAGATTGACCTCTATGCAGCGCTGAAGCACACGGTATAGGCAGTCAAGACAAGCATCGAATCCGTCGCCATAGACCGAGAAGTCATCCATGAAGACCTCTAAACAATCACCCACCATGTCCGAAAAGATGGACAACATGCACCTTTGGAATGTCGCCGGAGCGTTACATAGCCCAAAGGGCATCCGTCTGAAAGCATACGTCCCAAACGGACAGGTGAATGTCGTTTTCTCCTGGTCTTCGGGCGCAATGGCCACTTGATTATATCCAGAATACCCGTCAAGAAAGCAGTAATGACTCTTCCTAGCTAGCCACTCGCTAATCTGATCAATGAAGGGTAGCGGGAAGTGATCCTTCTTGGTGGCCTCATTCAATCGTCTGTAGTCCACACAGACCCTCCAAGAAGTGGGCACTCTGGTAGCGATCTTCTCTCCAGACTCATTGACAACTGTAGTGATACCCATCTTCTTGGGTACCACATGTAGTGGACTAACCCATTTGGAGTCGGAGATGGGGTAGATAAAATCGGCGCTCCACCACTTTGAAATTTCTTTCATGACTACGTCTCGAAGATTCGGGTTCAGTCATCGTTGGAACTTACGCAACGGCCTAGCGTCATCCTCAAGATAGATGTGGTGAGAGCACAGAGCCGGACTAATCCCCTGGAGATCAGCTATACTCCATCCGATTTCCTTGCGGTTTCTTTCAAGAACCTCCATCAGACGAGATTATTGTTCTCCAGTCAAACCTGCTGAGATAATGACTGGGTGCATATCGGGCTCACCCGCAAGGAATCTATATTTCAACGACTGCGGCAGAGGTTTCAGTTCTGGACAACTGGGAGGTGGCAGATCTGTCTTCTGATATGTCTGTGTGAAAGCGACCAGGTCTGCATGGGAGAACTCTCGCTCTGCATGAATTTCTGACGAAAGTCGGCCTGCTGAATCATCAATGAACTGCACCGGCTCGCACTCTGTCATGGTTGTTGTCTCAGAAGGAATCAGACAAGGCAAATAGTCATCAAAATCATCCCAGTCAATGTTTGAATCCGAGGGATCATAAGAAGATGAACAAGATTGAAACTCATCAGCACCACTCATCACAACACTATCAGCCTCAGGTGTATCCTCATCCAGGGGTGTGCTCTCCCAGCTCTCGACTGCCATGAGCTTTAGATATAGCGAATCAGTAGGCAGGGCGAGGGTCGGTGCTACAGGATCTATCTAGTTGGATTCATCATCAGTTATCACAAAATCACACGCCTGGTGGATGTCTAGCTCTTCCTCTGTCATCTGCGCTGCTTCGCTTGACTGCTCCGAGCATTCTAACTCTCCGGCTCTAGTTCCTTCGATCGTCTCTATCTGTATGGTTTTGCCCTCTACGCGAAAGCATACCTTCCCGCTATCATGGTCGGTCACCGCCTTGGCTGTGGCCAAGAATGGACGTCTGAGAATGATGGGGGCATCGGTTACCGACTCAAGGATCTCCATGTCTAACACAACGAAGTCCATGGGGAATTTCAGGCCCTGAATGGTAACAACCACGTCTTTCAATAACCCTTCGGCCTCTTAGTCGACCTGTCAGCAAACTGAAGGACTGTCCTGCTCCTAAGAAGAGGACCAAACTCTAATCGGTCGAGTAAGGCTGCCGGAAGAAGGTTGATTGAAGAGCCGTTGTCTAATAGAGTACGATCATACTGCTGCTCCTGAATCTCGCATCTGACATAGGGAGCTCCTGCGTCTGGTCGCTTGGCTGGCAGCTTGTTCTGGATGGTGCAACAAGTGGAATGAGTGAGCACATGGATTTGATCTCTGTGATTCCTCCTCTTCCTGCGGACTGTAGTCTTCTCTTTCAGGTTTTTTTTGAAGAGGGGGATGTGCTCAAGTGCTTCTTGTAGAGTCAGCTGAATATGGAATCTGTCTATCATCTGATTGCCGAACTCTACCTGCTGGTCCTTTTTTGGATTTACTCTTTTGTTCCCCTTCGCTTGGCGGAGCGCCTCAGGGAAGGGGATAGTAGGGGTCTCCACCGATGGAGGACTAGGAATAGGTCCCTGTGCCTGTGAAGGAGGAGAATCCGTACAATTATCATCATGCAACACATATGGATCCGCAATGTGAACAGAAACCTTTCCTTTATTCATATTTTTGTTTTTCTTTTTGTTTCCACAATCCATAGGTACAAAATGTGGGAACATCACAGAGGGTGGCTCAACAAAAGTAGATGTGGTGGCCTTAGTACCACCACCGGCACCTGTCTCTGCGGCTTCAGCACCGCGCTCTAGTTCATCATCCAAATTGGTGGCATCAGCACCACCGTCTGCAACTGGTATCACGACGGCCTCAGTACCGTCGTCTGGATCTCCATCATTGGTGGCCTCAGCACCACCGTCTTCAACATCATCATTAGCGACATCAGCACCGCTACTCTTCTCCTCTGGCGCTCCTGATTCAGCTGGTGGTTGTCGCTCAGAAGAGGCAATGCTGGCGGGCATCCTACCGCTCCTAGTAGTCACAAAATCAGCATCATAGAAAGAATAAGACATATCGCTCAAATAGTCACTAGGAGAGGTATCCTCTGTAAACTCTACCTGGTCAGACTTCCTTTTCAGATTGTTCGGGTTAGGTTCAATCTGAGCGGGTATGGAAGCCTTCCCTTTGATAATCTCCCTCATCTCCTGCCGGAATTCATCCATTTCTTGCCTGAAAGATGCTCGCTGTTCGGAGAGCAAGCGGGCAAGATCATCGAGAGCTGGGTTCTCAAAAGTGGGACCCTGAGAACCGGATGGTTGTCCCTGCTGGAAATGGGGTTGCTGCTGTTGCTGTGGTTGATACTGGGGATGGTGAGGATAAGATTGCTGAGGCTGCTGACGCTGCCTCCACTATTGTCCCTGATAGGCGGGACGAGGACCACTCTGGTACTGCTGTTGATGGGCATACTGGGGCTGTTGCTGCTGATGTGGCTGGTTGTTCTGCTATCCTTGGGCAGGAGGCTGCTGCTGGGATGAGGAGCCACCATTGACCCAATGGAATCCGGGGTGATCACGACGAATCCCGGGCTGAGGGTACCGGTCGTACCAAATCCCCTTGACTTCCATCAATGGTTCCTGCTCAAAGGACGGTGGAGGGAGAACGGTCAGTGGCTGCTTCGGCTGGTAGACCACCATCTGCGTGTCCGAAGATGATGGTTGCACTGGGTAATATTGTAGCAGTGGAACCGGCTCTGCCTGGATATGGTTGACTTGGCGGTATGAGGTAGAGGGTTGGTTGGAATTGCTACTGCTCGGATCAGCACATGATCTGGGAGGCTGCTAGGAATGAGTTTGTGCCTCCTGGACGCATAAGATCTGCATCTTCAGATCACTCATGGTCTTGGCAATTTGGTCCATCTAGGCCATGCCTTGCATCTGCTTCTTCTCGAGGATCTCGAGACGGTCCAACTTCTCACTGATTATGCCCATGTCGGCTGCGGCTGATTCAGCTTGGGCTGCGACTGCCGACAATGTGTTGGGACCGGCATCGATGCGGGCGATCCTCTAGAATGATCCCGCTCCTTGCGGGGGCTTCTGTTGCGTGTAGACTCGGGCTTGGGCCATCACGGTTGAATTTTCTGCCATGCCCTCGTAGATGGCCCAAACGTCGTCCTAACCGAAAAATATGAACCACCGCAAGAGGCGTTCACTAGCCCCTGCAGCTCCGGTGTCAGCTCACAGAAGAAACTCTGAACTAAGTTGGGCTTGGAGATGTCGTGATGAGGACACCGGTCGATGAGCTCTCGAAAGCGATCCCAAGCTTCATGGAACTGTTCATTCGGGATCATGACGAAGTTACTGATCATGGCTCTGGCTGCATTGGTCCGGCCGAGAGGGTAGTATTTCTTCAGATACGCGGTCCAGAGATCTGCCCAAGTGTCGATGAATGAATCGCCCGAGGTGTTTGAGCCAATATGCGGCTCTGTCAACCAATGAGAACGGGAAGGCGATCATCTTGATCGTGTCCTCAATCATCAGCCGATCATGGATGGTGCTGCATATCATCTCAAACTCTTGGAGGTGGAGGTGTGGCTCTTCGGTCGGCAACCCATGGAATTTGGGTAGAAGCTGAATGGTATGGGGCCGCAACTCGAAGTCTCCATGGATAGGGGGGAGTCTGATCCACCGATGTGTAAGGGACGCTGCTGGGTTATGCAATTCTCGCATGATGGTCTGCGGCGGTCTCTCAGTGTCGGGATCACCTCCTTCTGCATCTGTCCTCCTCCTCCTCCACCCACCGCCCCCAGGTCGGTTCTCTCTCATCTGAGCAATTTCTCTCATAAGATCACCCATGAAAGTACCCTGGTCACGAATCTTCCTTTGCATAGTCTCCAGGGACGCTAACAAGGAATTGTTGATGGCCGCCTGATCAAATATGAACGGAGGGTGATCATGGTCATCTGGGTGCTCGCCTCTGTCTGCCATCATTGGATTCTCTGAAAAAGCAAAAGAGGCCATCTCAGGTGCTGTTGAATGATCTGAACTCTGTGATGCACTGAATTTTGAAACTATTGGACTGCGAGAAGGAGAATGGGAAGGGTGGTCGAGGGGGAACAGGGTGGATGTAAACTCAGGCTCGGAGAGCGGACTCTCTGAGGTAGTCCTAGATGAATAAGGAGGAGTGCTGGATAGCGGTGCCGACAGAGTCTGCCTAAGAGATCTCCGTCCCATCATCTTGATTATTGGGAAGAGCAGAGGGAATGCAGAAAAAGAGGAATAAAGGAGAAGCAAAATTGTGCACAATTGTGCTGTGTTTTTGATCTTGACCTAACTAAATCTAGCAATCAAACACAAAATAGGGATGAGTTCACCAACTCAACACATGAAGCCGTGAAGGTTCGGCTTTTATCTTGTCAATTTTAGCTTGATTCAGGAATTAATCTTTTCACGAGTCCTTAGAGCACTACGCCTAAAGGAGAGAGAGTACTACCGGAAAAGTATTCCCATACTTGTCCTCCTCCCGTGTAACCTATAACTTGCACTTTTTAAGGTCCTTGTAACCCTTCCTGGATCCCTACTCAGCCAAAGAAATAGAGGGAGGAAGCTGAAAGGCGAAACCGATACTTCAGACCTCGCTCGCAACGGAATCACCCGTGAGCGTGCAAGATCCTACTCGGACGCAGCCTGTGAGACAGACACACCCGTGAAGACGTGGCCTATGCTCGGTACTTCGGACAAGGTCGATGCTCACACAATAGTGAGTCACCAATGGCGACCAAGCCCTACTCGACTACGTACGATAGTAGCGCCAATACTTCGGAAATCCAGGCGATACACAAGGCAGCCACAAGTTGGGTTTTTGGCTATAATCCTTACGAAGCGCTCACCTCACTTGGAAGGAGACCTTCCCATGCAACCTGAATACAAGTGAGTGTGTTACTCTCCCCAGACAATGAATCCAATTACCGATTTTATTTTTGGTCAAGGTTTTCTTAGCAGTCCCTTTTTTAATTTTTTTGGTGTTGTCGCTTCTTTTGAGTGAATTCAAACAAGCGCCTAACGATTTTTGTATTTTCTTTGATCCTACTTTGTCCAAAAACAGAGGGAGAATAGAGTCGGAAAAGCCAATGCAAGTCGACTCCAAGGTGGAAATCTCACCTTTGTGCCTAGATGATGGATGCAAAGTGAGAAGACTTACAGTGAATCCTAGCTCTCTCCATGCGGGATGCAAAGCAGAATATATAAACCTAAACTACATGCCGATTATGCAATACGGAAATCGTCCTAAGGTAGGCAACTGCTAGCGTGAAGAACCACAAGCTAACCACTAACCCTCAATCCTAATGTCCGGTCTAGGCTCAGCCCTCCTCTGCTCAACACACTTGAGTTTAGGAGAAAGCGCTTTGCGGGATGAGCTCGCGGCGCGTGGATCGAAAGCTAATGGCCAACTGTTTAATTAGTCTAAGTCCAAATACGATCTATAGGAGCATGCAAAGGTTATTAGTGTGTTTGGACCTATTCTAATCGAATCAAGCAAGACCTACAACTAAGGGCTCAATCCACAAAAGAAATGAAAAAGGAAAACAAAACCGGAAAATGACAACGGAAAACGCGATAAAAGCTGCGGTGAGCCCCCGGGTGAACAAACACCCGGAAATTAGGCCCGAAGTGTCCAAGAGTCCAAGTACATGTATTATTACAAATTATCAAGTCACTCTCTCACAAAATAAAAATGCAACTAATCTACCACTCTCTCTCACTCCTCCTGCTCTCTCCTGCCGGCTTGGCTAAAGAATAGCCGGCTCCGCTTCCCAAGGATGCTTCGGGTCACCTAGGCGATCCACCTCGCTCCGCGGTCCCTCGCAAGAAGACAAGAAAAAGAATGGTCAGATAGCTCAATCAATGTCTATCAAAAGTGCAAGAGATATAAAAATAGCAATGGTAGACAAATAAACACAAACAAACAAAAAGATGAACTACTCATTGTTGCTCCCCGGCAACGGCGCCATTTGATAAACACAAATTATCGTAGGCCTAAAAAGTATGTCTCACACAAGGCGGAGACAACCGAGGTCGTTGCAGTGACCCACAATAAAATGTATTTAATCAACAATTAAGCCACACTATAGATCAAAGAAATAGAAATAAATGTGGAGTTAAAATTTATTTTTAACTCTGCACAAAATGTATAGCAAGCAAGTATGCAGAGAGTTCGAACACAGGGAGCAAACATGGTACGTGCAAATAAATGTGTGTGAGTGAAAGTGTGTGGTGTCTACACTAAGCAAGCAAGCAAAGATTTTTTTGTGGGTTTTTAAATTTTTAATTTTTTTAATTCTTTATTTAATTTTTAATTTTGTATTTTGATTTTTTAATTTTCTGATTTTTTTTATATTTTATATATTTTTTTATTTCCTTTTCAATATTGGAAAATGTAAGCAATGTAATAAAAGAGGTGATAATATTTTTATAAAAATACACAAAAATAGCCAAAAATTCGAAAATAAAATCTTTTTGAGATGTTTATAATTTTTTACTGTTTTTGTGATTTTTGGGTATTTTTCAACTTGTTTTTGGTATTTTTAAATGCTGAGATAAAGGAAAACAGTGAAGAAGGCACTGGATGTGAGTAAAATGGGGATTAAAAATAGCAAACAGCCACAAAATTTTCCAAAGCTATTTTTCAAATAAAGGTACTAAAATATAGAAGAAACAGGAACTGAGTTTATGATTTTTGGAGTTTTCTAGGATTTTATATAGTTTTTTGAAGATTTTGAGTGTTTTCAGATTTTTAGGGTTTTTCTTTTGAGATTTTTAGTGATTTTTGGATTGACACTAAGATGGGTTAAAATACACACTAGGGATTTTTTTTTGGAATTTTTTGAGGTATTTTAATATTTTTTTGGTATTTTCTAAGCTAGACAGTGCTGAATTGGAGAGTTTTTTATTTTTAATAAATATAAAAATGCAATAAAAACAAAAACTAAAAGTATGGCGTGGAAGAACAAGCACACAGGAGCTTAAGTTCAAATTTTTAGAATTTTTGGACTTAGAATGATGATCTAATTAATTAATACAATAATCCAAACATTAAACATGCCTGGCAGGGGTATAGATGCAATTTCACAAACATCCAGGGGGCACATGCAAAATTTCCACAAAGTTTTAAACTAAAACTTGCATTTACTGGACTAAAGACAAATTACAGAACCCGGAGGGGCCTCAATACAAAATGTCCAAGCCAAACACGTGTGAAACACGCGCTTGGCGGGGACCTAAACGCAATATTCAAAAATCTCTTGGGCTCATATGCAAAATATCCAAAGTTTAACACTGGACTACAAAATTTTGGGACTAAAACGAAATAACCCAAATGTCGAGGGTCCCGTTGCAAAATGCCACACCTCACGTGAACAGGTCACATGAGGTGACGTGGCGAGGGACCTATATGTAAATAAAATAAACGCGGGGCTCTTTTTGCAAATTTTACAAAACTTTTACACTACAAATGAAAGTTTTCAGACTAAAATGTAAATACAAAATGCGCAGGGGTTTAGATGCAAAATACCCCTGGCGCGTGGATCCAACGGCTGCAGATCTTCACTTATACACGTGCCGTGAATCCAATGGTCGACGACGCTTCGCTTGGACGGCGGAGATTAGATCGTTTGAGGACGATTCGACGGTGGTGATGAGCTTCGATCCAACGGGCGCTGCTCGACCTGGGGGAGCTCCTCGATCCGACGGCTGGGAGGCGATGACGAAGAACAACGAAGAACGCCGGCGAGGCGAACTTCGTCGCCCCAGATCATCGTCCTCTGGCGATGGCAGGGCTTCAAAATGGACGTGGAGCGTCCTGGGGTCCTCCTCTTCCTCCTAGAGTCGTCAAAAATCCACGGCGAGGGCCGTGGAGCTCACGGGTGGCTGGCGGAGCTGGGGAGCTTCGATAGCTCCGGCGAGCTTCCAAAATGGACTCCAGACGCGAGTCAACGCGCTTTGACCTGCAAAAAGTATTAGGAGGTCCAGGGCAAAGTGCCTGGACCTCTGGATGGGCGTGAAGGAGCGTGAAGCGGCGGGGCGATGAACGGTCGTAGGTGCGCTCCGGCCAAGTGGGTGGATTCGTCGATTCAGGCGATGGAACTCGATTTTTTTGGGGGCTTTTCATCCTAAGGCTAAGGTTAACCTATTGAGCGAGAAAAAAATGGGGGAAGGAGGCCCTCGATGGCCGGAGCCAGAGGGAGAAAGGTACCTCAACCGTCGGTCTTGCGGGAGGTATTGGAGACGCCCTCGACCTCGGGCACCTTAGTTGACGACCTCGCGATGGAGCTGTCACCTCCAGGGAGCTCAGGAGCGCAAGAAGATGGAGAGGTGGTGGACCAAGGGGACTCGAAAATCAAATTCAAAGTGGGGGGGTCGTTATATCTGGTTTGACCCCTGACCAAGGTGCTCCAAAGATCAAGGTGCATCGAGCGCCACAGTGATCCTTGGCCCAAGATAATCGCATGGTGGGGTAGACCAAGGATCGAGGCTCAGATATGCAGAAGGAATCATCACGAAAGAGTGCAAGGATCAGCCGCAAAAAAGCCAAGAAATTGGCTCAAAAACCAACTTCTGACGCATCACATGGGGGAGGGCGACCAGTTGACTGGGGTCAACTGTTGACGCCTCCTGGTTGGTCCACGTGGACCAACCAGGAAAAACCCAGCACAAATTATTTGTAAAATCATTTAAAAATCGAAGATGAATTTATTAATTTTAAGTTAAAACATAAAAAATGTTTCTTATTTTCTAAATTATTTTATGGTGATTTTTAATTATTTTTATGAAGTGTATTTTGTATAGGTATAAGTATAGGTCTAATACCTATGTATATGATATATACAAGTATTTTTATTTGGATTTCTTTTGTATTTTTATTCTGATTTTAATATACATATTTATTATAAGTAATATTTACAAGATTATAATAATATAAAAATACAAAAATAATGAATAAATAATAAATTGAATATTTTAATCAGTACAAGTATACAATGAGGGTCCAAAACTCAACTTTCAAATCGTAGCTCCGCCAAATGCGAAACCACCGCCATTAAATAGCTTATTTTATTCTATATACAATTAAAGGTGAGTTTGATGCATTTGGAGTTTTCATTTGTGAGATACGGCTGGGAAGTTGGGATTCTGGATTTTTATTCAGATCATAACTTTTTATCTGTGTATTATTTTTGATTGAAATCAATTTTGTATTTTTCTTTATAAAATTATCTACAACTTTTATGTACAAAGTTTCTTTATTTGATGTGTAAAAAGTGGAACCAAAAATAGGTCCCAAAATGAATAAAGAATAAATGGAATAAATTGTATTTGAACTGTGTTTTTGACCTTATCTCCCCCTACTTTTTTCCTTGTCGACCTATTCATCTTGATGCCTAGGTCTCGGGGTTTCGGGTCATAAAATATTTACAAAATTTTATTCTTTTTCTTTTATTTTATTTATTCTATAATTTTGGCTTTAATTACAGTATTTTACACACTAATGAGATGCACATGCATGAATGCTAAGATGCTCTATTTACGGCTATTTACAGGCATTTGCTAGGGTTTTTTGTGCCAAAATGATAGAATAAATATGATGAAATGTGGATTCATCAAGTATGAACTCGCACATGATGAGTTTTGTTTCGACATTGCACGCTCCTCCAACAATCCGGTGCTCAACTGATGATCTCCTGACATTGCTGCAATCTTCCCAGGGATGTAGGAGGTGTCCAAAAGGTCTGAGGGCTGCTTATTGAGCCCTTGGAGCTCGAGGTAGTCCGACGGATCTGGGAGGTACTTTTTTGACAAAATCTGGGGCTTAGATGCCAACCTTTAGGTCCTGCAAAAATAGTAGAAAACACGACAACATAAAGGAGAAGAGACATGGCTATTATTGGCGGGTGGTCGACGTGAAATGGAGTGGGCGGAGCTCAAGAGCGCCAACGAGGGCTTAAGTCCTAATCTATGCTAAAACAATAGTCAAATCACAAATTAAAATGCTAAAAACAAACCTATGAGATACATCTACTAAAAAGCAAAGAAAGAAAGACCTCTTGCAGTCGAAGCTGCAAGGTGAACCTCGACGGCGCGCCTCGCCGGAGATGGTAGGAAACCGCCTCTGCACCGCCTTCCTCACCGCAAGTACGGTCGGTCGAGCTTCATGTCACGATGCTCTAGAACTAGAGCACAAACTGAGGGAGGGAAATCATCGCTAAGGGGGACCAAGGAGCAAGAATGGCAAAGAGGGCATTATGTACAAGCTGATGAATAAGGTGCAAAGATCGAGGGGTAGCAGCCGAATTGATGAAGCTCAGACCTAGGAGAGAGGTCGGCGAGAATCAAGGATGAATAGTGAAGAGATCTTATGAAGAGATCGATCCTCCTCGAGCCATGTATCATGAGATAGGAAATCTAGAAGGAGAGGGGGTCATTAGGTCTGACAAGGGCTAGGGTTAGGTTAGAAGAGTTGACCTAGGTCAACCAACGGCTCGATCTGTATGGTCCACGTGGACCAATCAGGGAATAAATAATTTTATTAATTTTAAGTTATAAAATAAAAAGTGTTTATTATTTTCTATAGAATTCTATTATGATTTTTATTTTTTATGGGCTTAATTATTTTAAGTTACTTTTTAAGGGTGTATTTATAGGTATATTTACCTATGTTTTGTATCTTTTATTTTTATTTTGTATTTTTTATTTTACTATTTTATTTTATTATTTTATACATTATAACTTATTTTTGTACTCACAAATATATTTTTATTATATTTTTGATATATCATGTACACTTAAATAAATAGGGGTACTAAATACATCAGTATAAGTATATGTATTCATCTATGTATTTTGTATATTATTTTATTTTTATGTTTCATTTATGGTTTTATTCTATTTTAAATATGTACATATACTATAAATAATATTTATAAAATTATAAAATTATAAAATTATAAAATAAGAAAGAATAAATAAAATAAATATTTTATTCGGGTATACTATACAATAGGGTTCTAAAACCTAACTTTCACACCTTAACTCCAAATTGGAGGAAACCCCCTTAATTAAATAGCTTATTAAAAGTTATATACAATTAAAGGTGATTTCGATACATTTTGAATTTTTTTAGGAGATATGGGTAAGGGAATTTGAGTTTTGACTTTTTATTCTGAGTATAAAAAGTACATTGTATATTATTTTTATGTATAATCAATTTTATATTTTTATTTATATTTTTATCTACAACATTCTTGTACAAAGTTTCTTTATTTGAGGTATAAAAAATAGAAAATAAAATAGGTCCCAAAAATGTAAAATTGATGAATAAAATAATGGGTTTGGGGGGAATTTTTTATCCTTATCTCCCCCTACTTTATTCCTTGTTGATCCAATCATCAAGATGCCTAGGTCTCACAGTTTAGGGTAATAAAATACCTTTGAAATTTTATCCTTATCTCCCCCTACTTTATTCCTTGTTGATCCAATCATCAAGATGCCTAGGTCTCATGGTTTAGGGTAGTAAAATACCTTTGGAATTTTATTCTTTTTGTTTTCTTTTCTTTATTCTATAATTTTGGCATTAAATCTGTATTTTATACACAATAAATAGAATAATAAATGAATGTTAATTTGTACAAACTAATGATATTTACATGCATAAGCTAGGGCCAAAATGATAGAATAAAGGTGACGAAATGGATATTCATCAACTACCATAGCATGGACTTCTTTTTGTGGACCATTGATTGAACTACATGTGTGTTCTTGGCTCACGTTGCGTAGGCGCATTCTGCTACAATGATTGAAATTAACAACAAACAGATACGTACCAATTCATCCCTCACTACCCCAAAGCTCTTGGCACTGGTATTCAATTTGATCTCTTGCTTCCCTCAGTTGGTCCTTCCTGTAATAAAACACCTCCCAAAATCCTCAGAAGCAAAGAGATAACAATATCAACTCCATATGTTAGGAAGCAAATATTTTAATGATGTCAAACACTATATCAACAATAGCAATGGGTAAAAACCATACCTCTCAAGAGTGCACCAAGAAGAGTAGAATTCCTTTGTCATCTCCTAGTTAACTTCCCCATCCAGCTTAGTAACTACATGCTTTATTTTTCTATAAATGATATTCATGATCCTATTATTGGCTAGGTGAGTGAATGGAATATGGAACATCTCTCGAGTGTGCTAAGGGGTGGTGTCATAGGTGTTCTACATTTCACAAGCATTCCTATCAAACATATATGAGGCAAAAGAATAATAATATGATATGAGTAAATTTACTCACATATACACCATCCAATATCCTTTGTCAATCTGATGGACTCATACGAGTCCATCTGTAGTCCTCACAATCCTGGAACCTCTACCAGGCCTTGCACAGTTCTGTCGCTACATTATGTTGATCCGTTAGTGTATAATTGCAGCATATAATGTCCTAAATAAGTTTGACATATAAAGCTTGAAATATATGTAAATTCAAAAGGATTTTTATCAGTTTTACCCCTCTAGGATATTACAATATCAGTTATACCCTCTCCGTTTTTATAATATCAGTTCATCCCCTAACTTCTTTCACAATGATTACATGTGCCCTACCATTAGTATGATTGTTAGTGAGTTGAATTAAACCATGATTTAATCAAACCATGATGTGGTTAAGAGGGGCATATCTGGAAAATCCCCCTACTTCCTCCTCCAACCCATCCTCCTCTACCGTCCCCTCCTTCTTGATGGTGACAGAATCTCTTGGTGCTAATAGAGGTGTCCAAGAACGTATCCTGATCGACCACTGGAGAAGTTGTTACAAAGGTTTTCTCTTTATGGATGGGGTTGTTGTTGGGGAGATCACGCGGCGTATTTGAGAGCGTTGGTGAGAAAGAAGCTAGCTTCGATGCCATTTTCACTCTTCTCCGAGAGAGGTGTCTGGAGGAGTCGTTCTTTGAGGGAGAATGAGGGTTTTGTTCATTCATTCTCCTAAAACAACTCGTTGAAGGCAATCGATGCGATTGGAGAGGAGAAGGACATGCGAATGAGGAGTAGGTGTTGAAAGGGGATGGCAGTTGGGAAATGAGGATCAACTAAGGGGGAGGATGTGGTGGAAGGGGAAGGAAGAGTTTGGGTGAAGGGAGAGGTGGTGTTGGAGTGGGAGGAAGAGGATGAGTGGAGGAGGAGAAGGAGGAGGTGTTGGAAGGTGGAGGATGAGGGTGGCGGAGAGGGAAGAGGTTTTGGAGGAGGAGAAAGAAGGTTGGCAGAGGGGGAGGAGGTGCAGGAGGCAAAGAGGGAGGAAGAGTGGAAGGAAGAAGAAAAGGAGAAGAAAGACATTTCTACCATCATTTTTTATCTAGTTCCCCTCATATCCTCAAAGTTAACGTCAGTTTGGGATGGGGATGGACAATAAGTAACCCACGGGGCACAAGCGATCATTGTGGAAGAAGTCAGAGGCTGAATTGATATTCCAAAAAAGGTAGGTGTATAATCGATATTGTAATATCTCGTAGGGGCACAACTAATAAAAATCTAATTAAAAAATATAGGTTAGGATACCCATCGGGCAAGAGCTCAAAAAGAAATATGTAATTGGGGTCACAGTTGAAGAGGTGGTGGGACGAGACATGGCAGGCAATCCTTGAACATCCTCCACATCTAACATTTGTCGATCTTCGTGGTATCAAGACGTAGAGAAGGCTAATTATCATTGCTTGTGGATGGATGGCTTGGAGTAGCTACCACGTATTGGAATAGGTGTGTGGGTACCTCCACCACGAGAGATATGCACGACTGAGCATATGAACTTATTTGTGGTCCCATGATCTACCTATTGTAAATAGGAAATCAAAACAATATCATATCAAGGAGTTATATAAAACAAGAATATTTGAGTCAACAATAAAGCAATAATATATAGATTTTTATTACCCTCAAGGTGGGATGGAGACGGTCGGTTGAGATCTTGAGAACCATCATGTCTGCCAGAACCGTCTCTCCAAGTGGAAGAGCCGCCACCTCTCGTGATCAGCATCACTACAATGAATAAAAATCGAAGTTATTAAGTACTTAGCATAGAATAAGAAAATTAATGTGAATAAAATAAAAAATAACTACATTAAATAAAAAAGTAGGTTCTTCACAGTTACTAACCCATCACCAAAAAAGTAATGAAATTTATTGTGGATGTTCTCATTTGGAAATCAATAAGCCTGTAGAAACTTGACCTTCTTCTAAGACGCCACTCATGTCAATGTACACATGAGTCATACTTCTTAATATATTTAATCTAACATCTCTCTTTTGCTTTTTACCCACTTGAAGCCTGTAACATATTTGCTCAGTTTGAGAAGCTAAGACAAATGGTTCAAACCTTCTTATATGTCTATTGGAAATCACCTCAACTATATCACACATAGAGTCTATGTCGACTCCTTGTTGTGGATCAAACCAGTCACAAGAAAATAAATAGAGGTAATTTGGTGCATGCATATTATACTCCAGATCAATCATCTCTCGAAGAGTCCCCTAATAGCTTAAGTTGGCATCGTCATAACAAGAACTTGAAACCATAACACCTGAATTACATGTAGACATTCCTTTATCTCCTTCCGACAAGTGGAATTTAGATCCATTAGTATAGAAAGAGTTTTATAATTTCACCGCGTAATTTGGGCCTAAATAAGTATCCTATAGCATTTTCAATCGGTTCCAATGACCTAACACACTCTTTAAACCACACTGCAAATGTCTTTCGAAACTCTTTACCCACCTCAATATCATCGAACGTCAGGTTACTTGTCGATACTGGGATCCTATACTCTTTGCATTATTGAATAATATATTAAGATTTTATAATTCATATAGATATATACGTTAAGGTAGTACTTACTCAGCATATGACAAAACTTCCATGTATTATCCAGTAAATATATATTTGCTACTTTTTTTTCACGACAAGTCATCATACAAATTTTTCCCTTTCTTAATGGCTCCCCACGTGTATGAAACACAAAAAGGCAGATATCAACTTATGTTGTAGGAACTTCATTAAAAGGCGGTTATGAATGGTCTCCACATCCTCAGATAGATATCTCATATAGAAGCTTGCAACTCCTTCCATAATGTACTGTGCACTTATGGACCCTTTAAACCTTGTTCTTGTTCCAAACCTTGCATTTCAAAAATAACATATTACCTATACAAACCCTTCCATTAGAAAAAATATATTTAATTATTAATTAAAAATCCACACAAATGTTGTGTATTTAATAATACATCTCAAAAGGATACATCCAATACATGTCCTCTAACTTTACCATCATATGACAAGTGTACCAAAAGGTGCTCCATTGAATCAAAGAATGATGGCAGAAAAATCTTCTCCATATTGCATAGAAGGAGCGCCACATTTTAGTCTAAACTCATCATGTCATATATGTTGACCTTCAAGGAACAAATGTACTTGAAAAAGATATTGATCTCTATCACAAACATCCACAATTGTCTTTAGGAGTAAACCAGTGTAATTGACAACAATTGCTCCATGAAAAAAAATGATAAACGTTGCTCTTCATACCCTTAAAATAATTCTTCTTTTGATCAACTATTTTCGAAATATTTGCAACATAAATATATGGAAATCTCGGTTCTAAGTCCCATGTAAAAACATCCTTTACTTGGTCTTTTCTTAATGTGTAGTTCACACTTAGCATGTAAAGAGATCCATCTACATGTTCAACCAAAGATAAATCCAGATGCGCACATATGTTCATTAAATCTCTTCGTGTGCTCTCTATGTCTTTTGTCTTCTCAGTAGTGCCCACTACCGTATGAAATACATTATCGAACACATTTTTTCTGTGTACATCGCATCCAGATTATACTGATAAGTAGTTTTGGCCAATACGGTAACTCCCAAAAATGCCCCCTTGTCTAATTATGATCTATTCCAAAGTCGTAAAGCATATCATCACCACGTGTCTTCAATATTAATAATCAAGCATGCAATTCTTCTCCTGATAATCTAGGTGGTAGCGATGACATTTCTACTATATTCTTTTTTAATGTCATTTTTTATCTTCTGTGAGGGTGATCAATCGAAAGGAACATTCTATGGTAGCCAAAGAAGTAAGACTTTCTACCATGCTGAAGCTGGAACGACTTTGTCTTCTCCATACAATATGGAAAACTCCAGAATATGTGTGTACTCTAACCAGATAGCATACCCTATACCGAGAAATTACTAATGTTGCATGGAAGTCTGATTCTCATATGAAAATTTTCATTTCGAACTACATCGTAAGTCTCCTTATCATTTCCTGAGATCATTCAAGTCATCTAGTAGAAGACGTAGACAAACTTCTAGATATCCACCAGGGTGGGTTGAACCGGGAACTACAAGAGAAAGAAACATGTATGGTCGTTTCTTACACAACCACGGTGGCATATTATATGGTGTTGTAATGACGAGACAACAAGAATAATCCTTACTTCATCCATGCAGGTTAAACATGTCAGTCGCCAATCCGATTACTACATTTCTCTTCTCTCTAGCAAATCCATCAAAGTACGCCAACATTGGGAATCAGAAGGATTCTTGATGGTCCCATTATATCAATGTTCCTCATGCCATGTCATACCCTTTGTGGTTTCCCTACAGTAATATAGTCTCTATAGCCGTGGCGCCAATGGAAAGTAGCGTAGTATTTTCTATCGAACATTCGACTTCAAATCAGCCTTGTAACGAGCCTTGCCACAATCTTTACAACTTGTTGCATCTTTATGTTCTCCATAATACAACATATGGTGATTAGGGCATGCATTGACAGACCCAATTTACTCATCATTATTTTGATCTTAAAGAAACTATCTTGTAGTTCATTTTTCTCAGGCAACATTCTCTTTACTAACTTGATCAAGGCATCAAAGCTGTAATGTGTCATGTTGTATTGATTCTTCAATGACAACAACTCAGCAAAAACAGATAATAGGGAACAAGTGTGGCGACCCAACCACAATGGCTCCTCTACCTTACATAGAAATTCATCAAATACTGTTTGTCTATATCATTCTCCTCTGAATCAATCACCTAACTAAAATCTGGTGTAATAAGATCTCTAACCATTTAGGCAAACAAATTCTCAGAACTATCACAAGTCTCAATATTAGAATGCCTCTTCTCATCATGTGCATACCATGTTGTATAATCGTTGACAAATTCTTTTCTACACAAGTCCTCCGCGATGATGTCATGTGATGCCTTCTTCGTAAGATCATACTTCCTTACAGGGACAAATAATATCTCTCTCTTTGCCAACAATCCCTACTCCCTAGATATAAGCATACGTAAGGAAGCCTTCACACCATGTAGGAATATCATGCTCATAGAACCATCAGAATCCAAATGATCGTACATCCAAGCACGTGCTAGATCCATCGCTTAACCCACATAAAGAAAATATTTTGAGCTATATGCATGTCTTACATAACTACCTGCCAATAGGCACATTCATCTCTTACATACCCTACCTAGTCACCTTGACCCATAGCTTACATAGCCTTCTTACACATACCAATTTACTTACATGCATCCCTATTCTCCTCTTGCATAGCCATCCACTCATAGACCTCCATACATGCTTAATCACATACATGCCCACATACACACCCACAAACTTGCATACAAGCCTACATCTATCTCTCACATAGCCACCTACATGCATTATTCTCATACACACAAACCCACACTTACATCCATACCCACCCACAAAAATGTGACATAATAAAAGCACCTAAGAAGAAGAACATTTTATTTTTATTCTTAGTTTTGCTTGCCTCAGGTGATTTCGAATGTAAACATGATCATGATATTCCTTGCATATAAGATTTATTCTTTGTTAAAATTGACAATATAACCACATACATGACTAATATACCTCATAAATTGATCTTTTAAAGTTTCTTAACACATTAAGAAATGCATTAATTAACCTTTAAAAGATAGTTTTGGTATATTAGAGAGGGTTGTGGTTATGTTGTCGAAATCTAATAAGAATAAATCTTATATGTAAGGAATATCAATGTCATGTTTACATCAAAATCACCAATGACTCCCTTAGCTCAAAACCTCCGAACTAAGGAAAGTTAATACACACTTCGTAATATACACATATCTTAAATCATGTATATACATGTGGTGTACATACATGATTAGATAAGATATATGTATATCACGATAATACATATTAACTAGGCATGTGACTGGTTTGACAAATTCCTTACTATAATACAAAAAAAAATCCGTGCACCTAACATATGTATATAGTGTAAATACTTCTCTCACATAGCGAACCACACATGCCCCATTTAACTCTTGCATAGCTATCCTCCACATACCAACATACACACCCACAAACATACTCATCCTCACTTAGACAACCTCTTGCATAAACCATCAACCCATAAACCTCCTTACATGCATACATCGAACATCTACAAACCCACCCACCCACACACACACACACAAACTTACATACAAACCTACAATCGCCTCTCACATATCCACACTAACACACCCACATCCATACACATACTTACACATCCACCCATAAACATCCTTACATGCTTACATTCAACACCCTACAAGCCCATACACACAACCTACAAACTTACATACAAAACTACAATCACCTCTCAAATAGCCAACTAAATAAACCCGCACATCCAACTACATCATATTCTTTAGGCAACCACAAATGACAATATACTGACACTTTCATGGACACCATTAAATACATATGAGTGCCCCAGTATACTCAAACATGCATAGCCAACTAAATATACCCACACATGTCCGTATGCCTAAGACCTAGCCCGGCTACAACTCCGACATATGCACCCATACACTTCAAAAATGATCTTATATCCAAGCACGTTCTAGATTCATCACTTAACCAACATAATGAAAATAATTTGAGCTATATGCATATCTTACATAACTACCCGCCAATAGCCACATTCATCTCTTACATACCCTGCCTAGTCACCTTGACCCATAGCTTACATAGGCATCTTACACATACCAATATACTTACATGCATCCCTATTCTCCTCTTGCATAGACATCCACTCATAGACCTTCATACATGCTTAATCACATGCATGCCCACAAACTTGCATACAAGCCTACATCTATCTCTCACATAGCCACCTACATGCATTATTCTCATACACACAAACCCACACTTACATCCATGCCTACCCACAAAAATGTGACATAATAAAAGCACCTAAGAAGAGATGAGGAAGAACATTTTACTCCACTGATTTCGAATGTAAACATGATCTTGATATTCCTTGCATATAAGATTTATTCTTTGTTAAAATTTGATAATATAACCACATACGTGACTAATATACCTCATAAATTGATCTTTTAAAGTTTCTCAACACATTAAGGAATGCATTAATTAACCTTTAAAAGATAATTTTGGTATATTAGAGAGGGTTGTGGTTATGTTGTCGAAATCTAATAAAAATAAATCTTATATGTAAGGAATATCAATGTCATGTTTACATCAAAATCACCAAAGACTCCCTTAGCTCAAGACCTCAGAACTAAGGAAAGTTAATACGCACTTCATAATATACACATATCTTAAATCATGTATATACATGTGGTGTATATACATGATTAGATAAGATATATGTATATCATGATAATACATATTAACTAGGCATGTGACTGGTTTGACAAACTCCTTACCATAATACAAAAAAAAATCCATGCACCTAACATATGTATATAGTGTAAATACTTCTCTCACATAGCGAACCACACGTGCCCCATTTAACTCTTGCATAGCTATCCTCCACATACCAACATACACACTCACAAAATCCTTACATACTTACATGCTCACTTAGACAACCTCTTGCATAAACCATCAACCCATAAACCTCCTTACATGCTTCCATCAAACATCTACAAACCCACATACACACCCACAAACTTACATACAAACCTACAATCGCCTCTCACATATCCACACTAACACACCCACATCCATACACATACTTACACATCCACCCATAAATGTCCTTACATGCTTACATTCAGCACCCTACAAGCCCATACACACAACCTACAAACTTACATACAAGACTACAAACACCTCTCACATAGCCAACTAAATAAGCCCGCACATCCAACTACATCACATTCTTTAGCCACACATGACAATATACTTAAACTTTCATAGACACCATTAAATACATATGAGTGCCCCAATATACTCAAACATGCATAGCCAACTAAATATACCCACACATGTCCATATGCCTATGACCTAGCCCAGCTACAACTCTAACATATGCGCCCATACACTTCTATGCTTTCCCATTCACCTTTTGCATAACCATCCTCCATATACCGGCATACACACCCATAAACCTCCAGGCATGCTTGCATGCTCACTGCCATCCTCTTGCATAAACCATCCACCCATAAACCTCCCTACATGCTTACGTTGAACACCCTACAAGCCCACATACACACCCACAAACTTACATACAAACCTACAATCACCTCTCACATAGCCATACTTACACACCCACTTCCATATACATACTTACACATCCACCCATAAACTTCCATACATGCTTACATTCAACACCTTACAAGCTCACATAGACACACACAAACCTACGTACAAACATACAATCACCTCTCACATAGCCACCCACTTACACTAAGCCCATTCATACATACCCACACTTACATACCCACATCCATACACATACTTGCATAGCCATCCACCCATACGGACATCATTTACGTACATACCTTGACCCATATATATATACTCTTAATATCCACCCAATCATACATATACCCAGATACAAACCCATGTAAGTACATGCTTCTCCATTTACCTCGTACAAAGCCACCGACATACCCACATACTTAAAACAAACCCAACTACCAAATACCCATCTAAATACAAACTTTCATACTTATTACATGCACACATTCACACCCACATACATACATTCAACACCTATATATAATTATATGTCTATACATACATAATGGCATCTATGCGTACACATGGATACTCACCCACATGCATGCATTGAATGTTCTCTTGGTTTGAATTTGTTATTCTTTTTTATCGTATTTATTATTATCTTTGGCATATTATAACTAGATGAGTGAGGGACACTGCTTGAATGTAGCAATACCTGAGATAAGTTAGTTTCTGTATGGGCCAATTCGGCATATTGTCCTAACATATCCTACCCCTACCCTTGTACCTACAAAACAAACATCAAGAGTCACACGATGTCATGATGGACATTTCATAGCTTGTAAAGCTAAGACTTCAGTAGTTATGAAAAAATTAAAAAAATATAATATATGATGGGGGAATCACTCCCCCAAAATGTGTTGCACATGCCTTCCTTTGTGTAGCGCCACACTTAACCTAATGTGGAAGGTCACACATGTGTGAATGAGGTTTTGTGCATTGTCGTGCAATACCCTGAAATTCATTCTACATGTCGGGCCTACCTAACAAATATATAGTATATGTTTACTTTCCAATAAAATCATGATTACATCTCAAATGAATTTATATTCAACATCGATATCAAATAACATTAACATTATCAAGCACATGAACATTCAAATTATTATTTACACTAACACATATAGACAAATATACATAAACGCTAACACAAACACACACTAACACACACGTATATACAAACACTAACACTTCAATATACACACATACAAATATATTTCTAAATCACATATTACAACAAATCATATATTACAAAAAAATCACATTTGAAAATCTATTTAATTCATCATTCGTAAGATGTTCTCTCTTATACATTTCAACAAACGCCTACAATGCATTTGAAATTCACATACATACTCAAATACAACCACTAATAAAATAAAAATTAAACTAATAGATGATAAAATTAAAAGACATGAGATATACCTAAGGAATATGATGAGAAGATGGAAGAGAGACTTACCGGTAGCTGGAGATGGTGGAGGAAGGGATGAGATGGCAGAGGAAGGTTGAGAAGATGGCAGAGGAGATGGGGATGCCAAAGAGGAGGAGATGGCGAGAGATGAGGAGAGTCTAGTCGGGGAGAAGGGAGGAGGAGGGGGTAATGGTGTGGGAGGAGGAGGGGCGAAGGTCGGGGGAGGGCTCTCTAGGTCAAGTTTCAAAAGAGCCAAGGAAGGGGAAATGAGGTTTTATCTTGGGTTACTTAAAAGACAATGCGACCACTTGTAGTCACATGTTTGCTTGCACAAAGTAACGGCCAGAGGTGGTTGCACAATGAAGCGTGAAATTGTTCGTGTCATTTTTGTGGTACCATATTTACTATTGTGACTACTAATTGTGATTTTATGCTTGCAATATTTGGTGTGACCACAAATCCACTACTTATGATCGCAGATGTGTGCTAGTAAATCATCAGAATTCTTGTATAGTATACTTTTTTGTTTTTTCTTTTGATTTTTCTTTTTTTCCTTTTCTTACATAGTTTAAGTGTTGATGATGTGGTCTTATTCATGGAGAATGTAAAAACAATGCGGTATCTAGATACATTTGTTAAAATGCTACCTCAACATGCAAGAATAAATTGGTTGAATATCTTCTATATAGGGGTGTCTATCGAGTTCAACGAGCCGAGTTGTCCCTAACTCGGACTCGATAAGAAACCCAAGGCTCGAACTCGGACTCAATAAGGGTCGAGCCCTGGATCACCAACTCAAACTCGAACTCGTCGAGTTCGAGTTGACTCACGAGTCTCTTATCGAGCCACGAGTTTATGAGCTGGCTCACAAGCCTCGAAATGAGCTGGCTCACGAGCCTCTTATCGAGTCATGAGTTTCTGAGCTGGTTCATGAGACTCAAAATGAACTAGCTCATGAACCTCTTAACGAGTCATTGCTCTATTTTATACATTAAATTATGCAAATGAACCTCTTAACGAGTCATTAGGGTTAGGAAATAAGAATCGTCGCTCTATAGTTTGGGGAAGTTTCGGTATATAGATTTTCAACTTTTTACTAAGAGGGGAAACGAGTTATCGAATCGAGTTTCCGAGTTGAACATCACCCAACTCGGACTCGACTCGATAAACTAATGAGCCATAAAATCCAACTCGAGCTCAGGCTCGTTAAGGTTTCGAGTCTGGCTCGTGGGCCCTTAACGAGCCGAGCCCGAGTTCAGCTCATCGAGCTCGAGCTTTCCTGACAGCCCTACTTCTATACTTAAATCTTATTAGACCCTCGGCAAACACTTTTTCGAATAATAATAAATGAAAAAGAAAGTGGAACGAATTTGTATTTCAAAGCAATTCATGAGCAGAAGTAAAAATAAATCTTGGTGAGACATTTCGCTAGGAGAGAAATAAGATATATAGTGTTCGAATAATGTAGTGAATTCATTTTGCAAGACCAAATGTACCATTGTGGTTATTTGATTTACTTGTAATGTTTTTGCACTACACATTTTAGGTACAATATAAACTCTTCTACCATATGTTTGATATGGCTTAACGAGGCTTTGATAGGTCGATGGAAGAAAAAGTTATGTAATCATGGTTATAAATAGTTTTCTTACTATCAAAATTACACAATTGAGTGCCAACAGACTGTTCCTCCTGGACGCACATGTGTGTACTATGGACTCTTGTCTTGAGACTTCTTCACTAAGTAAAGTTGAAGATCTATTAATATCCATAACCATCTTATACTAGCATGATGAGGTACGAGGGAAGCAAACGGTTACGGATATATCCGTATCCAATCCGTCACCGTACCCATTTTACACAGATTTTGACATTTGTATCTGTATCCATTTTAAAATGGATACGGATATGGATATTGTTTTGATATCCGTAAACATCCCGTATCTGCATCCGTATATCCGTTTTCGTATATACATATTGTCATAGATTTAATATAACATAATTCTATACATTCTTTTACCATATTGATATAATTTTTATGATACAAACACATTTAGTAAATTTATATCATGTGTTTTCCATCCAATTCGTATATATTTAAGTCAATTCAAATATTTTTAAATTATTCATATGCGATCGGTATCCGTATTACATCTGTATCCATTTTTAAGGATATGGTAAAATAGTTTTAATATCCGTCAATACCTGTATCCGTGTTCGTAATCGTATTCAAAAACGGATAAGGATACAATAATACCTATATCTGTATCCGTATCCATCCGTTTGCATCCCCATGAGATACCATATAAGCACCATTCTTATACTGAGGTGGAGTTTCACAAACTTTATTTAAGCTGGGCAAAGTGTTATGTGCATGAGCTCATAATAGTTCATTATTCTTGAGCTTCACGAATGGCATGAGGAATCTATTTAAACATTTATAGTAGAATTATGAACGTAGTCTTATATAAATAAAAAAGATTAAGCTGGCTGATCTTGAGATTATGTTCCACCTCCTAATAACTTGTCAAATCAAATGTTTTAAGGCTATTAAGCTTCCTTTCAAGTTTCGGTTCAAATTCATATTCATTCTGAAGAATGCAAAACATAGATGCGAATGTTTTTGTGAGATATATTTTGTGTTTTAATTTTTTTGACAAGATTTAAAGAACTCCTGTATTTTATAGCTTTGACTTGGTTTTTGTAGATTGTTTTAATTTTTTGGGTATATGCCATTTTTTATGGTTTTATAAGTGTTTGAAGACTTTATTTGTATTTACAAGTTTTATTGACAGTTATTAAAGGTTGTCTACAGAATATTTCATGTACAAGTACTAGGATAATTTAAAAACTTTACTAACTCACAAGAAAGTTTCAAGATTTTGTCATTTTTTTGGTTTTTCTACAATATATAAGAATGAAAGTACGGGTTATTATAAATTATATATGTCATGTATATGACACCTCCTTATAATTAGCTTAAGTTATTTCCTCATATCACGAACATAGAGTGATGAATCTCAAATTTATCAACATTATTCTGATTAATTAACGCTCTAGATTAGCCTATTTAATTGATTAAATAACTAACTAAGTATAATTAATATTATAGACCTTGTAAATAATTAAAGCTAATTAATAAAATAAATGAAGTCTCACCATAATATATATGTGTGTGTGTTTATGGCTCTCTTTATTTTATGTGTCTCTCTATATTCACAATCCCATAAAAATTAGTTTAATATTGTAAATAATATATTGTATAATAATTCCTATTTGAAAATACAAAAAAGTAAAAGTAATAATAAAAAATTAAATTGGTATTTCATATTCATAAAAATACTTACAAAAATAATAGTATGTATAAATGATGTATTTTGGTTCTAGATTCTACATAAAAGTTGTAGATCTTTAAAAAATACACAACTTTCATGTTGAATACTTTTTTATTTTACATCATTTACTATTTTATTTTGATTTATATTTCAATTTTTAGTTTTAGATTTTTCTTATTGGGCCATGTGATCACTTTTGAGCATGGCACGTGACCCGCTCCTTCATTGGTTGTCACCTTCAATATTCAATGTCTAAGCAAGTGTTCAGACGGTATAAGTCAGTCCAAGACCACTCGCATATAGACTGCTTGAAATGATCAAGCAGCTTCTAGTTCACTCTCTTGTGCCCCCATTTGGACCGTTGGATTTCCTAATCCAAAGGTCACCTGCCATCTTCAACCCTTAGGAGTCGCTCCTCCAGGTGATGCAACTCTTCACCGGAGGAACTTCTCCCCATAATTGCCATCACCTATGTGTCCCCTTCTCCTCTCTCCGATGTCATTCACAAGCCTGATCATCTTTCTTCTACTCCTACCATCAAGCCATGGTCGTCCATGCCAGTACACCAACTTCCAAGCGGTTGAAACCACCTCCTCTAACCACATGTAGCTTGAACAAAACCATTGTGGAGAGCCTCATTTCGCATGATCCATCCCTTGTACAAGCATCCCTCAGATTTGTTTCATCTTTCTTATGAGAGAGAGAGAGATACAAATCATGCAAAGAATGAGGTCAGACCTCCAACAAGATCCACAGACTTCAGTCGTGTCGCATACTCTAATCGGTGATGATCAAGCTTTACACATTAGCTGTATGCATCAAGCGAAGACCAGGAGCCCTCAAGAGCTCTAGCCCAGGCTTCCTTCTCCGCCTTCGACCTTCTTCTATTCTCCAAGTTTGATCTCATTGTCCCCTTTGCCTTCTTCTATGATCTATTCTTCAAACACGCACATTGTGACTCTTAATTGATCGATCACACACCTTCACCAATCATCACCAATTTACGCGCTGACCCTCGACTCATCCTACTCCTTCTCCATATCTCTATCCACCTCGACTCCTTTTTCTTCCTGCAAGGAAGAAGACCCATTGAGGGCTTCATCTTCTTCGCCCCTTCATTTCAACTCCAATTCTCTCTAGACCTCTTCCTCGGTGCTTTGGCTATGTGCTAACATTTGCAGGTACTTCGAGACCTCACTGTTCGCATAATCCAAGGTTGGTATGATCTTCTCCTCCACCTTCGGTATTGTGGAGTCAAATCATTAATGCAGCCATCTCCTTCGCTCCACCAACCATAGTCCACCTTCACTAGTGGGTGTTGAAACTTCCTAGACCTTCAACCAGTCCAAAGGACCATGGAGAAGAAGCATTAGCCTCGTTGGAGCCCAACCCATTGCGCCACCACTCGAGGAGGAGGAGTATTTTCAACAATGTACATATGTTATCGATCTCATTGATCAAACGACCCAAAACTGCCACCGAGCTGACTCCCTAGCCTCTAGAGCATTGGAGTACTCGAGCCGCATCCGAGTCACAGTAGAATTGCATGGACCATGCATGGACTGTGCCCCAAGTCACCTCCTGAGCCTGAGCCACACGTGCCTCACGTGTCGCTTGAGGAGAATTGTTGAATAACCCCAAAGGATCTTCTATATCATGCATATATCCCCCACGCCTAGAATCTTGCAGATAAGCCCATGTGGTTATTTTTATTTACACTTTGGCCCTTTTTGGACATGTTTGAGATTATTTATATATTTATAATTATGTTTTTTTGCGAAAATCCCCTTGATCCATAGTTGAATAACTTCAGTACCTTTTATCCAACTTAAGTGATTTTGGTCTGACTAAAAAGCTCTATTAGATGTCTCTCATATGGCATAATTTATTATTTGATGTGACCCATGTATTTTATTTTAATAATTAGAGAAGTATGTTTTTATTTAACGTTGATTCATTGTCATTATCTCAACCTAGCTTCATCTCATGTATTAGTTGTACCTTGATTTTCTTATTATATTTAGAATTTAATTAAGTGACTAAATAATTGATTCCAAATCATTAATTACCTGATTAATTGCTCAATAGTTATTAAGTAATTTAGGTGCTTTATGAACCAGAAGCACTAATTTAATAAGGGAGAATTGGAGTTATTCATTGATTATTAACTTGGATCAACTTAAGTTTAATTAAATATAATGCTTGAGCTTCAAAAGCTTTGTATTTGTTTGTACAATTTTGTATGCATTGTACTTCATAGTGTTGCATCATATTCTCATTCATTCATGTAATCTAACTTGCATATAAAAACCCTAATAGAATATGCATGCATCCTTATTGTCTTCATTGACCTAGATACACTTGATTACTTAACCTAGAATATTTAAACTCTAGTTCAATAGCCCAATTAGCTCGTATTCTTGTGTTCCACCCTGGACTTATCCATGTAAAAATTTACACTTCACTCTCTTCATGGAGATTAGTTTTAGTGAGATTCTGGTTGAACCATTGATCATTCATACTACAACATAATTAGATAGCGATCTTAGTGACTTGTCACAGAGAAAGCATAATTTATATTAGGATAGTTAAGGAGAAAAGAGTAAGAAATATTCATCAATGAACAAAGGGCACTTATACTTGGTATATGGATAATCTGGGACATATACTTAGGGTTGTATATCCTGAGTATACTAGTTAGGATGACGCCCTCTTAAGTATAGATAAAAATAAAGAGATAGGAATCTGGGAAAATGACAAGAATACAAAAGATATAAGAATGTGGAAGAATATAATAAATGCAAAAGAATGCAAATATACAAAAGAAAATGATAAACAAAATGGCGAACAAAGACATGTGATAAACTAGACAACTATAAGGATTTTGTACAAGACATCAAGGGTCTTCTCCAAAGCAGATATTGTCAACTCGAGATATATAGTTGGTAATTCTGTTATATAGCTTCGGCATCCATCTATTGACCAAGAATGGATCTACACCATGTGACAACTCTGATATGTCTATATCTTCATTTTCGTGCATCCTTCTCGCATTATATGGTACTTCACATTCGCTCTCGTGCTTGCTTAGAAAATGCTTGATTTGCATTAAAAAACCAAACTTTCTACCCTTGTTCGAAGGTCTTGCAGCAGATGTTTATCATGTCATGTCTTAGCCTTGTCCTTGCAGATGAGGCTATTTTTATATACTAAATTCTGGATTTTTACCAACTCATTCAAATATGTATTCCTCTTGCCCTTGGCTTAAGAAGGTTGTAATTTAATTCTTTCATTGGCCTTTTTAAGGATCATTGCTTACGTAGGTTTATTTAGTTTAGTCTCAGAACTTTCCTTGGCTTTAATGAAGCCTAAGTCAATCTCACCTATGTTTTAATTCCTATGAGGAAATACAATACATCATCCAGATCAGATCCTCTCTTGACTATTTTCTTGATTTCTTTTTTGAATTTGAGCATCCTCGTCAACCCACTCCTTGCAGTCATTCAAAGCTCCAGCCTACCACCCATCCATATAGAGGCTACCTTACTCACCTTCTACTAATATTAGATGGAAAATGAAGAGGGAAAAGGCAACAGTTAGTCAATTGTCTGTCTATTATTTAAGTGGACAGGGATTGGCTTTTCTCATAGTTTTTTTCCCTAGTATGTGTTGTAAATAAGATTACCAATGCATATATTAAACAGTAAACTATCTGATCCAAATGAATTAACAGAGAAACAACACCGAATAAGATTATATTAATCGTATGTTTCCCAATCATTATCCGATTATAATATGCATTGGTAATCTTATTTACAACAATCTTAGAGAAGATATCCCGAACCGATTCTAGAATGTCGGAAACAATATTTAAATCGAGGGTAGATATGACGGGTATGCCTGAAAAATTCGGTGGACAGAATTTTAAGCGTTGGCAACAACGCATGAAGATCTGGTTAACCACCATAGGGTTAATCTCGATGCTTGAAACCGACTGTCCTACGGTGGAGATGGAAAATCCCTCACCCGATAGCCATAAGGCGCAATCTGCGTGGAAGGAACGCGACCGTATATGTCATGGTTGCATCTTGTTGGCTCTGTCCAACACTTTGTTTGACGTATATTGTTCGTCCACGCAGACTGCGAAG
This sequence comes from Ottelia alismoides, assembly GCA_037367405.1. Classification (NCBI taxonomy): domain Eukaryota; kingdom Viridiplantae; phylum Streptophyta; class Magnoliopsida; order Alismatales; family Hydrocharitaceae; genus Ottelia; species Ottelia alismoides. The sequence continues at coordinate 178,788 of JAZKJV010003198.1, forward strand.
GGGCTATGAGAAGACTTGGATCGGAAGTATAACACCGAAGACCTCGGTATTGAGAAATACTCCGTGGCCAAATTTTTGAAGTTTTCCATGACCGAAGGGAAGTCTGTTTCTAAACATGCACACGAGTTTTTACTCCTGCTCCATGGTTTAGAGGATGCCGAAATGAAACTTCCAGAGAAGTTTCAGGTCATGTGCATCATAGGAAAATTCCCCAAGTCGTGGGAAGATTTTGGTATGACCCTGAAACACGGGAAGGGGAAATTTTCTATGGATGACTTGATGGTGGCAATTGCCATAGAGGAGGAACACAGGAAACAAAAACATGTGCTTCCTATTGATATTCAGGCTAAGGTCAATTTTATGACCTCGAAGGGCAAGGATAAGAAGGGAAAGAGTCCTAATAACAATAAAATAAAACCAAAGGGCAAGATCCAGAAAAAGGCAAAGAATAAACCCTACTGGCACTGTAATCAGGTTGGCCATTGGAAGAAGGACTGTTCGTCCTTGAAGGCTCAACCTAAGGCCACAAGTGAACATGATCACTATGGGACTCGGGGCTAGCGAGGGGTATGTCTTTGTAAAACCTGAACTATACAATATCCATGATCCAAATGAGTGGCTCGTGGATACGGGAGCCAATGTAAATATATGTTCTGACAGAACGTTGTTTTCTTCTTATCAGACCTGCAGCGGTGGGACTGTGAAGATGGGGAACGATTCTACGGCCAAGGTGCTAGGGTCGGGATAAGTCAACTTGAGGTTCTTCTCTGTACGTGTCTGGACGTTGCACAGGGTGCTGCATGTTCCTGATATCAAGAAGAATGTATTATCTGGCTCTATCTTAGTTAGAAATGATTTTGAATTAAACTTTAAATGTAATAAATTGTTATTTTGAGACATGGCATTTTCTATGGAAAAGGCTATTTGGATGATTTCGATTTGTTATTTAGAATTAGATGTGATTCAGTAAACATTAATGAAATGAATGTTTTGAATGCTGAATGTTCTAATTCTGTGTCTCATGTTGTGAATAATCTAGAATCTTGTGATCTGTGGCATGGTAGATTGGGACATGTAAATCTAAATTCAATTAAAAGAATGATGAATTTAGAATTGATCCCTAAACACACTATTGATAAAACTCAAAAATGTGAAATATGTGTGCAAGCTAAGACACCTAGGAAGTCTTTTCAGTCTGTCTCTAGAGATAGTGAGATCTTGGATCTAGTGCACACGGAAATCTGTGAGTTTAAAGGTGTGTTGACCCGAGACAATAAGAAATACTTTATTACCTTTATAGATGATGGCAGTACATACTGCTATGTATATCTAATGAAAACCAAGGATGAAGCCTTAGAGAAATTTCTTATCTTTAAGAATGAGGCTGAGACACAAACAGGAAAAGTGCTTAAATGCCTTAGGTCAGATAGAGGAAGTGAATATACCTCTAACTTATTTGATGAACAATGCAAATCTTTTGGCATAGTTCATGAAGTTACGGCCCCATATTCACCGCAATCAAATGGGATAGTAGAACGGAAAAATAGAACCTTAACTGATATGATCAATGCTCTCCTACAGAGTTCTGGACTTCCAACCTATATGTGGGGAGAAGCCTTGAATACGGCTTGCCATATTCTGAATAGGGTGCCTCCAAGACATATGGAAAAGTGTCCCTTTGAACTTTGGAGAAATAGGAAACCGAGTTTAAGATATCTCAAAGTGTGGGGTTGTCTCGCTAAGGTTTTAGTCCCAGAACACAAGAGAAAGAAACTTGGTCCTAAAACTGTTGATGCGATCTTCTTAGGTTACCTAGAAAATAGCTATGCATATAGGTTCTTGGTAATTCGGTCCGAGATACCGGGCATAGATGTCAACACTATAGTTGAACTCCGTGATGCTACCTTCTTTGAGGATGTCTTTCCGTTGAAGACTGGGATTCCTCAGAATCTGACCATTGAGGGTGCCTCCACATCAGTATCTATTCCAGATCAAGTGGAAAGGATATCGAATGTGGGGGTTGAGACTCAACCTGAACCCAATGATCTTTCTGAAGAGAATGAGCTAAGGAGGAGTAAAAGACCTCGGATAGCCAAGGATCTGGGTAGCGACTTCGTTGTCTACCAGATCGAGGGTGATCCACCAAGTTACAAGGAAGCCATGGCTTCATCTGAAGCAAAACAATGGAAGGAAGCCATCAAATCTGAGATGGATTCCATTATGGCTAATGGGACTTGGGAGTTGGTTGATTTACCCAAAGGATGCTCTACCATTGGGTGCAAGTGGGTGTTTAAGAGAAAGCTTAGACCTGACGGATCAATTGAAAAGTACAAAGCCAGATTCGTTGCCAAGGGCTTTAGGCAAAAGGAAGGTATCGATTACTTTGATACCTATTCCCCTGTGACTAGGATGACCACAATCCGGATGCTCATAGCATTTGCATCTGTATACGATCCCTCTATCTACCAGATGGATGTGAAGACCGCCTTCTTGCATGGCGATCTTGAGGAAGAGATCTATATGGATCAACCTGATGGGCTTGTGACTCCTGGGAATGAGGGAAAGGTTTGCAAGCTTGTCAAATCCCTTTACGGATTGAAACAAACACCAAAGCAGTGGCATGAAAATTTTGACAAGACTATTTTGTCATGTGACTTTAAGGTTCATGAATCCGACAAGTGTGTTTATTCCAAGGTGAAAGGTGATGAGTGTATTGTCTTGTGCCTATATGTTGATGACATATTGTTGTTTGGATCACATATGAGGATTATTAATGAGACTAAGGCATTCTTAAGTAGCAAGTTTGAGATGAAGGACATGGGTGTTGCTGATGTGATCTTGGGTCTCAAACTGACAAGGTCAGTTGATGGGATTGTAATTTCTCAATCTCACTATGTTGAGAAGGTACTTGAGAAATTTGGATATCAAGATTGCAAAGCTGTATGCACTCCTTATGATTCATCCAAAACGTTGTTTAAGAATAAAAGTGGTGTACCTGTAGCCCAGCTAAGGTATTCACAAGTGATAGGAAGTTTAATGTATCTTGCAAATTGCACGAGACCTGATATATCATTCTCGGTTGCAAAGCTGAGTAGATACACTAGATGTCCTGACCGTACTCACTGGGAGGCTCTGGATCGAGTACTGAAGTACTTGAAGAGAACTATTTCCCTTAGTTTGCATCATGGTAGACATCCTTCTGTACTAGAAGGTTACAGTGACGTAAGCTGGATAGGGAAAATAGAGGAGTCTGGGAGTAATGGTGTCACAGGGTATGTATTTACCCTTGGAGGCGGTGCAGTCTCCTGGAGGTCTGTGAAGCAGACCATTCTAGCTCGATCCACCTTTGAGGCCGAGTTGTGTGCTTTGGACACCACTGGAATTGAGGCTGAATGGCTAAGGGAACTTCTGTCTGAGATTCCCATGGTAGGTCAGCCTGTTCCAGCGATCTCGGTACATTATGATAATATGACCACAATTGCCAAGATCAAGAGTTCAAAGTTCAATCAGAAAACAAGGAGACACATACAAATCAGACTTAAGACGTTAAGGGATTTGGTGTCTCGAGGAGTGTTGGCTGTGGATTTTGTTGGATCCAAAGACAACACGGCAGATCCGTTGACTAAAGGACTTGATAGATCTTTAGTCTTAAAGTCTAGGCTTGGGATGGGACTGAGACCCATTGGGAGTTCCTCTACAGTAGCAACCCAACCTATCTGAGTGGAGATCCCACAAAGTAGGTTCAATGTGGTAATAACAATCTGTTTGGAGAACTGGTTGGCACTATAATTTTAATGCGTAAGCATGAGTGTCTTATCCCTGGAAGCCTGAGTGTCATTTAAGCTGCAAGTTTAGGAAGAGCGTAGGCTCTGAATGGGTTCAAGCCTTTGGGCAGGATGTTAGCAGTGCATCCTTGGAGAACGCCACCTATGTGAGTGTTACTGTGGGCCGCAGTTAAAGGAGGAGGGTATTTCCTGAACACACTCATGAAACTGGATAAGGGTGCATGGCCTTTAAGAGCACCAACCCTGAAGATTGTACCAAGAACAACGCTTTGTTGTTTCTACCGTATACTTTAACACCAAGGTCTGAAGTTCAAGACGTAGTTCACTTCGTTCCTGTTAAAGTGAAAGTAGTAAATGTAGGCTATGGTTAGATCCTCAAGCGCATCACGGAAGCGTGAGCGTCGTATCGAATACGACGAGGAGCGACTAGTCGCACTAGTTGCTTGATGCAGCGGAATTTAAAAAATTTTCTTACGACGAAACCACTTGATCCAAGAACACTTCTCGGATCGTTTCGTCTAAACCACAAACAAGTAATAGGATTACCTCTTGAAGCGTGGTTGCGATCGAGTCTCTAAACGAAGAGACCACCTGTCTCAAGTCCGATCCGACGGAGGAGACGCTTGGGAGCGCGGGGATGAACCGCATGCTTCTCGCAATCCATGTTGATGATCCAAGCGACGGATCTCCTGATCTCGACACACGAGATCCGACGTCTTCTTCACGAGCGAGGCGCACCAAAGGAGACGGAGATCCACGAGCAGAAGAACGGGCAGCATAACGACGATGCTGCGATGATGGAGAACCTCTCTTAGGTCATCCATGGTGGACGGCCGCATGAGAGGGAGAGAGGGCAGTCGAGTAGAGAGAAAAGAGAGAGAGATGCTTCTCAAGCATTGTGTGTAAAATAGAGAGCATGGTATGCCTCTCTATTTATAGGGTTTTGGGATCCATGGATCTTAATCCATGGGACATATAAAATCAATGGATGAGATTGATTTATGTCGATCCAATGGTCAAGATTGTTGTTGGTAAAAACCAACAACTTGTGATTTAATTTTGATAAAATATATTTGATAAATCAAATAAATATTAATACCAAATTAAATCAATCAAATAAGAAGAGAGAATACAAATGAGAGATCTTTCCCCATAAAGAAGAGGGGACGGCTACCAATTCCCCAAGGGAATTGGGTGCCGCCCCTTCTATGCCTAATGGGGAGTGCAATCTCATGGATTCCATGAGATTGCGCATCTCCTTGATTTTCTCTCTACTTATTTCCAACAACTATTTGTTGGGATTTTATTCTTCAAAAAATAATTCACAATTATATTTGAGAATATTGCAATCTTGACATGAAAAAATTGTGAATCATATTCACAACCCAAAACAACATATAATTTACATTGTCAATTAATTACACAATGTGTATCCAATACACATAATAATTAATCAATACATATAAATTATAATTAGCTCTCTCTAATACATTATAAATCACATTTATAATATATTATCAATAATTGGATATTACTATCCACATTATTCTTATCCATAATAATTAAATCACATTTAATTATATTGGATAACTTATTCTCATATGCTCAAATAATATGAATCACATTCACATTATTTACATCTTTGATAATCAAATCACATTTAATTATCTATGATGACTCTCCTTATAATATTAATCAAATTCATATTATTCATGATAAGTAAATCACATTTAATTATCCATTTTCTCAATGCTCGAACAAATATATCAACAATAGAATTATCCATGAACTCTTTCAAGAATAATGGGCTTTCTCGGCGAATACTTGGAGATAAGGACAGGGCGATTGTATTGTTCCACGTATAGTGACATGGATATTGAGATCACATCTCAAATCCAGATCTCAGGCCTCCCATAGATGCTTGATTAAATCAAGACCGCAAATCTAATCTTCTCATTGAATCTGAATCACATTCAGGTTAATGTCCAACATTTGGACTAAGATCAGATTACTTCTCTACTGAGAGGAGTCACTAAAATCCAGACTTGTTTCATCACTCCCTAGGAATGGAAGCGTCATGGTTATACAACCGTTTATGATCACATCACCCTCAGGCATTCCCAATACATGTACATCCTGCATACTGGAAGACTCAGAATAAACCCGAAGTATTAGATCAACTTTATACTGTCTACTTCAGGGTTTTATCAGTAAGTTTCTCATTCGATCATTGGGAGTCGGTATTGATCATATACTTTACAAAAGCATATATCATACCTAGGTCTTGATCATATACTTTTCAAAAGTATATATCAATCCTTCAAATTCAGTCAAGCTTCCAAAGCAAGACGGCCATGCGCATGGAATTTGATTCTTCCCAATATCTCATGAGTGAGCTCGTGTCTTCCAGTTCAGTAATTGAACCTGTATGATCCCTTTGAGAGATCGTATTACTCATATGCCCTTATATGCACACCAGCGCGCCAGTGTATAGACCTTGATTAGGTCATCAACCTATTGGTCTGCCAAATGTACATACTCAGACATATAGTAACACATCTGTCTCCGGTCAGAGGATGTGTGCCTATATCATGACAGCATATGATATAGGACTTTGGTTATCTCGATCTCGTTAAGTCAACTCTTTGATCTAACTCATCTGACACCTCCGAATCTCTATTCCTATGCAGAGGACATGCATCAAGAGGTCGGTTAGATAGCAGCCTAACTGAGAAAGGATTGCCATCTCCTACTCAGGCTGGAGATCATCTCTTAACAATTATTTGATGGTACTTGATGAGTCCTCAATCTAACTCATTAGATGTTCATCTAAGCACCAGCCTCTATGATTCAATATTTGAATCAACAGCTGTATGATCATCAAGATGGCCATGGTACATAATCCTAATTGTACTAAGGGACCTAATATGCAAATTATGTACTCTTTATTTCAGATTAAGGAGTGAATTGCAATAACATTTATTGCATAATGGTTTGCCGTGGGCTCGCATGTCCAACAATCTCCCACTAGCCCAAAGAGCCATTAATGGGCTAATCATTTAAACCCACACTCATGTGACAATCATAGGCTATTTAGAAAATATCTAGGTAAGTTGATCGGTCACTCTGTTCCCACGCGACTATGCCAAGTCCTTTTACGGTACTTGCATATCCCCTAGTAACAGTACTCGCATCCAATGCGAATATTGCATCTTATGCAACCAATACTCAATTTTGTCGGTTATAGTGTCATTGACACTACATCTTATTAATTATCATAACCAGTATTCCCATAATCCTTTTAGAATACCTTCATTCCTGGAGATCTCTATCTCCTAAGGTATCTGCAGTCAAGACCCTTATAGATCGCTATCTACAAGATCTTAAACTTTTGAAGATAAGACTTTGAGATCACTATCTCTAAGTTTTATCATCTTTGAAGATATTATTATTACTGCAATCAAGTGTTTTATCTCCATAGCAGGATTAGTAACAGTTTACTACTCCCACTGCATGGCAGACATCTGGCTCTTGTACACATCTAGCATATACCCAGCTTCTCATAACTGATGCACAAGTGCAAGCAGTTCTAGCATTCACTTCCTCAACTCTTTGAGGTGCTATCCCTTTAGACAGGTCACTATCACATCTTAAGGGAAGGAAGCCTTTCTTGGAATTTTCCAGAAAATGGAATAAGTCCAAGGTGTACTACTAATGTGACGGTCCCAATATCCTCTTCTCTTTGTTTCTGAACGACTTCAGAACTAAGATCTAAGAGGTATCCTTGAGATCATATCTCAAAGTATGGAACAACCAAATTTTAAAACACTTATTATTTATTCTTATATCATTCTAAATGATCAGAATAATATCTTCATTTAGCACGATGAACACAATGGCACTCCCACTAAGCTTCACATGGTTCATCAAGATTGTATTTGAAATCATAACATTTACAATTTCATCAAATCTTATGTTCCAAATACAAGAAGCTTATTTGAGTCCAAAGATGGAGTTATTTAGCTTGCACACCTTGCTTTCCTCAACAACGAAGCCCTGGGGCTAGTTCATATGAATATCCTCAGAGAGGTATTCATAGAGGAATGCAATCTTGATTCACATCATGAAGATGTCATAGTCAAGTTGTGTAGCTATAGTTAGCAATATTCTGATGGGTCAAAGCAAGGTCACTGGAGAGCAAGTCTCATCGCAAGCGATGTCTTCTCTTCGGTGTGTAGCTCATGGCTACGAACCGTGCTTTGAAGTCTCTACCTTCTCATCAGGTTCTCTCTTTCTATTGAAGATCCATTTACACCTTAATGGGTCTTTACCCATATAGGTGGATCCTCGAGGGTCCATATACAACACTTGTATATGAAGTCTACATTAGACTTTTATTTCTAACATCCATCTATCCATGTCATGATCCTCAGGAGCTTCATCACATGAAGTCCAATCATTTTCACATGGAATACATCCTCAAACTTATTTGAAGAGGTATTAGTGTTTCATCTTTAATTATCCTTTTAGTTTCCAATTTCAGGAGCCTCATTATCTTCTCAAGATTAAATGAGTTCATTCACTTTATTTTATCTCGATTCTTAAGAGAGTCATCATCTAAGAATCACATTCTCAGAGATGAGATCCTTTAAGAATCTCAAGGTCATAAAGTAGGTATACAATACCATCCTTTATTTTTCCTAATGAAGTAGCACTCTCTAGTGCTAGATTCCAGCTTACATGCATGGAACCTTATTAAGTATATAATGTAGTCTCTACATATACACCTTTAGAAACTAAGAGATAATTATGCTAGGATTAATCATTGATTAAATCATGTCACACGTGATCAATTGTATCTCCCTACAACTCCATTGAGTTCAGGTTCATTAGGAGGATTGAGATAGGAATGATATTCATATCCCCATAAGGCATTTCTTGAATTCATCTAATAGGTACAGGCTACCTTGCTTAGATCAAATTCATCTCATCTTCCTTCAAACTTTGGTTCTAAACCAAAATTGTGAAATCTTTGAACATTTCAAAGTTTTATAAGTGAAGAGAAGAAATCTCATATCACAAATAATCACTAATAGATATCACATATCCATAATGTTTATTCTGATATAGATGATTTACATACATCAATATGTATGAGATCTTGAATACCTTAACATCTTACACCTTTCCCAAAGAAGGGTGTATTGGACATTTTTACTTTGAATACAATATTCACAAGTATGTGAGATTTGAATCTTTAGATAGTCTAAAGTTTCATATCTTACTAGTCCATTGATCTCATCAACAGACATATGTCCAAAACTTGATGCCAGATCATTTTCAAATGATCTTCATCCTCCTATTGATCTTTAAAGGTTTAATTTTCAGTATTAGAAATCTTAATGAACCATTCAATAATTTTCTAATTTAATAGAGTCCACTAGATTTTAGATTACTATCTGAAATATCTCCATCATAACTCTTTATGATAGATTTATTACAGAATTCATGTTTATATCGAACAATTAGAAATAAACTATGAGTGTATTCTAATATCTAGGTCATAGAGACATTCTCTAAGACTAAGGGCTCCCACTGAAAATATGAAGTCTATCAATCCAAAAGAGATTGTTGCAACAATTGCATCAAAATTCTCAAGGATAACTATAGACCTTAAGATCAAATTTTCCAGTCTTCTAAAACATATGCAACCAATCGCAAGTGTCATTAGAAGATTGAGATACAATTATTAGACTTTATCTTATCAAATAAGTAAGTCAATTTCAATTATTATATGTAGATTATTCAGATGTACTATCTGATTCATTTTCTAAAGATTCTAGATAGATTTGATAGTCATACTATCAACACATCAATTTATTGCAGTATTGGCATTTATCCAACTCTTTGGATGTCATATGGAAGTCACAGAAGTACAGTCAACTCTTTGATTATACTTCTTGCTTGGGTCCAACCCATGCTTCCACTGCGCTCCCTTTATCTATAAACAACCATTGCTTAAGACTAAGGACCTCTTATTCAAAAGAATTTAATGTAAGAGCATTTCGATATTTATACATGCTTCACCCAATTCATACAATATGAATATTATGAAGCTTCATGAATGACTAGAATATAGACAATAGAATGATGACACTCATCAACTACATCCATCTAAACTCTTAAAACATAGGTTCAGGTAGGTACTCAAACAATTTGAATACATCATCTCTTATAGAGCTACCATTCGACATGATGCAGAGAACCATGTCATTCATGATTAAATGTCAAGAGCATATATATATGCCAGAATATCTTTATTGATTTTATAAGGATTATTTGACAATTGCGATCATCATCGACATGTCACTTCCAAAGTACATTCGATGAGATCAAGACTTATAGAGACATACAAACCCTAGGGTTTTAGTCCCATTGTCTATTTAATTATCATTCCTCATTATTATGAGGAAACTTGCACATTGCAACCACATACATTATGTGTCCAATTGCAAGCATAATATCTGGATCAAGGGTCCAATCCATGATATTTTACTGGTTGTTATTGAGTATAGAATTGAGTGGGTTTAATGAAGGATTATCTGAAATAAGAAATTTGCATGAGTGTATATATTTATATATATACATATTATACTTTGATTTAGGAATTTTTATATCAAAGTTGTCTTGCCTTGTCAACACTGAAAGTTCATTCCCTTAATCACTTTCAATGTAAGGGATATACTTACCATCATATCTCAGCAAGATCTGGGATCTCCTTCCTTATCTTTGTTGCATCCCAATAATATGAGAAATTGCAACTCGGATAAAAAGAAGCGGGAACACATTCCGCCTTGCAAGTCCAACTTGCATTTCCCAATTCGGTCTTTAACACCCGGGCCCACCACCCCTAAGGTGATGTTGACCCGTCATCAATTGAACCAACCGTCAACAGGAATAGAACTCGCTATGCGCAATCCAATATCGTCCCAATAATATGAGGATCCGATATTGGGGTCACTACGCATACGGCCTTACTCTTTCAAGAAGCAAAGAGTCCGATCCAGATGCGCTTGTATATAGGAGCTGTCACTTTGGACAGGCGTCTCCTATATACAATCCCTGGCGACGGAACCCTTCGCCTTGACGGGAGACCATGGATGTCACTTATGTGATCCTCCATATCATATTCAAATTATAATTAATCATTATGAATCACATTCATTACGATTAATTCTTCCAAGGGAAATAATAACTCTATTCATAATAGAGTGTTCTTAATTGGATATAATTAACTTAATCATATTAAATTAATTTTCAATCCAATTCAATCAACAAACTTGATTTTTACTTGAATATATGGTATTATCTCAAAATACGTATTAATTCATATTTTAATAATTAGAAAAATACATCTTAATCCCTCGGACATTATCCCGGCCCTACCCGCTGTCATGGCCAGTATCGGCGGGAGTGGGACGGACCGCATACGTTGCAACCCGCTACCTCAGCGATCCCCGACTAGACACCATATCCGCCTCAGGAAAGGATAATGCCAAATTGATTAATTTGTACTTGAGATGATCATCGGTTCTTCAACCGAAATTATACCATATAGTAATCAAAATAATTTTTGATTATAAGGAAATTTGCTAGACAAATTCCCATTCCTATTCAAGCAAGGAGTTTGATGATTGTGTTTCCAATTATTATTTAGATCAAATCTAATCAATTAATTGGTTGAGGCCAAGTCAATTAAGGAAATAATCATCTTCCAATATTTCTCAAATATTTTCCATAATTATTTTATGAAGTTAACAATTAATTTCACTAATTGACAATCACATGGTTCTTGATTAGGAAAGTAATTTCAGCAGTGACTCCTACTTACTAAAATTAGCATATCTCAATCAATTTAAATCCAAATTAAGCAAAGTAAGTTTCCATAGTTTGCTAACTTGATTTACAACAGAACCTATGTGTTTTGCACGATTTTTGAGGCGTATCTAAACAGTAATTAACTCCTTAATTATGTTAAGATTTGCAGTTCCCATAACAGTGAATACATGTTCATTAAAACTACCATATCTAGAGCATACAAAATCCGATTTACGCAAACTCAGATCCTATGGTTTCCTTATTTAATGGGGAACAAAATCCAAGTATTAAATTCGTGTTTAAAAAATTTAAACAGTGCCGAATTTATTTACTAAACAGATCTGCGAAATCAAATGCGATGAAAACCTTCACGACCTTAACGAACCCAAGTCGTCCTCGGTTAGCGAATCATATTCGAAACCGTCGACCTAAGGCTTTGATACCACTTGTAGGATATGGTTAGATCCTCAAGCGCATCACGGAAGCGTGAGCGTCGTATCGAATACGACGAGGAGCGACTAGTCGCACTAGTTGCTCGATGCAGCGGAATTTAAAAAATTTTCTTACGACGAAACCACATGATCCAAGAACACTTCTCGGATCGTTTCGTCTAAACCACAAACAAGTAATAGGATTACCTCTTGAAGCGTGGTTGCGATCGAGTCTCTAAACGAAGAGACCTCCTGTCTCAAGTCTGATCCGACGGAGGAGACGCTTGCGAGCGCGGGGATGAACCGTATGCTTCTCGCAATCCATGTTGATGATCCAAGCGGCGGATCTCCTGATCTCGACACATGAGATCCGACGTCTTCTTCACGAGCGAGGCGCACAGAAGGAGATGGAGATCCACGAGCAGAAGAACGGGCAGCATAACGACGATGCTGCGGTGAGGGAGAACCTCTCTTAGGTCATCCATGGTGGACGGCCACATGAGAGGGAGAGAGGGATGTCGAGTAGAGAGAAAAGAGAGAGAGAGAGATGCTTCTCAAGCATTGTATGTAAAATAGAGAGCATGGTATGCCTCTCTATTTATAGGGTTTTGGGATCCATGGATCTTAATCCATGGGACATATAAAATCAATGGATGAGATTGATTTATGTCAATCCAATGGTCAAGATTGTTGTTGGTAAAAACCAACAACTTGTGATTTAATTTTGATAAAATATATTTGATAGATCAAATAAATATTAATACTAGATTAAATCAATCAAATAAGGAGAGAGAATACAAATGAGAGATCTTTCCCCATAAAGAAGAGGGGACGGCCACCAATTCCCCAAGGGAATTGGGTGCCGCCCCTTCTATGCCTAATGGGGAGTGCAATCTCATGGATTCCATGAGATTGCACATCTCCTTGATTTTCTCTCTACTTATTTCCAACAACTATTTGTTGGGATTTTATTCTTCAAAAAATAATTCACAATTATATTTGAGAATATTGCAATCTTGCCATGAAAAAATTGTGAATCATATTCACAACCCAAAACAACATATAATTTACATTGTCAATTAATTACACAATGTGTATCCAATACACATAATAATTAATCAACACATATAAATTATAATTAGCTCTCTCTAATACATTATAAATCACATTTATAATATATTATCAATAAGTGGATATTACTATCCACATTATTCTTATCCATAATAATTAAATCACATTTAATTATATTGGATAACTTATTCTCATGTGCTCAAATAATATGAATCACATTCACATTATTTACATCTTTGATAATCAAATCACATTTAATTATCTATGATGAATCTCCTTATAATATGAATCAAATTCATATTATTCATGATAATTAAATCACATTTAATTGTCCATTTTCTCAATGCTCGGACACATATATCAACAATGGAATTATCCATGAACTCTTTCAAGGATAATGCGCTTTCTCCGCGAATACTTGGAGATAAGGACAGGGCGATTGTATTGTTCCACGTATAGTGACATGGATATTGAGATCACATCTCAAATTCAGATCTCGGGCCTCCCATAGATGCTTGATTAAATCAAGACCGCAAATCTAATCTTCTCATTGAATCTGAATCGCATTCAGATTAATGTCCAACATTTGGACTAAGGTCATATTACTTCTCTACTGAGAGGAGTCACTAAAATCCAGACCTGTTTCATCACTCCCTAGAAATGGAAGCGTCATGGTTATACAACCGTTTATGATCACATCACCCTTAGGCATTCCCAATACCTGTACATCCTGCATACTGGAAGACTCAGAATAAACCCGAAGTATTAGATCAACTTTATACTGTCTACTTCAGGGTTTTATCAGTAAGTTTCTCATTCGATCATTGGGAGTCGGTATTGATAATATACTTTCCAAAAGCATATATCATACCTAGGTCTTGATCATATACTTTCCAAAAGTATATATCAATCCTTCAAATTCAGTCAAACTTCCAAAGCAAGACGACCATGCGCATGGAATTTGATTCTTCCCAATATCTCATGAGTGAGCTCGTGTCTTCCGATTCAGTAACTGAACCTGTATGATCCCTTTGAGAGATCGTATTACTCATATGCCCTTATATGCACACCAGCGCGCCGGTGTATAGACCTTGATTAGGTCATCAACCTATTGGTCTGCCAAATGTACATACTCAGACATATAGTAAACACATCTGTCTCCGGTCAGAGGAGGTGTGCCTATATCATGACAGCATATGATATAGACTTTGGTTATCTCGATCTCGTTAAGTCAACTCTTTGACCTAACTCATCTGACACCTCCGAATCTCTATTCCTATGCAGAAGGACCTGCATCAAGAGGTCGGTCAGATATCAGCCTAACTGAGGAAGGATTGTCATCTCCTACTCCGGCTGGAGATCATCTCTTAACAATGATTTGATGGTACTTGATGAGTCCTCAATCTAACTCATTAGATGTTCATCTAAGCACCAGCCTCTATGATTCAATATTTGAATCAACAGCTGTATGATCATCAAGATGGCCATGGTACATAACCCTAATTGTACTAAGGGACCTAATATGCAAATTATGTACTCTTTATTTCAGATTAAGGAGTGAATTGCAATAACATTTATTGCATAGTGGTTCGCCGTGGGCTCGCATGTCCAACAGTAAACTCATGTAGAGGTTCAAACCGAAAGGTACCTTTACTGAAAGCAAAGTGTGTGCAGCCGAAAGAAGTCTTTTTAAATCCTTTTGAATCTCTTTTCAAACTGGTGAATTCGTGGGGGATTGTTGTATTAAAATTGTAGATAGGTTTTAATTGGAAAACCTATTAATTACAATTGGTATTAATTTGGTTTCAATTGGGAAACCAAATGGTTTGGAGGGAAAGTTGGGAATTCCCAAATTTGAAACATGTTGAGTTTGGGTGGAGGTTTAGTACCATACCTTAGAGATCTAAATTTTTGGTGGACTTATATATGAGTCCACACCCCAAGTTCTTGTAGCAATAGTATAGAGGAGGAATGGAGGACCACACACGTGCGCGCGCGCGGCTCCGCTCCGCTCCGTCTCCGGCTCCGGCTCTGGCTCGGGTTCGGGCGCGGGAGAGTCAATTCAGATCTCGGATCTCGATACTTTTGCTGCGGGTTTCATTTGGCTGATCGATTAAATTAATTAGATAAATTAATTTAATCGCGATCACATTAGAAATCAGACTTAATCCAAACGGCTCGATTTAGCTGCAGGTTCGGAATTCGAATGGACACGCCCGTTGAGGGGCGTTTTCAGAAACCAAAGGTCACTGCGCGCTAGGGTACGCGAGCCCCTCTTTATATATCCCTCACCCGACGCCGTCTTTCTTCACTCGTAAGAAAAAACTCTCACGCCGTCTCTCTCTCTCTCTGGTTCTTCCTCTCACGGACGAACGTCTTCCTCTTCCTCTCTCGGCTGCAGTTCTCTGAGGTACAATCGAGGACGATCCCGTTGGTGTGCGCCGACGACGATCGTGAGACGTCGTATCCTGGGAGCGGATCGCCAGTACCCTACGCACCGGTATTGTGGGGGTGATATCTTCTCTAAGGACAGTCCATTTCATGGACGCTTCGGTGAATTCTAAACTAATCTTTATTTCATTTTGGTTGTTACAATATGTTTATTGCTTTGCCCTTTCTGGATCATGTCGGGCGTGTCCATTCGAATTCCGAACCCGCAGCTAAATCGAGCCGTTTGGATTAAGTCTGATTCCCAATGTGATCGCGATTAAATTAGTTTGTCTAATTAATTTAATTGATCAGCCAAATGAAACCCGCAGCAAAAGTATCGAGATCTGAATTGACTCTCCCGAGCCGGAGACGGAGACGGAGACGGAGACGGAGACGGAGACGGAGCGGAGCGCACGCGCGCGTGTGTGTGGTCCTCCATTCCTCCTCTCTACTATTGCTACAAGAGCTTGGGGTGTGGACTCATATATAAGTCCACCAAAAGTTTAGATCTCTAAGGTATGGTACTAAACTTCCACCCAAACTCAACATGTTTCAAATTTGGGAATTCCCAACTTTCCCTCCAAACCATTTGGTTTCCCAATTGAAACCAAATTAATACCAATTGTAATTAATAGGTTTTCCAATTAAAACCTATCTACAATTTTAATACAACAGTATGCACAATGGGGATGGAATACAGTTGGGAATTCAGTATGGGTGAAAAAGTCCTCCCTCCTTGTGTTATCTCTAAGAGAAATGGTATAACATATACAAGTAAAATGCTCATGAGGATCTTGTAAGAAAATCAGTACGCTCGGATAACTTAGTCCAATAGTTGGGATAAACTCTTCCTATCCGGTGATCTAACTTTTGAAGTATCATCTCCACTTTTCGATTTGACACATACAATCAAAACCTTGGTCCGTCGATGTTAGGGTGTTAAGACACGATGATTGATGTTACGACCCTTGACCATTTTTTGACATATATGTTAATGGTTTGGACACAATTGTCTGAAATCCAAATTTAGGTAGCCCAAATCACGATATGATATTCTCTTGAAGGAACCGACAAATGGTCTTGTTATCAATGATTTGAGTGGGAATAGCCTCCACAATAAACAAATTGTATTCAAAACTCTTACTTTGGTGGAATGGACCCATAATGTCCATGACCCAAGCATCAAATGTCTCATAAATGTTGGTGAGCCTCATCGGCAACAAGTCTTCATAGCTCATGGTTTTTCCCATTCTAATAGATGGGATAACTCTTAAAGTAATAAGAATCCTTTACTAAAGTACCCACAACAAGCTACTTTGAAGTACTTTGTGCATTGTTCTCTTCTTGGAATTTTGTCCTCCTACCTTAAACGTATGGCATAGTCTAGAACCTTGGAATATTTCTCACGAGGAATACAAGTCCCAAGCTATTATGCAATCCTTCATGGAAAAGGGTCGAATTCTCACAAAGGTTATACTTGTAATATGAACAAAAATTTTCAATTCTGTTCTTAGGCCAACCTTGTAGAATTTTCTTGGAGTCGAGTAGATTCACTTGAAGTTTAGCTCAAAGATAAGCAATAGGAAGAATCGCTTCATTTGAAAGATTCCCTGATATATTAGTGGTGTAAACATTTGAAGTCCCTAGATTATCGACTTTGGATAAGTGATCACATACCATCATCTGAACTCTCAACTTATTTTTTATTTCAGTATTGAATTCATAGAGTAGAATGATCTAGATGTGAATACTTGTAGGATCACGATACTACTTGGGGGGAGGGGGGAGTAAGCATCTCAAAATATTGGCTAGATAAAAGTTTTGTTACAAACAAACAAGCACAAAATATCAAATTCAGAGAAGATATCACCACTTGTGCTAAATTATGCATGAAAAACATTTTGGTTGAAAACCATAACCCAAGTTTCTTGATGGAGGATTCTCAATTGACCAATTCGATCAATCAATCATTATATTAAGTTATTTGTCATGAATAACTCAACTGTTTTAACAAGTGCTTTCTATCACATACCAACGACTTTCGAAAACATTAACTTGTATGCCAAAGTTCGTGAAATTTAGATCGCATATCAAGTAATACTCAACTTGGATCACACACCAACTAACCTTTGCAACAAATAGAGAAGTAAACAAACAATTATAAGTCTTCTTTTATTAAGCCCTCAAAATATATATGCTATGCAATACAAATATCTGAAGAGCAGAATAATAAATAGAATTGTAGAATACTTAGACACATGATGATCGAGATGAATTGTTGAAACTCGATCGCATGTGGATTTAAATCATGTTTGGAGGTGTATCTCTAATGAGTCATAGAGAGATCAAGAATGATCACTGATAAGGCTTGAAGAGAGCAATGGAATGCTTTGTGGATGTTTGTGTCTCTCAATGCATATGATATGTAAGCAATCTTTCTATCAATTGTTTATGTTATATGTATTTATAAGTTTATATCTAATAATGAAGAGTTTAATAGCATATACATATATGAAATATATAAGTTGTGCTAAATAGATTATTTAGATCGCGATCAAATTAGTAATGAGGTTAGCTTCAAAATTTTTCATGAAAAAAAAAGTTGATCAATCAAATAGTAAATCCTTGATAATGATTGATTTTTAGCCAAATCCTTGATTGCATCATCACACCCTTGTTAGACAACTAAGGTCTTAGAAGTGAAATGGCACATTGTGCCAGGTCGCATGATTAAGCATTAATTGTGTTGCATGGGTCGGCGTCATATTAAGCGCATGAACCTTCGTAGGCATCATGCGTGTGTATTCCACATTAAGGATGGTGGGCCACCTAATTAAGCATTGATTGGGTTGCATGGGTTGGGCATAGGGATGAGCATTGGGATGGGTCTGTCCGATCCAGCTCGAAGCGTGACACCGTGGGGAGGCTTAGAGCAGAAGCACACAACTGCGTAGATTGCCGCCCACCACTGTCTCTCTCTCTCTTTCAACAAGTAGCTCGAGAAGGGTTTGTTTTTAGATTTATTGTCTTAGTATTATTATTGGAGATTGTTAGAGTTATTGTATTTACATTTATGTCGGTGACCCTTCGGGTTCCGTAAACCCTCGTGACCCTTCGGATTTTGTAACACTTTTGACCTTCGAGTTCCGTAACCTCCTGTGACCCTTCGGATTCCGTAACACTTGTACTCTCTGGGTTTTCTCTCTATATAAGAGACCCTAACTTTGTGGAATAAACATCTCATTCGTTCCTCTTCAATTTTTTTAGAACCCTAAGAGTCACGGGGGGTTATGTAACCCAAAGGGTTACATACATAAATGTAAATATAATAACTCTAACAGAGATGTTTGATACTGTGATTATAGCTTATATTCGATTTTTGATTTAGGTTGTTAACCATAATGTTATGATGTCAGTCATCTTGAATCTATGATATTATTAACTCAACTTTATTTGTAAATAGACATTCAAGAAGACCATTAAATGTGTCGTCCAGCCCAGGGAATAGGTGGGAAGAGTGAGTATGTGGACAGGGACCCCCCTTTCCCCTCACCACTTCCCTCGCTAGTGTTGTGGCTCAGTAAAGTCAGGCTTGGACTGAGAAGAGAAGTGTGGGACGAGCATCTAGGTCTTTTCTTTAACTGGGCCTATTAATATAGGTGAACAAGGAGAAATTCTTTATCAGACTCTCTAAACTGACTATACCCATAGGTGTTAGAGCCTGAAAGGGGGCCCTAGCTCCTAGAGGGTCTCGAAGCTATTCCAATATCTCTATCGATTATCAGACCTTTCCTTGCCCCTAGGTTGAAGGTCCCTCACTGGTTAATAATGGTCATTATGCGTTGTTGGTCAGCCCATCCATCATCTGATTTGTCCAGGCGTGGATCTTGGACTAGGAGATTATAGGCTCTTGGATTGAAACCTACTTCAGTGAAGACTACTCGATGAAGATCAGCAGTCTACCCTACTAGCCAAAAGCCCTCTCTCCTCCCGAAAGCTATCTCTCTCACCTGCAAAAGCATTGTCCGCACACCTAAACCTAATAATTGGACCGAACTTGAGCTCGAGTCCTCGAAAAATAAAGGGATTTTTACACCCATAACCCTGAGTAATTCCGCAACTACAATCATAACCCTGCATAATCATGAATTACATGAGAAACCCTGAATTGTCACTCCGTTTCACACTCATAACCCTCCGTTAGTTTAATGTATTAACTCAACTAGAAAGGTGAGTTAATCTAACCAATATATGATCTAACAGCTATGATTAGTCAAAATAAAAAAATGACAAGCTTGCAAGAAGGGTTGCAGGCCAGTCTTCTAACTGGTGGGGCGAGGGGAAGCTCGGCGCGGAAGTGGGCACAAGCCTGCATCACGGGAGGGGGGGGGCTGGGGTGGGCGGGGGTGCAAGGTCTTCGAGCGGAAGGGGCGAAGGCTTGCAGAGCTCGACGGGCAGGGGAGGGGGGCTTCAGGCTGGGTCTTCGAGCAGAAGGGCTGGGGGGGGGGGGGGGGGGGGGGGGTTGCAGGGCAGCGTCGAAGGGGGGAGAGCTCGACGAGCAGGGAGGGGGGGCTTCGGGCTGGGTCCTTGAGCGGAAGGGGCGAAGGCCGCGCGCGGGGGGGGGGGGGGGGGGGGGGGGGGGGGGTTTGCAGGGTAGCGTCTGAGTGGGGAGAGCTCGACGGGAAGGGGAGGGGGGGCTTCGGGCTGGGTCTTCGAGCAGAAGGGGCGAAGGCCGCAGGGGGCTTCCAGTGGGGGTCTTCGAGCGGAAGGGGCGAAGGCCGCGGGCAAGGGGGGGCTTCCAGCGGACGACGCAGGGGATCGGGGGTGACGGATGGCTTCGAGCAGAGGAGGGGCAGGGGGCTGAGGGGCTATCGACCACAGGTGGAGTAGAGGAGGGGCAGGGGATTGGGGGTGCGGGGCTTCGAGCGTACGAGGGACAGGCCGATAGTGGGGTCTTTGCAAAAGGGTGGCGGGGGGGTGCAACTTCGAGCGGAAGGGCGGGGCTGCAAAGGTGGGTCGCCGACATGCAGGGGAGGAGGAGGTAGTGCATGAGAGGAGGAGGACGTGTAGGGGAGAGAGGGGAATAATGGTATGTTTTGCAAATTTGCAACATTGAGGGCAGATTTGTCTTTTTCTAATGGAAAACGTCATCAATAACGTTATACCAAACGAAACATAACACAGGGTTATGCCATGAAAGAGTTAAGCATTACTCGAGGTTTCTCATGTAATTCATGATTATGCAGGGTTATGATTGTTATTGCGGAATTACTCAGGGTTGTGGGTGTAAAAATCCCAAAATAAAATTACTTGGCTGAGGCTCGGATCAAAGCCCACAAAAATAATTGGGCTTGGGCTTGAGCCCAGCTCATGCCTGACCCATGCTCATCCCTAGTCGGGTATCATATTAAGTACCCAATCCTTTGTCGGCACCATGCTTGTGTCTAGCACATCAAGGATTGTGACTATATCGAAACTTGTTATGTGACCAGGGGGAGCTATGAGAGCACTTGGGGAGATGATATCTAGTAGAGGTGAGTTGAGAGGGAACCTAGCAGCAAAAGTAGACCTAGGAGAATGGGTGTTGGCTAAGGCAGAGGAAAGTTGGTCGATATGACTAAGTAAATTAAGTTACAAATAAGCAATCATATGATCATATCTGGAAGGGCATTCTTCGATCTCAGGTAAACCAATAAGCTATCCCATATTCACTACAACAAATCTGATCCAAGTCAACGAATAATTAGAATACTCATTGTCACAATCTTCAGATGTTAAAGATATGGCTAAATTATCTTTTATTCTTGCAATTAGCAATGAATAACATATTCATTGTTAAATGTTCATATAATGCTATTTTTTCCGTTGACTTATTCGTTAACATTTATACTAATCATTCCTGAATTTAGCAATGATTAGAAGAAAACATCAACAAACAACCACTGCTATATAATTAGTTGCGAGGAATATGGCAATGAATACGATATTCAGTGCAAATTTGAAGAAGGGATTTTTACCCGGCAGACCCTATAAACTTTTTAAATTACCTCTACGACCTTTTACACAACATAATTACCCCATCGACCCTGTAAATTACCCCATGAACCCTCACGGGCTTCAAATAGATTACCCGGAGGGTTCATGGGGTAAGAGTTGTCAAGTTTACGAGGTCAAGGGGGCAATTACGTTGTTTCAAAGGTCGTGGAGGTAATTGGTAAAGTTTATAGGGTTTGCTAGGTAAAAATTCCTTTAAAGAATGAAGCAATGAATATTATTCATTGTTAAGTATATAAGTACAGAAGATATAGCAACAAAAATTATATTATTTGTTGACTTAGGTCAATTTTGTTGTAGTGATTATGCTTTATTATAAAAGGATCCAAACATCTCTCATCATATAAATTAAATTATAAGCACGAAGTGAACTTTCAGAAAAGGCAAATGTTAAGAGCATGTTCCAAACGCATGCCATTTACAGAGGTAAAAACTGGAGGAAATCCTGTAGAAGTTAAGGAGTCCAATCTGCAAATAATAAAAATTATAAACAAAAAAGAAGAAACATCAATCAAATGCGCATTAAAGAACACATCCTCAAGCACCAATGATCCTCTTCGTAGTAATTCTAAGTTCGGATTTTTATCACTTGTGTCTTTTTTAGCTTCTGCAATATCAGCTATACTCCTCCCTTTTTTTGTAATATCAATTGTACCCATAACTTCTTACAAAATTCACAGTTCTACCTCCTTTTGTAATATCAGTTATGCCCCTATTTTACCATAACAGAAGGGCATAAATAAAAGTGAATTTTAGAAGAAATCAAGGGTACAGCTGATATTACAAAAAGAAGGAAAGGTATTAGTCTTGCAGAAGTTAAGTGCACAAGTAATAAAAAATCCTTCTAACTATGGACACCCCTCCAATGAGAATTATCCAAAATAACCGACAACAGATACTACACTAACACCATGATACTCACTCATACATCTTAAAAAAAATCAAATTCTCATTTCTATATTTTAGAATACTTCCAGACTGTCACCTGTAATTCTTCTATAAACACAAACAGTCGTTTAATTGAAACAAAACGTTTTTGTTTGAATGCTTTGATTTTTTTAGTAAATAGTAATCGTTAGGTTTAAATCTAAGCCCTCCAGCCAAGACTTGTTTTGCATAGAAACCTGGTTCAACAAGAGCCAAGTGGATAAATATGCATTGATGGGCAACCAGATGATGCATTTATACAAGTATGCGCAGGCCCATGTCGGAGGCGGTGCAGCCTCCCCCATGTCAAATACTCTTGCATTGAGTGTTTGTGATCGGAAAGCAGTATGATGCCCGACGATAGAGGATGCAACACATAATCTAGCAGGAGATGACAAAGACAAGATGATTAATTTGAGATGAAAGATACCAGAACAGCATACAAAAGTATTCCCACCAAACAGACTTATGATCAGTAACACTTGTGAGGCATCGATTTGTCACATTCGCTGACTAGGTGAATCACTTTGCACCTCAGCATTAAGAGGCAAGTACATAAAGTACAATCCCAAACAATTACAACCTAATGAAGATATCGTTAAAGCATAATGACGTGTTGTTGAAAAGGCATCTCATGTTCGTGTATGTACATTTACCTGGAGTTCCCCGAGTGTCCTGCTTTCCTCCTGTGCCTGCTGAAATATGATACAAACATGAAAGTCATCTCACATCCAAGATCACTACACTCGTAGAGTTGTATGCATGTACGCTTACACCCTTACAGAGATGCTTGGTTCTGGCCTAACTCCATTTGGGTATGGAAACAGCCCCATCATGGGCGTCGTACGGGGGGCTGTCATCATTGCGCAATGCTGATTGGGTACTGATTACCCATGATTGTCATGTACAACAAATCTTTTTACGAAGAGCTAGGTCTCTCTTTGTATCAACTCTCGTGTGATAGCACCTAAGAGTACAGACATAATGCCCATGAATGCCTTTTCTCCTGGAAACCAGATGGCTTACGGAGTTCATTTGGGTCCCAGGGAAGTTGTTCCCTTGTTTTTGGTCACTTCAAGGCTTCCTCCACTTCTGGCCCTAAGACCCTCGCATGGGCTACGAATAAAATTGCCAAAGTTGTATTGGATGCAGGATAAATAATCCAACTCCCGCTTTCGTTTGGCTCGCTGCTTAATGCAAGGGGGAGTTTCTTGGACTTCCAAATTCCCGGCACCATTATAAGTGGAAGCAGTATCATTCCCAGCGCTGTGAAGTGTGCTAGATAAGACATTGTCAGACTTTTTCCTCTTCCTGTGGTAGCATGTGACAGCTTTGCTTCTCATAGGAAACAGATCCATCCCAACCTTTCGGAAAATATCTGCGCTACAAATCATCTGAGGCATTGCAGAGTTCTCACAGGAAGACCCAACGGCTGTCTGAAGATCATTCAAGTTCGTTTTACAATATATTCCCCCCTCTGTAAGGATACCTTTGGAGGGTGTTTCCTCTAAATTAAACATACTGCGATGTTTAATTTCAGCCTCAATATTTTCATTACCATCCTCCATCAAAACTGAATTTTCACATCTTGTAATCGTGGCATTCCTAGACTTACCTTCAAGCCCAGAATTACAACTTCCTGCGATAATGTCATTCTCAGATTTCCCATCAGCACTAGAACCATCCAAGAGCCCCTGCTGCACTTCACAACTTCCACTTGAAAGCAAACTTGGTTGATCATCTTCACCAGAAGGGTTATTGGTCTGACTATCTACAAGACATCCTCTAAATTCAATATTTATAAGCTGATTGGAAGCCGCAATTGTAGATTGAGTCACAGGTTGCAAACCATACAACCGTTCTGCCTTGGTTTCAAGCAGGCTGAAAGTCTCATAGGGCCCAGTTTGAACAGGAAGTTCTGGTTTGCATAATGATTTTCCTTCCAATGTAGATATATCTATATCAGAACCATTTTTTTCATCCTTCGCAATGGGTAAAGGTGGTACGATGTCAATTTGGTGTTTTTTATGAGCTACACAACTTGATAGGTTTCTATCACCATCTCCTGTTACAGGGCTATCGCCTGCAAACCCATTTCCTTTATGTGAGTCGGGTAATTGATTGTCAGAGAAGCCCAGATCGATAGACCTGGCTAGCATACTTCTCTCTTCGCAGCTTTTGGCAACTAGAGCATCTCCAAGGGCATTACAAGGAGGATTTGTCATGGTTACATTGTTATTACTAAAAGGTCCAGCTTGAAATCTATATCGTGATGTGGCCATAAATCTGCAAGGAGTGCGAGATCTTCTAGCTGGCCACTTGAGGGTCAACCCACATTGTTGGGTTAAGCAAGGAAAAAGTCCATCCAAAGACAAGCAGAACGATTCTTGTTTATCTGGATTCTCCTTTCTGCATTTAATAAATTGTTTCAGATTCAGACCCATTTTTGAAGTCCAATCATCTTCTACAATGTTTTCACATCTTTCATTGTCTATAGATATATTAATCAAATCAAGATCTTCTTTTGATGCTTTTTCCACAGAGACATCTTCGCAGTGAAGCAGAGTTGAAATATCTTGTAGTGACATGGCCTGGGACTTTATCTTTGTATAGTCTGCAGAAACAGAAGCAACTCGGTGGTAAAATAACATCATCAAAAGGTGTCTTAATCTGTGTTAAAGCACTCTTTAGGTTTTCCTTTTTTTCTTTCATCAGGAAACTATCTCTACCTTGGAGATTGTAGCTCGGATCTATTTTTATATTTAAAGACCATCTTATTCTCTCAAAAGAATTTAAAAAAAAAACGCCCATCAATATAATTGTAATGACTATATAATCTGAAAACATGAATGAAAAAAGAAATTTGAATATAAAGTCTGT
Source organism: Ottelia alismoides (assembly GCA_037367405.1). Lineage (NCBI taxonomy): Eukaryota > Viridiplantae > Streptophyta > Magnoliopsida > Alismatales > Hydrocharitaceae > Ottelia > Ottelia alismoides. The sequence continues at coordinate 204,244 of JAZKJV010003198.1, forward strand.
TTCCATCTATGACGTTTGAACTATCTATAGTTTCCTCTTACACTTGCTTGAAAGACAAATACGAAATTTAGACGAATTAATATAAACACTTCCACTTAACCTGGTAGATAGATACCTATCATGTCCAACCAAATGTATCCCCTTTACCGATATTGTTAGAAATCGACAATGCGGAAGCGTAATATCAGAGAAATAGAATAAACACGAAGAATACTGGGATTTTACATGGAACCCTACTCCGTGAGTAGTAGGATGAAATCACGGGAGAACGCCACAAAGGGCTTGTGTTTTCTATTCATTTTTCTCTTTCATCTGATACAATGAGTGTGGGGCTTCTTATATAGCCAACACTAACTCTCCATGTTCCACAAATAGCCGATGTGGGAATAAACCACTGGATATGTAATTGGACCCCAGAGGGATCCAATTAACACATCACTACAATGACGCACTCCAACACTCCCCCTCAAGTTGGACCATGCAATGCTCAGCTTGGAGTTGGACAAATAGAATGAAATCTCAAACTCGCATTACAAGGCACTACAGAAATTATCAACTCAACGCATACTCTATTGTTGGTTGTTGTCGAGGATGTTGCTGCTCATGTCGTGCTGGTGAGGAACAAAATTGCTGGAGTGTGAGTTGAACTGTGTCTCCTCGTCAAAGAACATGTGCTCTATACTGCGTCTGTTAGAGTCACTGAAACTGCAATGAGTCTCCACCTGGAGAACTCTGGCCTGCAACTGCTCCATCTCTCTGAAGGGCCAAACGGGAAAAACCATGGAAACAACCTCTTTGGAGTCCACGGTCGCTGAAGAATGGATTCTGAAAGTCTCCTCATTGGAGAACCGGGTCCCTCCCATATTGGCTCAGAGAATGGGATCTCTACTCCGGATCTATGAAACCACATGAAAATCCTAGCCCACAATGTCATAGAGAATGGGATCTCTACTCTGGAGTCTCTATAGATATGAAAACCCTGAGCCGACCAGATCAAATATGGGGACCCCTCAAATAATGATCGCATATGACTGAAGACTCTGAAAAATGTGGAGTCTAAATTTAAAAAATAGAGTCTGAAATCTGACCTGCAATCTGAACTAGAGGATATGGATCTGACTTGTAAAACTTTACATAATACCCCCCCTTTCTCCCATACTGATCGGAATAGATGACATCGACCAAGTTGGGAGAAGACCTAAATATGAGGAAAAAAACAACAAATAGGGCCCCCTTTATAAGCTGATTTTTTCGGTCCCTCTTTTTTTATACCCATCTCCCCTTTTTTTCGACGTACGGCTTTTTTGTGTGCGCCTTTTGCCAAAAAATCTGTTTTCCTTTTTCTGAAACATGGCCCAAATAGGGCCCAAAACTACAACCCAATTGGGCTCTTAATCGCATGCTCCCTTTTAAAAAAACTCACGGCCCAAGGTGGGCTGAAATCTGCAAGCTCCTTTTTTGTAAATCTGCACGAGGAGCATTATGGGGCCTCCTTTTCATTTAAAAAATGAAAGGGGTATCGGGCTTCAAGAAATGCCATCACCCCTCCCAATTAGGGTTCCCCCGAAGGAAAATGTATGTTGGTGCCGCCAACACCTTGCGTCGGGAGCCGCCCTAAAGAAGATATGTTGCCATCGCCATCGCACGTGCCAAGGAGTGGTCGACAGAAGTCGAGGGGCTTGTGCAGGAGTGAAGATGCACCGCTCCTCTTCTTTTTTTTCTTCTCGGTATTCAGTTGGAGCGAGGTTGTCGCCATTGAGAGGAAGACCCAATGAACAAGAGCCGCCAATATTGATCGCCAAGTTGATGGAGCGTCTGCATCGCCTATACGTAGTGATCAACATCGCTGGAGGAGTCGTGTGGAAGTGCAGCACTGCATGGAAGACGGAGATTGGAAGGGGTTCCGCCAAGAGCCCCTGCACCATTGTTTTTTTCTATGGATTCGGCCTGGAATCATGCAAGAAATTGCAAGTTGGAAATACGATCTAAGGTTGCATGTGCGCAGAACCCTAGTTTTTTTCTCGAACAATAATGAAGATCTTAATGCCAGGAGCGTGTTGTAGGTCTCGATCTCATGTAGTTCTTGTTGAAATTGCGCATGTCAAATCTGGAGGATTTGTGCACAAGATTTGTACGCCCTCGCATGCCGCAGCAGAATTAGGGTTCACAAACCCTGGAATTTCTAGAACACGAACAAATCGTCGAACAATATATGAACATGAATAAATCTTCAGAATATTCTTCCAACAATAATCAAGGATCGAATCTCCTTCGTTAATCAAATCCCAAACAAATAATGAATGAACATAAAATAAATCCTCAAGGATCGAACACGCTCTGATACCATGTTAGAAATTGACAATGTGGAAGCGTGATATCAGAGAAATAGAGTAAACATGAAGAACACCGGTATTTTACGTGGGATCTCACTTCGTGAGCAGGATGAAACCACGGGAGAATGCCTCAAAGGCTTGTTTTTCTATTCACTTTTTTCTCTCATATGATACAATGGGTGTGGGGCTTCTTATATATCCCACACTGACTCTCCAAATCCCATAAATAGTTGATGTGAGATAAAACCATTGGATGTGGTAATTGGACCCTAGAGGGATCCAATTTCCTATCACTACAATGATGCATATTCCAACAGATATCAATGTTTTAGGTTGTGATTTATTTATTTTGAGATCATTTGCTTCTTTTACGAGCAGTACTTCCTCTAATTATAAACAAATAGCTCTGATGTCCTACAAGTTAACATTTAAATATTATTAGTCAATACTATTACAATATGATCTATAATAGCATAACTATGATTCTCTTAGTTTGAAATTGGAAATTTAAGAACTACATGAAACAACATTCCCTTTAATTAGTTACGAGCAAACCGCATAGCCATCTGAACGAAAATTGAATATCACACTTGTAAACATATCAACATTTTTTAAAGGCTGCCAAAAAACATTGAAACATATCATCAAATTTTTTAGATTAGTAAAGGGTTAAGTCAATTAAATATTTAAATCTTGTAGAAAGTTTCATTTATTGGGTAGAATAGGGCCACGTGTTTAGTCCTCGTTGTCTATTATGAGAGAATTTGGGAATGGGGCCTATAAATAGGGTTATGTACTACATGTTTCGTTGAATATAATGAATGAAGCAACATGGCTATTAAGTCACATCTCCTGTGTCGTACAATCATCTTGACAATCTCGAACAACGTAAAACGAATGTTTTAATGCTTCTTGGATGCAAATTGTCCTCAGATTATTGTTTACAAGATGGTACTAGAGCAAGTACTTCCAGAGTTCATCTCAAAGTTTGATTTCCTTTTTTAACTATTTTTTACTTGAAAGTCTCAAACGATCATGCCATCGTCAAAGATGCGCTAAGACAATCGCATGATGAAGAGTGTAACATCCGGATCTGCACAAACCCGAACCCGACCTGATTAGGATCCGTATAACTCAATAAAGTGATTAATCAATGTTAAATAACATAAATTGATCAATTGATCGTGAATCAAAAGTCGTTCGGGCGAAATCGACCAAAAATGGAACGCATCGTAATGCGTGCCCGAAAAAGCCGCAACGCAAATTCGGAAACTGCAAAATAAACCAAGATTATCCAAAAATCCGACTCGACGAAATAAGACCAACGGAATCGATCGTTCGTCAATCGGAGATCATTTGATATTTTTAAATCAAAAAAATTTAATCACAAATCGATACTGTATCTCGGAAATTTCGTGAATTCATCTTCGATCCGAAGTATATGAATATTATACTCATTTTTTTCGTCATTCAGAGACGATCAAAACGAGCTATTGAACATAGAAATCGGAGACTCGAGGTACAAACTCGAGTGACTTTAATTTTTCCAAATCAAAGAGTAAATAAATAAAAATAAAATAAAATAATATTTCCAGCAAAGCAAACAGCAGTCTGCTGTCCTTCTCCACTTGGTTTTTCCCCCTCCACTTGTCAAGCAATAAAGACCCATTTTTCCTTATTTATACCACCTAAGCTCCTCTCTTTTTTCCCCACTTCTATCTCTCTTCCTCTCAACTCTCAGCTGTAAGAGCCCCTCTCAGCCCTCCTTTTTTTCCTGTTCAATTTCTGTTCACAGCTGCTGGAATCCCTTCAAATTATAGCTGCTCTTCCATTTCTCCTCTAATCTTTTCTCCCTTTTCTCTTTTTGTTCCAAAGTTGCTGGAATATGGAGCTACAGCCCTTTCTCCAACCAAAGAGAGCTCCAGCTCCTCTCTCATGTAGATGATGCCAGTGTTGCAGAAGACGGTATTCGGTATTCAGTCGGAGGGGTCACTGACTGGAGAATAATCGGTATCCGGGCGACTATTCGGAATTATTCGGTTTTGTATTTTTTAATATAAAAATTATTTATAATACATATATTCTTATATTTTTATACATATATGGTCATTATTTAACATGAATCCAAGATAAAAGTACCAATCAATATAATAAACATGATAGAATTATTATATTACAATTATATTTGTAACCTTTCGGGTTCCGTAACCCTTGACCTTTCGGGTTCCGTAACCCTTGACCCTTCATGTTCCGTAACCTTTAACCCTTCGGGTTCCGTAACCCCTCAGGGGTATTCATGTATTTTTCCTCTTGTACTCTCTAGTGTTTTCTCTCTATATAAGAGACCCTAGCCCTATGGAATAGACATCACATTCTGTCTCTCTTCTCCACATGGTATCAGAGCAACGGTCCTAGACCGGGGTTCTGACCTAAAATCCCCACCGCCACCTTCAAGCCTCGTAAAAGAATGCGCGGGCCCTCTTCCCTGAATTAGGGCCCCGCGCAAGGCCCTCCAATCACCTCCAGTGCAGCAGCCCTCCCGCTAGCGCTATTCTGCGCTTTCAGGACCTCCTACGAAGGCCGTTAGCCCCACAGCAACCCTCCACGGGTACCGTAGGACTCTTTGGAGATCCAAAACTCATCACGGATCGCTTCCAAGAATCCAGATATGTTGTCCATTGGGGGTTTTCAGCCCTTCTTCGAGGGCAAACGTGAGTTTTAGGGCATTTTTTAGCTCTTATATGCATCCTTAGTTGATCACAGGATCGTTTTCTATTTTAAGACCACCATGGCGCCTTCTTCTACCGAGACAAAGCCCTTGGCCACGAATGTTATGGCACAAGGCACTACTATCAAACTCAAGGGCACAGAAAATTACGTGCTCTGGTCTCGATCTTTTATGGTGTTCATTGGTGGTCAGAGGAAACTCTACATTTTGACTAAAGATCCTTTAGATGAAAAGGACAAAGAGTACGACAATTGGCAGACTGACAACTATTTGGTTATCAACTGGATGACCAACAGTGTTGAGGCTCATATTGCCTCAAATCTTCTTTACAAAAATACGGCCAAGGAAATGTGGGAGGATCTCGAGCAAACATACTCCCAGAAGAAGACGAAGTCACGCCTTGCAGATATTTACAGGCGAATCTGGTCGGCATCTCAGGGTGATTCCACCCTCATCGAGTACTACAGGCATCTATCCAGTTTGTATGAGGAGCTTGCAATATTCCAGCCCTCATGTTGCACCAAACAGATACAAGAGCGTTCTGACTGGCAGGTATACCGCTTCCTTGATGGCCTGCATTCTAGGTACCATGCAGCGAAGGAGCAATTTCTTATATCAGACACACTGCCAACAATGAAGGCCATCTTTGGCCGACTTGAGGAGCTCGAGACATCCGTTGCCCGACATCCTATCTTACCTTCAACGGAGAACTTTGCACACATCGTCTCATCTGGGCGAGGAGGCAGATACGGCGTGCGAGGAGGACGCGGTCGCGATCCAAGTCGTGGTCGTGGACGGGAATCTGGACGAGGCCGTGACTTTGGTCGTGGTCGTGGGCGAGACTCTACTGCCCCATGCACTCACTGTGGTAGGTGGAACCACCCGACTGAACGATGCTGGCAGAAGTTTGGCGTACCTTCTTATCACGCCAATAATGCTTATGAGGATGCCTATGATGTGGAAGAAGCATCGCCTAGCTCCAGTGGCAAGACTGTTCATCTTAATGATGCAGATTATTCCCGCCTAATGCAGATCCTTCAGACTCCAGGGCCTACTACCACTAGTAATACTACAACTGCTGCTCTGGCCACTCCTTCAGGTACAATAGCCAACTCTGCTATCACTCCTACTCCAGCTTGGATTATTGATTCCGGCGCCTCTACTCATCTCACTGGAGAAGGTAGTTTGCTCACCTCTTCCATACCATCTACCTCTGTGAAGTCAGTTCGAGTCGCTAATGGGACTCAATCACAGATTACTACTGTCGGAACTATGGAATTCTCTTCCAAGCTCCGACTTTCGGAGGTTCACTGTGCTCCTGATTTTCCTCTTAGCTTGTTGTCAGTTCACAAGCTTTGTGTTGAGCTTCATTGTCGTGTGATATTTGATGAGTCTTGTTGTTATTTTCAGGACATTCGGACGAGGCAGATTTTTGGTGGGGGTCATGAGAAGAACGGCCTATATTACCTTGACATACCCTCAGACTCCAATTTTGTTGGTGTTGCATCTATCTCCGAAGATCCACTCCTATGGCATATGCGCCTTGGACATCCCTCTGCCAAGGCCATCTCCATGATGTTTCCTAAACTCTCTGCTCTGAAGCCCTTTCAGTGCGAGGCATGTGAGTTCGGGAAACACCATCGGACTTCGTTTCCTATTCGTACAGAGTCTCGTAGTACTGCTGCTTTTCATCTTGTTCACTGTGATGTTTGGGGACCTTGTCCGATCCGCACATTAAGTGGTCATCGCTACTTTATAGTTTTTGTTGATGATTATAGTCGATCTTCTTGGGTATATCTAATAAAGGAGCGTTCGGAGATTAATCAAATTGTCCGAAATTTCTTTCAATATGTTAAAACTTACTTTTCTAGCATTGTTAAGATCATTCGTACCGACAATGCTCTTGAGTTAACCCAACATGACTTGACATCTTTCTTTGCATCCCAGGGAACTGTTCACCAAACATCATGTCCATATACCTCACAACAAAATGGTATAGCTGAGAGGAAACTCCGACACTTGCTAAATGTTGCCAGATCTCTTCTTAGTCAAATGAGTGTTCCTAAACAATACTGGGGAGATGTTATCCTTACTGCAGTGTATCTCATCAACCGTGTTCCTTCATCAGTTCTCAAAGGGGCAACTCCATTTTCCTTACTTTATCCTACCGAGTCTCCTTTTCCTATACCTCTGCGAATTTTTGGTTGTATTGCTTTTGTCCATAACTTTCATGCAGCTGACAAATTATCCTCTCGTGCCATCAAATGTGTCTTTCTTGGGTACTCACGTACCCAGAAAGGCTATCGTTGCTATGATCCTGTTGGACGTCGATACTATGTATCTGCTGATGTCACCTTCTTTGAGCAAACAAGTTATTTCACACAGACTGTATGTGACATTCCTCTGGACCTCCCTCCTCCACCAATCGTCTATACTCGCCAGCGTACCTCTATACCTTCTACACCAGTGTCTGTACCTTTGCCTGTCCCTTTTATGCAGGATGATATGACCACTTCAAGTGCTCCCACCACTGCTATCCCGAATGTACCTGGGGAGCTTCCTATAGCTCTACGCAAGCAAAAAAGGAAATGTACGTATCACCCCATGTCACATTTTACTTCTACAGATGGTTTATCTAGTTGTGACAAGAGATTTGCAGATGCTCTTAATGCTATTACCATTCCAAAAGATCATTTCAGTGCAATGCAAGATCAAGGTTGGCGACAGGCCATGGATGAGGAGATGGATGCACTTACCTCCCGGGGTACGTGGGATCTTGTGACGTGTCCCCCGGGAGTTCGCCCTGTGGCTTGTCGATGGGTCTTCACGACCAAACAGTCGCCTGATGGTTCTATTGACAGGTTGAAAGCCAGACTTGTTGCCAAAGGTTTCACACAAACCTTTGGAGTTGATTATTTTGAGACCTTCTCGCCTGTTGCCAGAATGGGGTCGATACGTACCATTCTCTCTGTTGCTGCCAACAAGGCTTGGCCCATCTATCAACTTGATGTGAAGAACGCCTTTCTTTATGGTGATCTTGAGGAGGAGGTCTACATGATGCAATCGCCGGGGTATGTAGTCGAGGGGGAGCATGTATGTCGACTACGCAAGGCCATTTATGGCCTGAAGCAGAGCCCAAGGGCATGGTTTGACAGGCTCACTATGGAGATCAACATACTTGGTTTTCAGAGGACAACATCTGACTACTCTGTCTTTGTTAGACGACGGTCTACTGGCACGATCATCCTTGCTGTCTATGTTGATGATATGGTTATCACAGGAGATGATGTAGATGGTATTCAGGAGACCAAGGCCTTCCTCCAGAAGGTCTTTGTCACGAAAGATCTCGGCCAACTTCGTTATTTTCTTGGCATCGAAGTAATACGCACTACAGAGGGGCTCCATCTTTCACAGAGAAAGTATTGCCTCGATATTCTGACTGAGGCAGGACTTCTTGGATGCAAGCCATCTGGCATCCCTGCAGAAGTGAGAAAATATTCAGCATCTACTGATCCAGCATTTGAGGATGCAACACGATACAGAAGCGTAGTGGGAAAATTACTCTATCTCACTGTTACTAGGCCGGACATATCATATGCTGTGAGCAGAGCCAGTCAATATATGGAGAAACCTCTTTACAGTCACTGGCAGGATGTTCTTTTGATCCTTCGATATTTGAAGGAATCTCCCGGACGTGGACTTTTCTATGGGGTGAATGGACACACTAATATCTCCGCCTATACAGATTCTGACTATGCTAGCTCTCCTGAGGACCGCCGATCCACTACAGGATACGCCATGTTTGTTGGGGATAATCTTGTCACTTGGCGAAGCAAGAAGCAGACAGTGGTATCCAGATCTAGTGCGGAAGCAGAATACAGGGCAATGGCTCAGGCCACATGTGAGATCACATGGCTTGTTTCTTTCCTAACAGAACTTGGCATGTCAGTCGCCACTCCTGTACCCTTATACTGCGACAACAAGTCTGCCACATACATCGCCACCAATCCAGTTTTCCATGAGCGGACAAAACACATTGAAGTTGATTGCCATTTTATTCGTGATGCGGTACGAGAAGGACGAATCAGCACTCCACACATCTCCACTGAACTTCAACTTGCAGACATCCTCACAAAGGCTCTTCCAAGGAAGCGTCTAATGTACTTAGTATCCAAGTTGGGCATGATCGACAGATATGCTCCAACTTGAGGGGGAGTGTTAGAATTATTATATTACAATTATATTTGTAACCTTTCGGGTTCCGTAACCCTTGACCTTTCGGGTTCCGTAACCCTTGACCCTTCATGTTCCGTAACCTTTAACCCTTCGGGTTCCGTAACCCCTCAGGGGTATTCATGTATTTTTCCTCTTGTACTCTCTAGGGTTTTCTCTCTATATAAGAGACCCTAGCCCTATGGAATAGACATCACATTCTGTCTCTCTTCTCCACAAAACATATAGAATTTGACATATGTGGCGATACCGTGGTAAAATGTAAGCCATAAATATTGAAAATTGAAAATAAAAAAATAAAAATATGAAGAGTCAAACTCCAGTCAGCCTCATAGTTGGGCCAGTCGGCCGACTATTCGGTCGGGCCGACTATTGCCCGACTGGAGGTCTGTTCAGTCGGGTACCCCACCGCACCGCATAGTCGGACCGACTATTCGGGATAGTAGGCCGACTATTGCAACACTGGTTGATGCATGAATGAACAGCAGCCCTATCCAAGCTCCTTCCAGTGGACTGTTGCTTTCCTATTGAGCTCCTAGAAGCTCTTGCTGGAACCCAACTGCTGCCTTCCTCTTCAACCAAGTGCAGATCGAAAAACCCAGCTCTTTTTCTTGGTCTGCAGTTGTTCCTGCCTTGATTGCAGCAACTATTATTGCCCCTCTCATCCAAGGCCCATTGCTGGAGCATCCAGCAGTCCATGTTGCTGCTGGAATCACTCCAAGCAGTAGCCGTTGCATGCTCAAAGAGACATCCCCTCTGCTGGAATATCTGCTAGAGCCTTCAAATCAACCAACTCATGCATGCCAAATTGATCCCAAAATTAAGAGATCCAAAAGGTACAATCTATAACCTTCCTGTTGCTGCCTTCCATGCATTTTTCTATTCAAAATCTTAAAGGCATTGTGATATTCTATACCATAACTCCTAATTGACTAGGTGATATTTGATCTTAATTATAATCTTTGAGAGTCCCCTCTTTGCTTAGGAATGAGTTTATCTCTCTAAATAAAGCATGATTATGTGACAAATTGATTGGAGTGTATTCCTTCCTTGATGGATCTATTTAAAAAAAATGTTCTGATCTTTCTTCCAAAGTGGCCAAGTTGATTTCTAGATTTTGGAGAATGTCTACTTTCCATCGGAACTGTGTTCAGAAGGATATCAAATGAAGAGAGAAGATACATAAGGGTTTATTTTGGATTTGAGTTGGTTGCCAGGATATGCATTTAAAAAAAGTGAAGTTATTGACTATTTTTCATATATTTATTAAAATGTGATATAATGAGATATTATCCTACTACATATGATAGGATAATAATAAAAAAAAGAATAAAGAGGGCATAAAAAAGGATAGATGTCCCACCTTTCAAAAGGGTTAATCATGTAGCCCATACAAATATAATTACTCCCTGAGTTTATTTCCACTTGTTATTCAACCAAATGGGGCTGGGAGTATAGGGAACATTAAATCATGTTCAATCACACCATAATCCCTATAATAATTATGATCACAGTACGACCTTGTAGAAACGACCAATAACTGAAGTAACATCATCATCAGATAGCCTCAATTATCATTATTGAGTGTACATCTGTAAACATGCACTAATATGATGTAGCATATATAAACTCAGTTTTGTTTCAAACAAATAATACAACTATTTGTTCAAAAAAATATAATATATATGGTTTTGTAGTTATTACCATACTCGTTTATCAATTTGATTATTATTTTAGGTTAGAAGATAAACCTTGCAAGAGAGTTAGACGTAGAGGCTACTTAGTAAGTAGACCAAATATATATTGAACTAAATAACTAAAATAGATACATTATTGAAATATATATGGCGGGATCTAAAATTCTAAATTAAAAAAAATAGATCTCTCCATAAAAAGGCATCTGTGTAGCCTATGATACTTATTTAAAAAAAAACTCAGTTGTTAGTATAGTTGTTATTGTTTTGCTCGGCAAGGTTGGTTTAGCACACAAAATACACAGCATAAACTACACACCTATAGATTCAGAAAACATGCGATTAATAAAACCAAATAATAACAAAGAGAAGTCTCAAATAAGAAAATTTTGAATTTCTACATTGAATTGAACTAAGTCTAGATCCAATAAACAACTTTTAATCTCATGATTTGAAAAATGAGATCATCGGGGTGTTTTCATACAAGCGACTTATAAAATCTAGATCAATAAGCAGGCCGCCAAACTTTGAGATAACTTATGAACAATGACTGGAATTTTCGTGATCAATCATTTAAGTATGAATCACAATTATGGATCACTATTCCATAAGATTGTCGACATGCCTAGATCTGTAAAGTTAATTACAACAGAAATTGAGAAAGAATGAGAAATTAACTCAGTGATAATGATTCAGTGATGACTGATGAATAATGAGTGCCAGTCATGGTGACCTTTAATCCTGACTGTGCGAGGGTGCGGTGACCCTCAGCTGGGCGGGAGATTAGGAAGTCCAGTTAGGGTAGCGGCCGCTTAATGTGTGGGTCTAGGATCCTAGTCTTTTTCTCGATTTTTTTCACGAGTGCACGCAGTTTTTACGCCTCTCTGGGATCCACAGGTTTTCTTTTAAAGACCAGTTCCGCTAACCCTTGTTCTTTAAGGTACCTAGACTGGAGGACCCTTGGTTTTAGTTTTTCGAGCTCGTTAGCCCGTACCGGTCGGGCCGGTTTTCTTTTAGAGTGACTTTTCCGGAGAGTCTCTCTCACCCGTCTCAGTGGCGTAGTTTTGGAGTAGACCTATCCCTCTACTGGACCGCTCTTCTACTTAGAGGGCGAGACGGAAGAGCCTCTTTTGTAGGCTACTTCACCGCTTGAGTTTTTGTTTACTTTCCACCAACAGACTTGGCGATGCTACATCTGAATCATCCATGCATACATCTGAATCCTATATGGCTACATCTGAATCAGTTACATTTGAGATTGGATTGAGTCACAAATAAGTTTGGCTAAAGTTGAGATGAATTACAATTGAGTTGATTGTAGTTGAGCTTAGTTTCCATTAAGCTAGTTACTGTTCCGCCGGTATTTCCTGATGAAGAGAAAAGATCAATTTATGAAAATCATCCGTATCAGACTACGAGCTGCTACCACAGTTGATTGAATTAGCTAGTGGACGTGTTGGGAACTTAGTTAGGATGCATTTTACTCCACCGCATGCCTACGGAGGCACCCCAACCCTAAGGCTTTCTTACTGCCTTAGAGTCATAGTGTGAGGTCTTACCCAGACCAAGACCACAGACTATCCACTAAGCTTGAGAAAATCAACAAGAAAATAATCAAAACCACAGACCCATCATATACTCTTCCTATGATCAATCCACGAGATTCATAAACATCATTATAAGCATTTAATAGAGATAATGATCATATCAAAGACTCATCATTCACATTCCCAAGACTCATCAAACATATATTATAATTAATAGAAAGGCAATGACTTTAATATGGATCATATAATATTTGTATAAAAATGATTAATATGGGTAATTAATGTAGGATGAGTAGAATGGGGTTTTACATACCAAACAACTTGAAAACATGTTTCAATGCAAGTAGTTCTAAATTCAATTGCCAAACCCTATTTACTTGCTTTCTTTTGGAACCACTAAATTTCCTGTTATTTCTAATTAATAAGATTTACTCAACATTTGTTGATGTTTTTTTCTCCCTATTGTATGGATCGCAGAAAAAACACATGCATTGTGGTATTGGGAGAGTTGAACGTCAGTAAAACATAGGTATGCATGTTATAGTTTGTTCTATATATTAATATATATGCTTTTCTTTCTCTTCTGATACAATTGGGATTTCATTTCTGTTGTTATATGTTAACTGCTATGGAAATTTATGCAATATAATTGTGACACATTGTAGTTTTGTGGTTTATTGGTTAATTTGTGAATGTCATGTTAAAAAAAATCCCTAATTTCCAGTTCTCTGATGCGATCTTTAGCGAACATGATACTACGGATAATATGTAAACGGGTATCCCGGGTCCGAGAAGGAACGGGCCCGACAAAGAGCTTGGCAACAGTACATGATAGTCATTTGATGCAGAAGTAGCAAAATGATGGCACATATTTCAACTGAAGTGGAAGGGACAACAAAGACGTAGGGGCCAGCATCTAGGTTGTCACAGGGGCCACAGGCACAAGCAGAGGTTTATGCATAAAGGTGCAAGCAAGGCATGCAATATGAGATACACGAGCTGAGGCATATTAGAAAATCAGCAGCGATGATGAAGGAACGAGTGCTATGGTTAGCAACCATGTGAAGTACAAATGCAATGACAGGTGATTGATTCATTAGGCATACATTAAGGCATCGAAGGTGATAGTTGCACATGGAGAGTTTAAGCACTTGGGCAATGTCAATGGTGTTCGGCAGAAGCAGCTACATGCCCAAGGATACACAAAGCGATGTCATTGATGGTGTCAATTGCAAGAGAGCTTACCATGTTTGCATATTAGGGTGGTGCGTGAATGTGGTGACAATGCAACTAGATGGAGTCCATCAAGAACCCTAGTACTCGCAGAAGAAGAAAAGGGAGGCTACCCCCTGTTGGGAGAAAAAAAGAACTTATTATGCGGTGCCCTATGGTTCTCTTATATAGAGTTGAGAGGTCATTGAAAAATTACAAAAAGAGGATAAACAAAATACGGAGTGAAATAAATACATGAACATAAAACTCTCAACACTCCCCCTCAAGCCGGAGCATAGATATATATCGTGCTTAGCTTGGAACTGCATTTCTCAAAAGGTCCTCGATTGAGTACCTTGGTGAAGATATCGGTTGTATTGTCATCTGAACTAACAGTATGATATGAGAGGTAGCAATCAGTCCCTTCTGAATCATATCATAAGTAAAATAATAATCTACTTCAATGTGCTTTGTTCTCTCATGAAATGTTGGATTATTGGCAATGAACAAGGTTGTCTGATTATCGCACTTTAGCTGCATAGGGAGAGCCACACTAATGTGGAGGTCAGAAAGAACAGACTTTACCCGCATCATTTCAGTACTGCTCTGAGCCATGGCTCAATATTCAGATTTTGCACTGAATCTAGATACAACCGTTTGCCTCTTGCTTTTCCATGACACGAGTGAATTTCCAACAAAAATGCAGAAACATAAGATAGCTTTCCTATCTTTAGGGCACCCGGAATAATCTGTGCTTGCTTAGCTAGAGATGGATAACGAGGTAGTCCTGCTGAATAATAAGCCATTTCCTAGTGATGGCCGCAAATATCTGAGGATCATGTAGATTGCATCCATGTGCAGTTGCCGTGGTTGTTCCATGAACTAATTTTACTAACTGCAAAAGAAATATTAGGCCTGGTAATGGTGACATAAAGTAGTTTCTTACAAGCTCTCTGTATCTTCGTTTGTCCACTTCCTCAGTGATGTCTTCATGTAGCTTCATACTTGCATCTATAGGTGTGTAAGCAGGTATGCATCCTGTCATTCCAGCTTCTGAAAGTAAATCCATCACATATTTTCCTTATGTCATTATCAAGCCTTACTTATTTCTGGCAAATTCTAAGCCTAAAATGTACCTCAACTCTCCCAGGTCCTTGGTGACAAATTGTTGACCTAAGAGATTCTTGGCCTCAGCTACCCCTTGAATATAGTCAAATGTAACAATAATGTCAACAACACACACGAGGATAGCCACTGTAACTTGTTGTGTCTTATGTACAAATAAAGAATGACCTGAAGTGGATCATATGAACCCTCTCTGTTCTATTAGATCTCAGAGCTTTTGAAACCAGGCCCTGGGACTCTGCTTAAGTCCATAAATGGTCTTATGTAACCAGGCCCTCAATAGCAAACCCAAATAGTTGATGCATATAGACCTCTTCCTGAAGATGGCTGTATAAGAATACATTCTTGACATCTAGCTGAAAAAGAGCCCAAGCACGCACCACAATTACAGAGAGTAGGATTCGTAGTGAAGAATGACTCGCGATATGGGAGAAGGCGTCGCTATAATCCACACCATAGGTCTGTGTAAAGACTTTGGCAACAAGCTTGACTTTATATATGTCAATTGTACCATCTGGTGCTTCACAGTGAAGACTCATTTGCAGCTTACAATAGAAGCTTCGTCCGGAGTTGTAACAAGTGCCCATATCCCACGTGATTGAAGAGCGGCCATCTCTTCCTCCATCACTAGCCTCCACTGACTTTCTTTAAGGGCATCTTGGTATGCCCGTGGGATCTCAATAACAGATAGTCCCAATATAAATTTCCGATAAGTCATGGGAAGTTTATTCAAAGATACATGTCCTGCTAGCGGGTACTTTGTACATGCTCGTTTCCCTTTCCGTAGTGCAATGGGTCATCCCATATCACCCTCATGTATGAGGTCACCCTATGGCATATCATGCCCATCAATCAATCCATTAGTGTCATCAGTAGAAACCAAGTTCTCATAATTTACCTAGGGCGTGATGGATGTTGGGAAAGGCCGAGGAGCATTGATGAGCCAAAAATCCACTTCTTTAAAAGTCGATAATTATAGTATAAGATGGAAAAAACAGATAAACAAAAATCATAAATTTTGAATATTGTGGAATATTTTTTTACTTGGTAAGTATACCAAGGTCGAACACAGGGAACGGAGATTTTTACTGTGCGGTTCTAAATTAATTTAAGTGATTAATCAATATTAACCTCGGTGTCAGACAATAAAGTGAAAAATAAAAGAAATGATAAAAATGCAATGCAATGCAAGTGGATGAAACAATGAAGCACAGGATCTGTGATTATGATTTTTAATCCAATAAAAAATGATCAATTAATCCTCAAAATTAATCACAGATCTAAAGAATATATTCAAGAAATAATTATCAATTAAATCCAAGCTACATGGTAAAATTCAATCAATAAATGCTCCTGCAAATGAGTTGATAAATGATAATTTTTAAAAAGTAATCCTCAAAATTCTCTGTAATTTATTCACCAAATAAGATAAATTTTAATCACATAAAATGTCAGGAAAATAAATAATCAATCTTCCTTAATTAAGCATGATTAAACCCCCCATGATCACATATCTCGTAGATATTCCAAGAGAGAATATTTTAAATCAGTACTTCAACATAGCAGGTCAGATACTTTCATTATTCATCAACAACAACCACATTTTTCCCTGCAAAGATTAATTCCTCAAAGATCATTAACAATAATACAAGTAAATCTTCTCCATCGAGTCCTCGCATATTAAGGGAAATTTTTCTCAATATAAAATGGCATATACAATTACCAAACCCTGCTTGGGCTTTTTTAGCAATTTTCTCGGGCGGGCACGTGCATTGCATGTGACTTGGGCGGCGGGGAGGTTGGAGTGAATTCCTGGAAAGGTGGGAGCCTCTGCAATTTCCCCTGCAACCCACGCGCGGGGCATATGGAGGAGGATCGGTGGCAACTCTGGGACCGAGGTTGTGACTCGGGTACCTGAAGCCGATGTGTGGCCTGAGGCTAAGGCTCGGGCTCCCGAGCCTATACATGGTACATGGGAGCAGCCTCGAGTCAACCGAAGCTGAGGGTGGCAGTGGTAATGTGTGGCGCCCTCGTGGCAGTTGGATCAAGGCTATAAGCTCGATCCAACGGTGGATGTGTGTCGCTGGCAGAGGCGGTGAAGCGTGAAGGCGACAGCTCGATGAGCGAGGTAAATCGACGGGCGGTGAGGGCGTGTGCCTCGAGGCGGAGTGACGGGTCGATGCGAAAAGTACCGTCGAGGACGGTCGATGATCGACGGTGGAGGTGCTGAAGACGAGGCAGCTGAAGGAGAGCGAAGGTGCTCGGTGGTGAAGGCGTGGCCGAGCATGGAGGGACGGGTGCAGCTCGACGGCGAAGTCGATAAGGCGCAAGGACGGTGATAGTGATGGACAACGAGGTGACTGAAGTCGGTGGCCAATGTGAGAGGCAGAGCAACGCTATCAAGGGCGAACGAGAGCTCCGGTGGTTGAGGCGAGGCAGAGAATGTTGTTGCTAATGTCAAAGAACAGTTGGTCGGTCGACACACGACCGATGGTGGCACGTGAGGACTCATGAGCGTTAATCTGCAAGGCGAAAAGTGCTAATGGAGATGCTCCAGGAGATTGAAGGTTCGGATGTCCTGCAAGTGGTTAGATGTAGGCGGCAAGGGACGGTGAGATGGATGTCCAGCTTTTCAATGATAAAGACAAGGACCCAATCGAACCCTCCTATACGAGGAAGATCATGGGTATGGAACGAATTAGGTCTGAAGGTGAGCAGAGTTGGAGTGGTTGTCGATGATCGATGGAGTTGGTGAAAAAATAGGAAGATCGACATAGGAAAGAAAAGAACAAAAGAAGGAAGGAAAAGAATAGGGGAAATAAAAGAAAAAAAAGAAAAGAAAGAGGAGGAAAAGAAAGAAAAGATGAGGAAGAGAGAGAAGAAGATAAGAGGAGTTACCTTGGGGCATGGAAGGCCATATCGATATCAATATCGATATCGGTACTGTGTCGATACGATATATATCACGCCATATCGTCGATATCGAACTGATTTCATGAAGAAAATAGCCTGCCAAGGCTAAATATCGATCATATCAGCGATATATCGATCACATGTCGATACCGATATATCATTGATATATCGCGATATGGCCTTCATTGCCTTGGGGTTGGTCTTGCCAAGATGGTGGAGCTCGAGAGAGAGCTCTGTCGTCGCCTCAAAAAGGATGGCATGGACTTTCAAAGCTCTGCAGCTTGCCTGGAGGGCCGCTGCTACATGGCTAACTCAGCATGGATCTCACCAGAGATCAGGAACAGATCGTCTTCCCTCGATCGATCGATCCAGACGCTGTCACCACGGATGAACAAGAGCGGTGTTTGCCTCTCTCGAACAATGGATGGGGTCGAAGGCCGTCGGCGTGGGTTTTTATAGGAGAGGAGAGAGCAGGTGTAACGATTGGAGGAGGTGTTGAATGCGGCGGATGAGATCGGGGTGTTCCGCGGAGGGGGGCTATAATGGTGGGGAGAGAAGAGGCAGCGGCAGGCGACGGTTACAGAAGAGGAGCGGGGCGCCAGGAACGGCAGGGGTGGAGGATGAATCGCGTGCACAACACGTGCGGTCACAGGGAGGAGACAACACGTGATGTGCACGTGCCTAGAGAGAGAAGAGGAAGCACAAGGAAGGGGCCACATGTAGGGCACATGACCTGGAAAGGGGGAAGTGAAGAGAGAGAGAGAGAAGGGAGAAAGAAATAAAGAGGGAAAATTAAAAATTAAAAATTAAAAATTAAAAATATAATAATAAAATAAAATAAATAAGAGGGGCAAAACGTGGCGGCTCCAGGAGCAACCACTTGTCACTTCCAGAAAATTTGAAAATAAAATTAAAAGAAAATTCAATAAAAAATAGCAAATGATGTTAAATCAAAAAGTAGTCAACATGAAAACTGTTCACCTCGATGAGATCTACAATTTTCTTGAAGGCCTAAAACCAAAAGAGGTCATCTGTACAAAAAGTATTTTTGGCGGTACTCAATAGATAATAAAATATCATTTTTTTGTATTTTGTGATTTTTTATAGATTAAAAACTGTAAAATAAAATCAAAAGAAGATAAACTCTGCACAGAATACAGAAGTTTAGAATAACTCTTTTTATTTGGATTTTGTGATTTTTATGGATTTTATTTCTTGATGCAAAGTTAACTAATTAATTAAAGAATATAATAGAAAAAGAATTAGATCAAAATAATTAATATCTGTATATAAAATAATATGTTCAATCAAAGTAAAAATAAGTGTTATTAAATTACATATTTTAACCCTAATTTTAGCACAATTAGTGAATGTCAATAAATTGATTTTAGGTGATATAATATGGAGATTTTGCTAAGATTACAAATATAATGTGGATGAATCATGGATTCATCACACCCCTATACTTAGATCTTTACTTGTCCCAAGCAATTTTTAGTGAGCTAGAAGGTTGAATCCTTGACTGTGCAAGTACGAATTCAAGAGTTGTCTCATTAAGAATCCTTGGTTTCAGTGGCCCTAAAATCCTAAGTTGAACCAAGCTCTAATCAAAAGGAATCCAACTTCTCTAACTATCAGACTCTATTTATTTATATAGCATAAGGATATGAAGTTTAGCCATGTTCAGAAAGTTGGCCTAGGCAGCCGTAGATGCGGCCGCGGACCCTTTAGCGCACCGCATAAGTCATATGCGTTAGTTACATGGTCTAGGCGCATACTCGGTCCGAGAAAACTGTATATGCGACAGCATATTGCGACCGCAGATGTAATAGGGCTTGTTGAGGTGTTGTAGCCTCTAACCCAACCATACTCGACCCGATAACTCTAATTTACCCACCCGATAACCCCAACCATATCCACCCTTCCCCACTCAACGCTTCGAAGCCTCATCAAAAGTCCTAGCCCACCATCTACGTTACGAAGCCAAGCCCTAACACGTATTTCTCCACCTCCGCCTCCAGTGTGCGCCACCAACAGGTGCTCATCTGCCTTCGGTGTGCTCCGCCAACTGGTACTCCTTCACCTCCAGTGTGCTCCTCCACTAACAAGGGCTCCTCCACCTCCACCTTGGGTCTGCTCCTCCGCTAATAAGTAGGTTTTTTTACAGAAAGACAATGCTACATGGTAAAAATCTATGGATATTACCTAATGATTTAATACAATTCAAGTACTTTCTAAACCCAGCATGGACTATGGTTTAATATACGATTCAAGTACTTTCTGGTGCGAGTATCGATCTGATTTCAACTAAGTTTATTTTATTTACTGCTATTGTTATTTCAGCTTCTAGTTTCCCTCTTTAGTGCTTATGTTTGAACTCATTAGGAAATTCAGACCCACACTAATGATGCGATATAGGGTAAGAGCATCCAAGACAGTTAGTCCCTTCTCCATTTAGGGTTACATCATGTGGTTATGGTCCTTTGCTTCCAGTTTTATTGGGTCTAAACAAATCACAAAAAATCCGCAACAATTTATTCACCGTCACTTTTAATTTGTCATTTTTTCCCTATTTAGTTGGTTGAAATCACATTGTACAAAAAAGTCTTCACTTCATATTTCTTTTATGTTATATTTTTTGAAACATAAATATCTAATGTTTGAATATATTATTATATTTTAAATTATTTTTATATTAAAATAATAGAAACTACATAATCCGCATATACTTCTGCCTTCCCGATTACTCGCTTCAGACCGCCTGATCGAACGAATATCGAATACCGACTTTCCGAACCTTGAAGTCAAGGTTGCAGAAAGCGGTAGTCGGTACTCGGTCGGCGGGGTCACTAACTAAGGATTAATCGGCAGTCGGGCGACTAGTCGGATTTAGTCGGCCATTAGTCCGTTTTGAATTTTTTAATTATTTTAAATATATAAATCATTTTTATACATAGATTTGTGCATTTTTTATACTTTCATAATGAAATAAAAAAAGTAATTGACTTTAAATATAACATTATTGCATATTAGAATAAGTTTGCTTATGTATTAGCATAGTTTTGTATATTTTCTATACTTACGTAATGAAACAAAAGAAGTAATTGACATTAAATAAAACATTAAGCATATTAGAATAAGTTTGTTGTTAAAAAAAGCAAAAAAGAAAAAAATTATAAATGCTTGATGTAAAAATCGGCCGATTAGTCGGCCTGACTAGTTGGGCCCGACTAGTCGACCTAGTCGACCGATTTTTGCAAGCTTGCTTGAAGTTTAGTGTGTATTGCAACCATAAGAGACGAGTCGAAACGTCACTCAAAGTTCTGATCCGAGAGACTCTCCTCAAGAACCAATTCTCAACACTAGGGAATAAATCAGTTCTGGTGTTCAATCTATCATCTCAGTAGTTCGCCAGACTTGAAAGTGTAAATGGAAGGTCGGCTGATGGAGGGCTTAGGTTTTTGTAATTTATTCTCTCCCTCTCATTGGAACAAGGATCTTCTCAAGTGTCATATTACTCAACGCAAATATTTTTGGTGTTGATCAATGTGTTCGTCAAGAGTTGTTGAGTCGCATGTACTTATTTTCTTGGGAGTACACAAAGGTGTGTCTTCTTTAAGTATCTAATATACTTACACCCAGACTTGTATCGCTTATGATGTAGAGCCCTTTTCGAGGTATTAACTCGACTCATTTGGCCTAGTTACCTTCAGTCCAAGTGGAAATTTTGAAATGATTGGGAGCGTTCGCCTTTGATGTAAGCTCTTGGTATTTGACTTTGTATTGAGAAAGCTTTTCTTTCACTATTTTCGTTCCTTTTCTTTTCTTTTTGGCTAGCTCCACTGCTTTTACCAAGTTGGCGCACACTGGTCAACAATTTATTTAATTTCATCACCCTGGCACATAGGTCAATATCAAACGGTAGCATAAGAACCATGTTCTCAGATTTCATTAATAGGGAAGTATGGATTATTAAGTCTCAAACCTTAATGACTAAGGCACGTTAACTCCGAATCAAAGGACCTTAAAAACTCGTGTTTCTTTTATTCCTCAAGTCTTGAGTGATAGTAAAAGTGTCAAGGATAGAACCTTAACTTAGTTTTTTTGTTTTTTTAATAATCCCTAATTTTTGCAAAAAGTTTTGAAAACAAAAATTTTGTATAGTATACATAATATACACAACCTATAGATAAAGTATGGAGAATACAAACACGCCCCGTATACTTAACGTGTGCTATGTCCTCATAGCACAAAGTGAAATGAAGACATAGCTCCTATCGAGCATAGATGAGTGGAACGAATACGAAGTCGACCCGCCCCCCTATACATAGGCTTTTGAGGGCCTAAGTAAAGCAGAAGAGCAAGAAATGGGGCGGTCGAGAGTGAGAAAGAAAAAAAAGAAATAATGTATACACAATGATATCGGTCCCCCTATACTTAGGTTCAGTTCAGCCTAAGTATAAAAGAGTGATCGCATGTGGAGGATCGAGTAGATATAAGTGGTTGATTGAATCTTCTAGCTGCACTGAGGAGGATGGCATCTTGTATCAAGGTTTCACACGAGTCGATGAAGTTTTTCGTCTTAATATGTGCATTGTGTGAATGAAATTTGCCCAACTTGAACAAAGTGCTCATTCGATTCGACAAAATGCTTAAGCAGTTGTCCATTGACTAGGGAAGTGTGTATGTTGTCTGTTTCATAAATCTCAGCACTGCCATTATTGTGTACTTCCCTAACTATGAATGGTCCCATCCACTTTGACTTTAGTTTCCCTTAAAAAAATAAATCTTGTATTAAATAACCACAATTTCTATCCTAAGATAAAGTTTTAGTCCGGATGTGCTTGTCATGTCATTTCTTTACTCGATCTTTATAGATCGTGTTGTTTCCATATGCATGATTTCTTATCTCTGAGATCTCATTTAGATCCATTATCCATATCTATGTTCTTTGTTTCTAGGTGACAATTCCAGATGATCTTCCTGATTGCCCATTCTGATTTGTGCACTAACTCTACAGGCAAATGACATGGCTTGCCAAAGACCATCCAAAATGGGGAGGTTCCCAATGAGGTCTGCTAAGCCGTCTTGTAAGCCCATAGAACTTGGTTCAGGAGTTGGGACCAGTTCTTCCTGTCAGAGCGGACTAGTCTGTAAAATTCCGTTGACCTCCTTATTTGACACATAGAACTAAGATGGATGTGTGGACACACACGCAAAGATTGGATTCGGAATGATGCCATCAGAAGGAAAGTTGGTGTAGCTCTGACCGAGGATAAGATGCGAGAAAAACGCTTAAGGTGGTTTGGCCCTTTGCAAAGGAGGTCAGTTGATGCACCGTTGAGGAGATGCGAGTTTGGGATGTTGAGCCGGCTAAAGAGGGCGAGGAAGGTCCAAGAAGTGTTGGAATGAGACTATACGAAAGGATCTTAGTTTTTTGGATCTAAGCCCAAGAAAGACCCAAGATAGATCTGAATGGAGGCAAAGAATCCATGTAGTCGACCCTACGTAATGTGGGAAAAGGCTTTGTGCATATTATTGTATGCAATCTTAACTTACATTTTTATAAGGTGGAAGTCTCCTTGAGGCCTCACCCTTTTTTACTTCAAAAAATAACTTGCGGTTTTTTAAAGAGAGGTTCCCACAACTCAAACTTGTGGCGTCCTGATCACAAAAGAGACGATCTTCTAAATAACGCCAAAACACCCCTTCATTTTGGAACAGGTTATTATGCTGTAATAGAATCAAATGCATTTCATAAGTATTTCTCTCATCATTTAGTGATGTAGGGAACTTATGATTCCCTTCTCTCAACTATGTGTGCCCAAATCAATCCCTACATTCATTCAATTGCACATTGTTCTTTTTCCTAATCCACAAACCAGCCCTAAAAAGAAACCATGCCTGAAACAAGGTGCGGAAATTCACATATGCTTGAATAACAATATAACTGAGATTATAACCTGAATGGCATATAATTAGCATGCGTGCCCCACCAAAGCATTGCAACTTCTTCTCTACCTCAATGGCATGTTGCAAACAGAATATATATGGTCTAAATCTTTGATCAGAAAGGTCCCATTTATGAGGAGAATCATGTCTGGTAAGAAAAGGAACACTAGGTATAGCATCAGTATCAGCATCAGTCCAATCTTCTACATTCAATGTGTTTGTCCTATTCAAAATATTCTCAGTGATCCTGTCCATGCAACCTTCAAAGACAAATGTGCAAACTTGTAGTCATAATTGCTATTTGTTAAAAAAATACAATGAGAAAAACCAATTCATGACAGATACAATAATACTAAGCATTTATCATAAGTTTTCATTTCTTGCACTTCAACTTGGTTTCCAACATCTGCACAGAAATTTTAAAAAACCGGTGATTTTGTTGTATATCTAGATTTATATTTGAGGAGAGTTTCTTCAGCTTAAAGGGGTTTTAATACAACTTCCCCACTAGCGATTATCATTGCAGACACAAGGAACCACCTTCCATTCTTATACAAGTTGTTCGTATGGATGCACATATTGAAGATCCCCTAGCAGAGACTAGTCCATATGCTACTCCGCTCATGAGTGGGCCAGTTTTTTGATAATCTGTGTTCTACACTAGTCAGCGAGAACATGTTTTTCATCTTATGTTGCAAAAATACGTGTATTGATAATCTCATTCCTAGAGCAATTTCCCATTGCATTAATTAGAACTAATAGGGGACCTGGGAACGATCTCTTTTCAAACCTGATTAGGTCGATCTATGGAGTATCTATGAGTTCGGTGGCCCGTACTGACGGTGTGGGGTCGCCAACTACGTTTCGGAGAAGAGTGTGTTCAGTCATGTCGGATTTGGATGGATACTTGCACCCAGTGTTAGATGATGGCCGTGGTTTCCGATTCTAGATGGATGATTGGACGCAGGACGGTGCACTCCGAGACCTTTACCCGAGATTGTTCGCTTTGGCTTCGAATAAAGACTCGTGTGGCAGATGGAGAATTTGTGTTTGTCTAGTAGATTGGCTAGACTTGATGAGCCTTCGGAAGGGAGAGACTCGTGGTGCTGGAGGGATGGTTTCTTCACGATAAAAAAAGATTATCTGGTAGTGGCTACCCAACCTCCAGTATCAGATCTGGAGGTCTCAAGCGATTGTGCGAGGATCTGGACCAGGAGGATTCACCCTAGAGGAAAGGTGCTTCTTGGCTACTAAGGAGAGAACGAGTGCTGACAGCAGCTAGAAGAGCAAGGATTTTTTCATGTGCAGAGGAGGGATGTAGAAGAAGTGGTGAGTCATTTGAAGATATAGAATCATAGATCACTTATTCTCTAAGTGCCCAGGGTCAGTTGATGTTTAGAGAAATGCAACAATTACAGATCTAGAATGGAGTGGTAGAGATACTTTCTGAGGTGGTCTGGTTCAGAGGAAGGAAGAGCGAAGATCTGTGCGACTATTTGGTTCCTATGGTAAGCTAGAAATTGATGGTCTTTGAGGAAGCGAGAATTTATTATGAGAATGTACTTGGGCACGTCAAAGCCCTCTTTGAATCTTGGCGGATGTAATCACATGTTCAATTCTTTATATATATATATATATATATATATATTGGATGGATCTCTACTGGAGATCCATCCCATTGTTTCTCAAAAAAAGAATAGAACTACTATTCCAAGGCATTATTTGGGGACCTTGCAGGAATGGAGCCTTATTCCTAAACTAGGTGATGTTACCATTATCTTTTTTTATTCGAAAATGGGTAGTATCCCACATTGGGGGCCACCGCTAAAAGTGTATATATAAGTATAAAAAATGTTACAGCTGATTACATCGATCATGACGAGCATAAAGCCTTACAGTGTTCAATTACATTTTCCGTACAACATCTTTGCCCCTGAAAAATGATATCATTCCTAGCGCACCATATAGCCCAAAGTAAAGCAAACGGTAAAAACTGTCCTCATGGCCCTGACCACAAACCGCTTTAACCCTTCCCCAAAAGCTGCCATAGTCCTGTCCGTCAAACCAAGTCACGCTGGCAATGTTCCAAATCTGACTATATGATGGACAGGAAAAGAAAAGGCGATCAGCGTCCTCCACCGCATCCCCACATCTAGCACAAGGATCCACCTCAACCCCCAATAGCTGCCTCCGGTGGGCCTGAGTAAGAATCCTACCAAGCCGGACGAACCACAAAAAGATCTGAATACGGTTGGGAACCTTGCTCCTCCAGATGATCCTGGTATCCACTGCAACCTCCTCATCCCTCCCATCCCCAACCTCCGCAAAAAACAGATATGCCTTCTTCACCAAGAACATGCCATCATACCAAATATAGTGATCCCTACCATCCATTGTTGTAAAAGTCGACCGACTAGGCCGACTAGTCGGTCCGACTAGTCGAGTCAGGGGGGTACCCGACTCGACTAGGCCAAATCGGTCAATAGTCGGTTAGACCCGATTAGTCGGCCTAGTCGGCCGACTTTTGCATAGAGATTTCTCGACTGACTTTTGCATAGAGATTTCGGATATAGCTTTAGGCGCAAACCATAAACTCGATTACCAATTTAGAATTAGATGAGATTTAGGGCTTGTTGTTACACAATAAGATGAGATACTTAAGGTTACATGCTAATAAGTATAACTCGGAAATAAATCAAAAATATAAAGACAAAAAAAACTAAAAATGTTAAATAAAAATTATAAGAAAATTCCGTATACTTCTGTACTTTAAAGTATAGTTTTTCATCTAGATATAAAATATCAACTAATTAATATACTATCCTGGATTTTTTTACTTAAAACTTTATGATTTAATTTCATAAAAATATAAAATAAAAAATATACAAAAGAAATAAAATATAACAAACATATATACATATACGAAATGTTCTTAAATACCATTCTAAATATATACTTACATATCTTAGAGTGTGCACACACGTACACGTGCATACACCCACGCGCTCCCACACCCACACCCACAAACTCTTGTCGATTTGGATGTTGGTTAACTTATATAAGATTAGAATTGTGTTTATTATGCCTAAATGTTCGTTAACTTAGATACTTCTTGTTGATTTGCATGATAGTTAGGTAACTTAGGTTATTTAACTTTTGTGGTTGTTGATTAGCTTTGTGATAATTTATTTCTAACTTCAACTCGTGCTATGTACCAAACATTTTGTTCTTAACATTTTGCCCATGCTATGTACCAAACATTTTGTTCTTAACTTGCTTCGTATTTTCTTCTGTTGCTATAATTTTTTAACATCTCAAAAATATTAGAATTGCTAAATATATGAATATAAATGAGAGTATATGTTATAAAACTTGGTTTATGTATTTAAAATAATTAAAAAATTCAAAACCGACTAATGCCCGACTAAATCCGATTACTCTCCCGACTACCGATTAATCCTTAGTCAGTGACCCTGCCGACCGAGTACCGACTGCCGACTTCTGCAACCTTGCTGCCATCCGATGGTCCATCCACATGTGCCAGATCCGACTGCAATGCCAAGAACTCTTGCACCCTTCGATCGTACAATCCTGAGGAGAACGACGGAGACCAAGCACCATGCATCCAGACATCCTTCACTGCCACCTCGCTATCTGCCAATTGCATGAGTTGTGGGTACCGATCGCCCAACACCCCCTCACCTGTCCGATCGTCCCGCCAAAATCGAAAGTCTGTATGCCTCGGAACGACGGTTCGTGACATGGACACCCCATAAATCCTCCTCATCAGCCTACACACCAGGTCATCAGCTTGTTCCCATATGCGGACCACCCACTTAGCCATGAATGCTCTGTTCATCTCCGCTATCCGAAGAACTGCCAAGCCGTCCTTTTCCTTCGACGTTGCCATCGTCCTACAGTCCACCAAGCAGATACCTTTTCTCTGCTACCTCCCATCAAACCAGAAGAATCTCCTCATCAAAACCTCGATCTTCGCCCGAACACCCACAAAAAGCAGTCGCATGGAGAAAAAATAGGAATGACTGATAGAACGTGCTTCAGCAGAATCAACTTACCACCCTTTGAGAGCATCGACGCCTTCCACTCTGCCAGTCTCACCTCCAATCTCTCCAACAATATACGCCAACCCGAGCTTTTGGTCGGCGCGCTAGCAAAGGCAACCCCAAATAAGCAATCGGCAACGAGGCAATAGGACACCCCAGAATCTCCTCCGCACAATGCACCTCCATCTCGTTGAGGACAAAAGGGACCATCGTTGATTTTCCACTGTTAATCTGCAGGCCAGACACGGATATCTAGGATGATTGATGCTCGACGCATGTGCATCTCATCAGCTCCCATAAACAGCACAGTGTCGTCAGCATATTGCAGGAGAGGGACCGAAATGTCCTCCTTCACATACCTCGTGCACCAACCACACCGTATAGTCAGCTTCATCATCATCGTCATCGCATCTGCCACAATCACAAACAATAGCGGAGCCAAAGGGCATCCTTGCCTAACACCCCTTTGTCGTTGGAAAAAACCCCCTCCAAACTGCCATTGACCAGCATGGTGTGGGAGACCGTGGTGATGCATCGTTTGACCCATGAAATCCACAAACCCGAGAAGCCTCTCTTCTCTAAAGAAACTCACAGGAATCGCCAGCCAACACAGTCATACACCTTGGAGAAATCCACCTTCCAAATCAACCCCTTTGCCTTGTCCCTTTTCCAACCCGTCGCCATCTCTGTTGCCATAACTAAACTATCACCCATAGATCTTCCCGACACAAAATTCGTCTACTCTGACGAAATGTGAAGCACACCCTTCAACCTATTCGCGAAGATCTTTGCAATAATCAGATAAGCAGCATTAGACAAAGCAACCGGCATGTATATTCCATGTGGAAAGGAAAGAAAAAGATTGTATTCCATCTAACCCTAGAGCTCTCTTATATAGGAGAAAAGCTCAAAGGATAAATTACATAAATAGGACAATAGAAATAAACAATATGGAAAAAGGACAAAATAGCATAAATATCTTAACACTCCCCCTCAAGCTGGAGCATATATATCTATCATGCTCAGCTTGGAACAACAGTGATGAAAAGGACCTTTAGCAAGAGCTTTAGTAAACATGTCTACAATCTGACCTCCTGATGCTACATAAGATGTTGAGATAAGCTCCTTTTGGATCAAATCATTAGTATAGTAGCAGTCCACCTCAATGTGCTTTGTCCTTTCATGAAATGCTGGATTATTAGCTATAAACAAGGATGCTTGATTGTCGCATTAGAGATGCATAGGAAGAGACATTTCAATCTTTAAATCGGTCAAGACAGATTTGACCCACATCATCTCCGTACTACCTTGAGCCATTGCCCTATATTCTGATTCCGCACTAGATCGAGCAACGACAGTTTGTTTCTTACTCTTCCATGAGACCAATGAGCTACCAACAAACACAATGAATCCTGAAGTAGACTTCATGTCCTTAAGACACCCAGCGTAATCTGCATATGCACACCCTGTAACTTAGAGAGACGCATCTCTTCTAAACAGAAGAGGAGATGACTTCAGATATCTCAAGATAATGAATACTGCATCCATGTGCACCTGCCTGGGTTGCTCCATGAATTGACTTACTCTATTTACAGCGAAAGGTATATCGGGCTTGTAATAGTTACATATAATATTTTCCCTACCAGCTCTATGTACTGTCTCTTGTCCACCTCCTCAGATTCATCATTATGAAGCTTCACAATAGGATCTATCGGGGTAGTAGCTGGTCTACATACTGTCATACATGTCTCAGATAGAAGATTAGTAACATACTTCCTCTGTGTCATAACCATACCATGTTGATTCCATGCAAACTCCAAGCCAAGGAAGTAACGAAGCGTGCTAAGGTCCTTGGTAACAAACTGTTGTCCAAGGAAATCCTTAGCTGCTTGAATGTCATGTTCATCGTTGCCCGTGATAAAAATGTCATCAACGTAAACCAAAATGACTACAATACCTCTCTGAGTTCTCTTTACAAAGAGAGTATGATCTGCAGTAGATCTGACAAATCCCTTCTGTTTAGTCAATTCTGAGAGCTTCTGAAACCAAGCCCTCGAACTCTGCTTAAGGCCATATATAGCCTTATGAAGATGGCACACCATACTGGACTCCCCCTCAGCAGCAAACCCAGGTCGTTGTTGCATGTAAACCTCTTCCTGCAGATCACCATAAAAGAAAGCATTCGTGACATCTAATTGGAAAAGTGGCCAATCACGTACCATAGCAACAACAATAAGAATCCGCAAGGTGGAATGACGCGCTACAGGAGAAAAGGTATCCTGATAATCCACTCCATAGGTCTGGGTGAACCCACGAGCAACCAGCCCGGTCTTGTATCTGTCTACGGTACCATCAGCCCGATGCTTCACAGTAAATACTCACTTGCTCCCAACAATAGATGCACCTGGTGGAGCATGGACCACACTCCACGTACCTCATGACTGTAAAGCTGACATCTCCTCCTCCATAGCCAGACGCTACTGACTGCTTTGTAGTGCCTCCTGTTATGACCTTGGTATCTCTACAGCTGACAACCCAACAACAAAGTGCAGAAAATCCTTGGAAAGATGCTCCAAGAAACATGAGAACCAATAGGGTGCAGTGTGCATGCACGTTTCTGTCGTCGAAGTGCAATAAGCACATCTAGATCCTCAGCAGGAGTAGTAGAGATAGTATCTGCATCATGTACTTCAGTCTGTACAGGCAAATCACTTGTGCTGTCAGAAGAACTCAAATGCTCAGTACATACCTCGGGCATGATGGATGATTGAGGAGGCGCATGAGCATGGGGCCTTCGCTGGTAGATCTGTGGAAAGAAAATAGGAGACGATGGTGTAGGTGATAGTGGTGGTGGAGGTAGTGATGGAGTAGAGCATGGTAATGACGGAGGAGGAGGCATATAGATCTCTTGTCCATCTTCTGAAGGTGTAAGCATGTCACCTGTGAGAGAGAAATGCATAATGGACTCAAAGAAGATGACATCAGCATTGACATAGTACCTGCGTTGAACACAACGATATCCCTTTTGGGTTTTGGAATATCCAACAAACACACATTTGACAGCTCTGGGAGAGAGCTTGTCAAGACCAGGAGAGAGTTGATGAACAAATGCTACGGAACCAAAAATACGAGGCGTAAGCGAGAAAAGATCCGTCTCGGGAAACGCAATCAAGAACGAGATCCTCTCCCCCAGCACCGAAGAAGGCATACGATTTACCGGGTAACAAGCAGTTAGAACCGCATCTCCCCAATAAGAATGAGGAGCACGACTTTGAATTAAAAGGGTTCTGGTAACATCCAAAAGATGGCGGTGTTTCCTTTCGGCCACCCCATTTTGTTGGGAAGTATATGCACATGATGTCTGATGCACAATACCATTTTTTTTGAAGTCAAGAAAGGGGGAGACACTCAAAGGCATTTATCCCAAGATTGTATTAAAAAAAGAGAGCTGATGCACAATACCATGAGACTTAAGAAATTGAGAAAGTTGAGTACTACAAAACTCTAATAAATTATCAGAACGTATGAACTTGACTTTTGCAGAAAAAAAATGTTCTTTATTTCATTAATAAAAGACCGAATAACAGACTAGCTTCAGACTTGTTCTTAGGAAGAAAAACCCAAGACAATCGAGAAAACTCATGAACCGCAACAAGATAAAATCTGTGTCCATGATCTGGGACATGACTAAGGCCCCAAATATCAAAATGGAGCAACTCAAACAGACTATGACTACTTGGACCCTGACGACTCTGGAAAGTGGACCGATGATGCTTCCCAAGCTGGCAGGCCTCGCACTGAAAAGAAGAGCGAGGAGAGATCTGTGGAAGAACATGAATCAGCTTTTGCAGAGGAAGATGACCAAATCGCAGATGCCACATATATGCAGAAACAGATCCAGTACGAAGAGAAGAAGAAGAGGATCCACCATAAGGAGACTGCACAAGTCTGTCAAGGCCCCCTTGCTCACGGTCAATTCCAATCACTCTACCCGTGAGTATGTCCTGAAACACAAGAGCAGAAGGATCAAATATGGTACGACGATGTAAATCTCTGGTGATTTGACTAATTGATAATAGATTCATAGAAAATTCAGGAGCATACAGAACATTCATAAGCCTCAAAGTAGACGTCAACTGCACCTCCTCCTGACCAGTGATGGGGGAATGTGTTCCATCTGCTATCACAACTGATCGTCCAGACTGAGTAGGGCGAAAAACACTAAATTGACCTCTGTCACCACAGAGATGATGGGATGCTCCGGAATCCATGATCCATTCAGATAAGTCCGCTCTGTAGCAACTAGTAAAAGCATATTCTATATCTGAAGTAGAAGCAGATGCTGAGGCAACAACCTCTGAGGATCCTGAAGGAGAGCTAGTGGATCCAGACGCGTCAGGCATAATCTCTCTCAATCCTGCTACAAGCTCGTCAAACCTTCGATCAGATGCAGGTGATGTACTCCCAGTATGTTGTGTCTGCTCTGCAACTCGGGCTGATGCAGGAAACCCATGCTTAGAATAGCAGGTTTCCTCAGAATGGCATGTCCTGTGGCAGTAGGTGCACGGTTGTGGGGTCGAACACCCCCTCCACTACCGCAGTTGGAGCTTCCCCTGCCACGAAATACTGTATGGTTGCCTCTACCACGTGACATCGCCATAGCTGAAGATGTCTGGTGCTGTGATGTACTACCAGAGGATACAGATAGTCTACTCAATCTTCGATACGTCTCCTCCATAGGAGGTATGGTAGCATCAGTGAGGATATGGGCACGAGTTGCATCATACTCCAGATCCAGGGCTGCTAGAAATACCCCCAGTCATCACAGAGTCTATGTATGCCTTGAGTTGCTCTAGTGTAGCAGTCAAGGGTATGTAGCCGTGTAACTTCTCGAACATACCCCTCAAAGAAGTGTAGAGGTGTGAAGAGGACGACCATTCTGCTTCGATGTGAAGATATCATGCTGAAGCTGGAGCATCTTCGACTCATTCTTTGCCGGAGAGTATGTCGCAGCAAGAATGTCCCACATAGCCTTTGCAGTATGCTAACTCAATAGATCATTAGCTATCTCCGTGGATACAGTCCCAGATAGCCATACACGAGCATAAGCATCATCCGCATCCCATGGCATTTGTCCCAGTCTTGTCACGTGGCTCTTCTGTTGTGAGGATATGCTTCTTACCATTACATTGCATCAAACTCATGAATTGCATGGCCCATAGTTCATAGTTGGTTCCATCCATTTTGACAATGGGTGCCAGACCTTTGAAAGCACCCAGGGATGGGACTTCCACTTTGTTGTCAGACATGATGACAACTATCTTCAAGACTGGGGTAGCAACAAGAGATACCAAGCGTCTACACTGACACACGGAAAGATGGTTGTGGGTGTAGACTCATACCACAACCTTTTCCATCCTTCTGGAGAGTCCTTTGGGTAACTAGGTTGTTTCTAGATGTTAACGTCACACCCTAGATACCCAACAGTCCACGAGATGAAGCGTCAAAGCGTCAACACGCCAAAGCTCGCGCACGAGACCCCCAAATGGGCACAGGCAGCGGTGCACGGGGGCAACGGCGCAGGTCACAAGCGGCAGCGCGGGCGTTGGCGAAGGTGCGGGGCAACAGCGGCGACGTGACAGGTTACGGGCGACGGCACGGGGCACCGGCGGTGACGTGGGACGATGCAAGTGAGACCCTTGGCGGTTAGGGTTTTGGTGGGGGATCGGATCTTAGGGCACAGGCTCCGATTTAGGACCGTCGCTCTGATACCATGTAGAAAGGAAAGAAAAAGATTGTATTCCATCTAACCCTAGAGCTCTCTTATATAGGAGAAGCTCAAAGGGTAAATTACATAAACGGGACAATAGAAATAAACAATATGGAAAAAGGACAAAATAACATAAATATCTTAACATTCTACGTTGTTCGACGTATCCTTCTTTGGAAGTAGAAAAATAAGTGCCTTGTTCAACCTCTCAAAACTACAATTGGCACCTCTGAATTCCGCAAGAACCTCCATGAAGTCCAGCTTGATCACATCCCAAAATTCCCGGTAGAAAAAAACCGAGAAACCCATCCGCGCATGGCGCCCCATCTGCATTCAGCTGAAACAACGCCCGCTTCGCCTCCTCCGAGAAATCTCTCACCGGCGAACTCACATCTGATTCAGGGATACTCGAGACACCGGTTGCTATTATCTCTTGATATATAACGTTGAACATCATCCAGATGACACTATAAAACATCTGAAAGTTCACCTTGTTGCTTAAGCCATTTACATAAACATGTGGCGTAGGTTATTTTGAGACCTTTTCTCTTGTAGTGTGCTTAAATTTGTTTACAACATAATATCAGTTGCAATTGACAATGATTGGTTGTTGTATTAGCTGAACATTAATAGCGAACTTGCTGTCGAACCCTTCATGGCCCAGCCTCTTAGCTATGAAGTTGAGGGGGACTATGTTTGCAAATTAAGAAAAAATTTATATGGACTAAAACAATTCCTAGAGCATAGTTTGACAGAGTCAGCAATGAAATTGTTAAAATTGGGCATTCTAGATTTTGTTGACCCTTCTAACTTAGTCAAAAAATACGAGTGGAATTGTTATGCTAGTAGTTTACTTCAACGACATTTTATTTAATAGGAGATGACAGCGTGCTCATTTCCAAACCATTATAAATTTCGTTGACTCTACCATGAAGTCCACATCAATTGATGATCATCCCTTTAAGGATACTAAATGATATAGGAATATTGATGGAAAACTACTGTATTTGACAATCGCTCGACTAGATATTAGCTTAGCTCCATAGTCAACTATGTCAGTCAACTTAAAGAAACCTCTACAATCAGTGGTAAGAAGTATATCTTATATTAACATATATAAAAGGTCCCCAGACAAAGGGCTATATTTCATAAATAAAATCCATCAGGTCTTGTGGCTTATTCAAGTGCAAATTATGCTACGTCTATAGAGGATAGAAGATCTACTGCTGGCTTTGTCACCTTCTTATGTGGTAACGTGGTCAAATCATGCAACAAGAGACAGTATGTGGTTGCTTGTTCTAGTTTAGAAGCTGGATATTATTTTATGGTTAATACTGCTTGTGAGGTGACTTGGATTGTCACTTTTGTCAATGATTAGGGTATACAGACTACTATAATGTGATAGCAAATCTGCAACCTACATAGATTCCTATTTTGTCTACCATGAGACGATGATGCATATTGAGGCCGACTGACATACTATTTGTGAAGTTATTAGAAATTTAGAAGGGAAGATTGCCACCCACCATGTCTCTTATGAACGACAATTTGCCTATATCTTCAGAAAGGGATTTCCCATGAAGCGTCGCGGTGTACTATGTGACAAGTTGCACGTGATGAACTTATATGCTCCAACTTGAGGGGTGGGGTGGGGGGATCTTTCTTTAAGATCTCCTCATCCTTAGAGTATCCTCTCAAGATCCTAAAGATCCTTGATAACTTCAGAGATTCTGAGATCTTCATTACTTCTTTTTTATTTTTGACCATGTTAATGTATTCATATTTTGACCACTCTATATTTATAAATATAGAAGTAGAATATCAATAAAAGTGTATCCTTCCATTTCTTTCTACAGAAGTAAAACTAGAAAAATGATGGGAAAATAAATTTCACAAAAAAAACATGATGCAAAAAAAAATGATTTAAAGACGAGAAAGTTTTAATCTTTTGGATTCTTTTAATTTTTGCCTCTATGTGAAACTATAATAAGTTATAGATTGGAGACCTTTAAAGAGATTTTCCCATCTCATATATAAGAGACAAATCCATAATCATGTTCTCAACAAAAAAAACCATATATATAATCAGTATTATTTAAATTATGTGGATAGGGTACCGATGACACATTTTGAAAAATATAATATACATATCGCATTTCAACGGCACATCAGTACAAAAAATCTAAAGTTGCCATGCCTTTTGGATAAGGCATTCAAAAGATGCGAGATCAAAAGCGCACACTTTAAATGACGCATTCTAAACATGTGATATAGACTTATTCCTAGTTTCTAAAAGTCCAAGAATATTTTTATAACGTTGATGTCACATTTTTGAAATGCGATATGTATATAACATTTTTAAAATGCAACAACAGTACACTATTAACATAATTATGACCATATACATGGAACTTTTTTATTGAGAACATTGTTTAGGAATTTATCTCTAAGATCAAACCTATAAACCTCTTTGATCAGCCAGCTTTGTGTTCTGACAAATTTCCGCACAAATCTATGACTATTTTTATACAAAAACGAATATATCCTATATTATACATGGTTAAAAATAAATCTATGACTATATTTATATACAAAAACGAATATACGAATACGGATACGGATGTTTGCAGATATCAAAACAATATCCATATCCGTATCCATTTTAAAACGGATACGGATACGGATGTCAAAATCTATATAAAACGGATACGGTGACGAATCGGATACGGATATATCCGTAAATGTTTGCATCCCTACTGATGGACCATTATCAGTTCAGTTGTTTGTCCAACACTCAAAAGAAAGCTCATCCCGACGGCTAGACGGAACAAGTCTGTGAACTACGTCATTCAAGGACTAATACCCTATCAAAAAGCTAATGTGCAGGAAGAAGAACGAGCACATGGATACCATAAATTCTTCGTATAATCTTGCAACATAATCTATCTCCCAAATTATAACAATCCATTTTAACAAGAGAGCTTTCTTCATGGTTTCTAGATGACGGACTCCAAGGCCACATTCTGTCTTAGGGAGTGTGATTGTATCCGAATCAACTAAGTGCACTCCTATACCAGTTTGAGACATTTTACCCCATAAGAATCTATGCATAATCATCTCCAGACGACGTCGGATACCAACATATAGAAGTCGTGACGACATGAAGATAACAGGTATAGCCGCTAGCACGACCTTTACGAGAACTAGACAACCACCTCTTAAGAGCAGTTATGCTTTCCATTCAGCCAACGTGTTCTCCATCTTCTCGATTATTGGTAACCAGTCAGTGCATCTGAGTCTATCGTGTTAGTCAAGGGAAGACCTAGATGGCGAATAGGAAGTGTGCCATGAGATGTACTCAGAGCCTCTTCATAAGCAAAAATGTCCACTTCTGATAGCCCAAAGGGATAATGTTTGAATTTTTTTCAGTTCATCACTAGAATAGAGAGCTCCATAAAAAATACCAAGGACCGTCGTTGTTACCAAAGCTTCATCCCTACCTCCTTCAATAAAAAAAGTATTACCATTATACTGTGTGGAAAAAACGATGAAAGAACACAATGAGTTATTTTATTCAGGAGGTCTAAGGGTCCTTATATAGGACGGAACCTTATAAGGTTCATAGTCGGGAAAATATAAAAGTACCCCCAAGGGAATTTACTATGAAATAGGAAATATAAATACATCATTAACGCTCCCCCTCAAGTTGGAGCATATCTATCGATCATGCCCAACCTAGAAGTTATCCACGAGAGGAGCTTCTTAGGTAAGGACTTCGGAAATACATTTGCAAGATGAAGATCTGTCGTGATATGTGGCGTAGTAATCTTGCCTCCTCGTACGGCATCACGAACAAAATGGCAATCAATCTCTATATTCTTAGTCCACTCATGAAACACGGGATTCATAGCAATATATGTAGCCGATTTTTTGTCACATTATAAAGGAATAGGAGTAGTGACAACAATACCTAGTTTCTGCAGAAAGGACGGTAGCCAAGTAATCTCACAGATAGCCAGAGCCATCATTTTATATTCTGCGTATGCACTGGATCTAGAAACTACAGCTTGTTTCTAGCCCCACCAAGTAACAAGATTTCCTCCAACCATCATGGCATATCCTGTAGTGGAGTGACGATCCTCGGGTGAACTCGCATAGACTATATCGGCATATGCAGGAACATCAGCGTTTACCCATAGAAGAGGCCATGTCCTGATGATTCCTTCAAGTAGTGCAGGATCTGAAGAACATCCTGCCAGTGACTGTAACATGATTGCTCCAGGTGCTAGCTGGCTCTGCTCACAGCATAGAATATATCCAACCTAGTGACAGTAAGGTAGAGGAGTTTGCCTACCAGACTTCCGTACCATGTAGTATATTCTAAGACAGGATCAATAGAAGTAGAGTGTTTCCTCGGGTCTATAGGAATACAAGAGGACTTGCATCCAAGTAATCCAACCTCGATCACGGTGTCCAGACAATACTTCCTCTGTGAGAGATGGAGTTCCATTGTAGTGCGTAATACTTCTATGCTCAGAAAAATAGCGAAGTTGACCAAGGCCCTTGGTGAAGAAGACCTTCTGAAGGAAAGCCTAGGTCTCTAGCATATCATCATCATCACATGTGATAATCATATCATCAACATAAACTACAAGTATGATAGTACCAGTTGGTTGTCTTCTGACAAAAACATAGTCAGAGGTTGTTCTTTGGAAGCAAAGAGTATTGATCCTGGTAGTCAGTATGTCAAACCATGCCCTCGGGCTCTGCTTTAGACCATAGATTGCCCTGCGAAGTCGACATGCACACTCCCCCTCGACTTCATAACCAGGAGGTTGCATCATGTAACCATATAGGAAAGCATTCTTCACATCGAGCTGAAAGATAGAACAGCCCTTGTTTATTGCTACTGAAAGAATAGTCCGTATGCAGCCCATCCATGCAACAGGAGAAAATGTATCGAAGTAGTCAACCACATATGTATGAGTAAAGTCTTCTGCCACGAGCTTTGCTTGCAATCTGCCGATGGACCAGTGTGGTGACTGCTTGGTTGTGAAGAATCATATGCAAGCCACAGGTCTAGTCCCCCTGGGACACTGTACAAGATCTCATATCCTCTAGAAGTGAGAGCATCCATTTCCTCATCCATTGCCAATCGCCAGCCATAATCCTACAAGGCATTATCGTTGCATCATTCATTGCCTCATTGATAAGATGAACTGCAGTTAGAACTGCATCTTCCCAGTAGGTTTTAGGAACTTTTCATCGTGAGAATAGAGCGAGCAATGTTAAGAAGATGCCTGAGTTTCCTTTCCGCTACCCCATTTGCTGAGAGGAATATGGACAGGAGGTTTGATGGATGGTACCCTGGGAAGCAAAGAAGGTTGTCACTCATGTTGAGTGAATTCCAAGGCATTATCAGAACACAATATTTGAACACCAGTGGAGAAAATATTTTTGATATAATGAAATAAATTCTTGATAATATTGTCTATGAACGTTCTTCAACAAATAGACCCAAGAGGATCATTGTAATCATCAATAAAGACAACAAAATACTTATGTCCGCTTAGAGTTCGGATCGGACAGTGTATCCATATGTCGCAATGGACAAGAGAAAATGGTAGTTCACAACGAGGCTCAGTGGTTTCTTCGAGAACAACATCTCGATCCTCATTCTTCAGTATATGGATGATACATTATTTTTTTGTTAAAGCGGCACATTTGTATGCAAGGGGATTAAGACGGTCACGAACATCTTTGGAGACATTTGTGCCCTTTGGATCAACAGGGGGAGCTTTGTCTCCGTACCCTTTCGCATGACGACTAATCAAGTGGCGGTGTGTGAGGTCATTTTGAGGACTTCTAGGGTGAGCCTACATGTCATTTACCTAGGGTTGCCTTTGGTTTGTGGTAGATTGTGATAAACCGACTAGTTACCTCTGGTTGAGAAGCTAGAGGAGAAGTTGGTTGGTTGAAAAGCATCATGCCTTTCAAGGATGAGAAATTGGCCTCAATGAAAGTTGTATATTAGACGATCTCAACCATCTTCCTTTCTTCATGAATTCCGTTGTCCAAGATCTATCGAAGGCTTAAAGCATTGATGTGGTGGTACTTTGGGTTTTCCTCCATGAAGTCATCAGGTATCCCTTTAGTGGACTTGGAGTATGTTACTCAGTCCATCTGGAAAGGAGGCTCAAGGATCCTTAACTAAGTAGATGAATAAGGCACTGATTGCAAAGTGGATTGTGCAGATTTGGAGGGATGATACTAATCTGCATACTAGGTTGCTTTACATTATCTATGTCCTTACTTCAGGACCCTCGAGATGACCCGAGGCTATAACTGTGCCTTCTACATTCTAAAAGGGTGTTTGTTCAGTGTTGTTTGAAATTCTCCCATCATTGAGATCGGTAGTGGGAAATGGAAAAAGGCCTCTGTTTCTGCATAGATGATTGAATGGAGGAATGCTCCCTCTGTAATTGGTTACCTAGAGTATTCTCTTTAGTTGTCAATCAATGAGTTCTTGTCTTTAAAAAAAAAGTCAAGGGGTTCTTGTTACAAACACAGTCAAATAGTGTATGAACTCCTCATCTGAAAGGGGGGCTCTAGATAATAGGATGGAGGACTACTTGCATATGGTGAATACTCTTGCTACAATAGAGGTGTCGATAAATAGAAAGGACTCTTGAACATGGTCAGGTGGGCATTTGCTATTAAGAAAGCATATATAGTTTTGAGTACATCCATGGTGTTCGAGTCGGCATTTGTACACAAAACCGTGCATGGTTGGGGTTCGCCATATATTTATAAAGCACAAATAAATTACATAAGGGATCACAATTACCAATCCTTATACAAGAATCCCGTATGCTTAACTACATTTTCCAACCGGTCAAATAACACAAAGCAAGGTCAAGCATGGGTTCTACTAGCATCTTAACCCCTCTAATCACTTCCAATGGAGGTCAAAAAAGCAAGGTTCAGGAAAGCAGTATGCTATGCATTCGGATAGGTCAATGAATAGCGATTAAGCGGTATGCAGGGGCATATACTAGGTATATGCAGTTCTACGCGGATTCCTAATTATTTATTTAAAAAATAAAAAAATATCTAAAAAGGAGACTGCAACTAAACTGAATTATGAGTTAATGTGATCCAATAGAAGATCTAACAAAATGACTTTCATGTAGAGCTCAAAACGATCTCTATCAATCAAATATCAATACTTCAATAGAAAAGTTAGCACACATAATAATCAACAATAATACAATCCTAATCATATCTTAAATTCTTTTCTAAAAATAATCACTCAACAGAACTAAATTGGATGTTAGCATCAACATTTTATACTTGGAAACAATACAGTACGCCACATACCTAATCATATCTTAAATAAAAAGTTCTAAACCTTCTCCCACTATGAGTAGGGTCGGCTACATGGATTCTTGCTCAAATCCATATTGAAAGATTCGACCATTTTTTACGCCAGTTGTCAAGTACCTAACGCAACCCCTGCAAGAGGGGGATTTGAAGCCTGGTCTTTTGGGTGGTAGACACACTGCACTACCACCAGACTACTTAAGTGGTAATCATATCTTAAATTCTTTAAAAAAATAATCATTCAACAAACCTAAGTTGAATGTTAGCATCAACATTTTCTACTTGGAAACAATACACTATAAAAGTTCAATTATAGTGATCATTTTATATGCCTAAACATTATTGGTAAGCATGGACTAAGAGAAATAATCATTCAGCAA
This sequence comes from Ottelia alismoides, assembly GCA_037367405.1. Taxonomy (NCBI): domain Eukaryota; kingdom Viridiplantae; phylum Streptophyta; class Magnoliopsida; order Alismatales; family Hydrocharitaceae; genus Ottelia; species Ottelia alismoides. The sequence continues at coordinate 245,578 of JAZKJV010003198.1, forward strand.
ACCTAAGTTGGCTCTCAAAAATCAAACAGCAATAAAATAGCCTGAAATAAGAGAAAAAGAGGGATCTAGTGTTAGTGTTACTTGGCGGAGCTTCGCATGATTATAGTGGAGCTTTGCACGGTCATTGCGGAGCTGGGAGGCTGAGGAGCCTCGGACGGAGGAGCTTTGCACAGAGAAGTTGGAGGTGAAGGAGCTCGAGACGGAAATGGAGGAGCTGAAGGCCGACGAGCTTCACAGGGAGGAGGGCTTCTAGGCGTCGGTGGAGGTTGGAGGAGGCAAATGGCTCGAGATTGAGAGCTTGCAACCCTATCGGAATGTTATGCAGTCGGGTCACCTAAACCCTAAACTCGTATCCGAATCTTAAAATCCGGATCTGATTACCCCAATATTACTGCAGAAGCTCGAAGCAGACGCACGGCGCGCATATGCCGTCGTATAGCCCGCATATTCAGTCCGGATATGCGCAATTGGTACATATTAAGGGGCTTCAGAAATGCGGTGCGCTGAGAGATCCGCACATGCATATATGCAGCCGCATATGTGGCCATTTAGCCCGCTTGCGTGAACACTGCAAAAAAGAATTAATATCATCATAGTTCTACCCTAGGGAGTTGCATTTCATCTCAAACATGCCTCGAATCTATAGAATTGAAGAACATAGGATTGGCGTCCATTGGATCCTCCTTACATTATAGATAGTGATCGCTTACCTACTGATCAATATGGTTGTGTGCGCTCTCATCATAATGTGTCGCGTCTAAATAGCCACATAAACACCTTAACATGCTCGGCCTTCCATCGATTAGGGGTACACCCATGATTTCTTAAAAAAATCCAAATGCCCTTATCACAGTTCCCCATATTAATATATCATCTTCGAAGATAAAAATCTCCCCATACAACATTTATCTCCATTTCACCCCAAAAACATTCATTTGCATCATAAATTTCATAGAGACAAATATAATCGATAGCATCTTATATCAATCCTTAAAAGCTTGATTGTAGTTGATGTATACTTAAAGCCTTGGATATTCAAGTATGTTCCTTTTTTTAATGAATATATCAACTTTTTGGCAAATATTAAGTCTAAAATTAAATAGTCATAGTTTTGACTTAAAATAAAGTTATGTGCTCAAATATGCTCCAATTGTGTTCATACCCTGATGAGTGGTATGTCACACTCAAAATTTTCAGAGCTACATGTTGCAAATTTAAAGCTAAACCTATAAAAGAGCTCATAAATTCCATAAAATTATGGGTTGAAGATATTAGCATCATGAACTAGATCAATTTCTATGCACCGAATGGTTACCTGAAGATTTTGGGTTTCTTGATCTAATTGCCAGTAAATTTCCAAAATCCCCTCATGATTTTTATAAGCTCCACTCAATCATTATTTTATCTTGCACAGTTACATTATCAACCAATCAAGGTTCGAAATCTCGATTTCGATCTCGTTTCGGTGAGCTGAAATACCGAAATTTTGCCGAAATTTCGGGAAATTCCGACAATTTCAGTGGAAATGTTGGAAAAGGCTCAAAAATCCGATTTTTGCCCAATTTTATTGTAAATTTCGATGTTCCAAGTTATAAGAACAATAAATAACATATGAATACACAATTATTTCACACATATTGGTCATCTATAGCCCTTATATAGACATATCGATCATATCTGCCATATCGGTCATATCGGTCATATTGTAAAAGTGTTAGATATTGCAAATGGACTTAATCTAAGTACTTCAAACAATGAAACAATAGATGTAAACCTATAGGCTTACAAATACAGCATACATAGCAATCATCTTATCATCTATGAGTCTACGACTATGACGGTATGTCACAGTCACACACCATATCGAACATATCGTTGTTACTTGTTAATAGTTAATACATAATAACAACGTAATAGTTTTACAAGTTACAACAAGTGAGAATTATTAAGAACATGCACATTAATGATCAATGCAATAAAAGATTAAAATATATTACCCGGTGACATGTTTGGTTCAGAACCAAGAGTTACGCGATGGATATGAATGACCCCCCTTCCTTGTTGTCTCTCATAACGCATCGCAGATTCAATGAACTCGCAGTAGTTCTCCCATGTCATGTACGAGTACATGGCCTTGTAATCCATCACATACTGCCTGTATTGGTGGTCATCGATGTCTATATCCCGAGACGAGGATAAGCAGCACTAGATCTGGTATTACGAGTGGCACGACGAGGCTGCGAACTACTGGCCTGAGATCCTCGGGACGACGACGACGGAGTAGGAGAAGATCGCAGCGGAGGTGGAGGAGGAACTGGTGTGTACTCAGGGAAGAAACTGTAGTTGTCACCCCCAAAGAAGCTGCCCTGGCTCTGCTCAGGTTGGCTACCTTGGTAGTTGTCTCCGTTTGTAGCTATTATATCCCCCAGTACCCACTGTAACCATATGAATATGATGGAGGTGCATACTGAGGAGGATGAGGAGGAGGAGGTCCTGGAGGAGGAGCATGAAAGTATTCCGGGAAGACGCCAAATGATCTCTCATCGTGCGACGATCCATATCCGCCTAAAGGACTTGGTGTTCCTCCGCGATATGGGCTGTCAATTTCCATGCAGCTCAAAGAACCTACAGATGATGTCAAATCGTCCTTGTAGTTGTCGATGGGATGATGGCTTCGACCGTACTCGTAATCCATAGGTCCTGGACTCGGACTCGGAACAAACTGTCCGTGTGTGTGTTCCTCTGTCGCTCCATATACTCATGTCCTGCATGTAGCCCTTCCTCAAATCTGGTATCTTGTGGCCCACGACCACCCCCTCCTGACCCACCTGAGTTTGTTTCCCCACCACCAACAGGTCCACCAAACCAACATCATCATCATCATCCCCATTGTCATCCTTTGACTTCGATTAGGATTTGGAACTGCTGGAGAGAATTTCATCAACAGCGCATCAATCTCGCCCTCCAACCCTCCAACAGGGTTTGTAATCCGCCCGGATCTTGCCAAATAGTCACCTACGTCTGCTCCCATTTGCTGGCTTATGTTCTCATTTGGTCTTCCACCTTGTTGATCGAGAACGGGGGCACCATTGGAATCCATCCACCTCTGGAGAACGTCTTCATCAGCATCATCATCGTGCATCTTGAAAATGTATGCAAGATCAATAGAGTCCGTGTAGTCATCTTTCTCTTGTCCCTCCCTTGCATGTTTCAACTTCAGCCTCAAGTTACAATGCACGTAGACAAGGTCATTGAGCTTCTTTTCTCCCAACCTGTTCCGTCTCTTGGAATGGATCAAATTGAACGTGCTCCAGTTCCTCTCACAACCGCCAGCAGATGCGGTTTGAGACAACATTTCACTGCCACGCTTCGAAGGTTGGGAGCTTCCATCCCGTATAACAACCACCATCCGACTGCAAAAAAAAAGAAAAAGAGAGAAATCAATAGTAGGAATAAATGAATAAACAAGCAACGGTTTTATTTGTCTTCGTCCCTACCAGGAAGAGTATTGCCCCGTCCATTTACCGCAATAATCCGACCAAAGGAACCCAACGCATCCCGGAAATACTTAACCTGCACAGTGCACACATAGGTTTAAGTCATAATCCATCTTAACGAAATTTTTTGTGACTCCAAAATTTAGCTAGAAATTGAGGATTACCTCATTCATGCACAAGATCTGTAACTTCTCGTCCTTGACGAGTATCTCCACCACAATTTGTACAGCCGCTAGAAGGTCAGCATTTGTACCAAGTCCATTCTTGTACTGGTACTTAGGATTGAAGTAATAAGCTGGACACAAAGTCACGAACAAGCTCAATATTCAATACTCATATTCTAAAGATCTATAAAAAATTAAAAAATGAAAAAAATAGATTTTTACGTAATACATACCGGCCTTGTGAAGAGGATGTGAGAGCATCTTGGACCATCGCTCGTCTATGATGTCCAACCATACTTTGGATCCCTTTCCAACCGCTTCTCTGACCTTCTCTCTCATGCAGCGCATTGCCTCGTAGATGACTCCCATGGTGGGCTTCTTATCGACATCCACGATCCGCAATGCAGAAACAACTGGATCCATGTTCCTCGTGACCCGAGTCACGTCATCCCAAAAGGAGATATCATTGATCAATATCTCCACCTCCCGTCCTCCTTCAGTTCGAGCTTCAGGTATCTCGAACCACTCACCTTGACAACACATGATTTTTAAACCGGTCTTATGTTGTTTGAGGCTTTGCAACGCTATAAAATTGATTGCAAAGCGTGTGATGCCAGGCCTCACCAGCTCCCATTGCACATCTGCCTCATCAGTGCCAACACTTTGCCGTGGTTGTAAATGAATATGGTGATCATTCGTGCTTTCTCCACCACCTTTGAGACGAGCTTCCTCTTGCTGAAATCCTTTAGGATCAAATCAATGCAATGCGCAGCACACGGTGTCCGAAAAAATTCCATAGCTGCTGGACTTCATTATTGTTTCACCAGACTTCTTGAAGTTGTTGCTGTTATCCATCACAATTTGCACAATGTGCTCTTTCCCAACCTCTTTTATAACGTCATTCATCAACTTCAGTAGGTACCCGTGGTCCTTCACATGCTCAGATGCATCAACAGATTTCAAGAAGATTGTCTTCCCATCGCAGTAGATAAGGAAGTTGATGATCTGCTTCCTCGTGTAGCTCGTCCATCTATCGCACATCAATGTCACCCCGTACTCTGGCCATCTCCTCCTCAACTCGGCGATGTACTCATTCATCTCCTCCTTCTCCATCCCCAGATATTTGTTCATGATCTCGTAGGATGTAGGAGCCTTCACTCCCGTTCACGCTGCAGCGATTTCATCAACGGCATGCTGCAGAAATGGCATGCCTGCAATGTTGGCAGGAATGCTCTCCCCAAAGAAGAGCTTGTTGATGGTCTTTCCCACCTTTTCTCGTGCATTGGTGAACATTCCCTTCATTGTTTTCTGCCTCGGATCCTTGCTTGCCTTGTATTGCATAGATCCGCTCCTCGTCAAGAAGGGCTCAATTCCCTTCTCCTTGTGTTTCTTGGTGGGTGGTGGTACTGGTGCACCTCCAGAACCACTCCCACCTGCACCATAAAAGCCGCCTCGTGCACCACCGAGTTCTCTCCTCTCGAACTCGCTCCTCAATGATTCTTGTGTAGCCCTTCTGTATGCCCTCCTCTCCGCTGCAGTCTGAATGTCAGCGGTGTACACAAAGTCATCGTCATCTGAATCAGAAATGACGTTGAATTCTTTCTCGAACATGAACTCCTTCATTTGTTCTTCCCTTCTTACTCTCTCTATCTCCTTTTCCTTCTTCCCGTCCAAGCTGGCCTTTACCTTTCCCCTCACATCTTTGGGACAATGCGTGCACTTGGCAACATTCTTGTTATTGCCAACAAGATGTTGCTTCATCCTTGTGATCCCGCCTCCTATCAACTTCTTTCCACAGAAATTGCATTGTGGCTTTGCCTTATTTCCATCAGGAGCTGAGACATACCTCCATCCAATGTCCCCACTGAAATCGCCCCTCTGATCATCAGAACTGTCAGATCCAGATCCGGAACCAGAATGTGCCATGGTGATGATCGTAGAAATCTACGAGGAAATTCAAGAACAATCATTAAGTTGGCATACAATGCAACCGCTTATGAATATGCAAATTATTTATGTTTTATATTTCGGAATTATTATATATTCAATTTTTCTAACACCTAATATTCCGATTTTCAGAAAAATAACCTTAGATCTATACATTAGGGCCTTAAATCTAGCAATTAGGGGACTATTTTCAAGAAAGACTACCTAAGTGACACAAAATATGTACAAAAACCTAAATATTTAACATATGATTTTCAGATTTTCTAAATTTTTAAATTTTATTAATCAAAAAAAATTCCGGATTATGATTTCGACTTCCATAACTTAAGATCCGAATTTATAATAACCCAACTCATTATCATTCCACATTAAACCTCAAAATCCTAAATAATTTAAGCTTGTTAGTCTTTGATATAAAAATTAAAATCCCAGGAGAGAGGAGAGAGTTTGACAACCCAACGTCGCTTCTTAGTCTTGGATGTACAAATAAAAGGGCTGGTAAAGAAAAAGAGGGTTCTTAAGATCACTAGAACTAGATGGTGGAATCTTCCACTGAAGCAATCGAGTTTCATGGAGAAGGTTTTAGAAGATTTATCCTGGGATTGTAGTGGAAGTGCAAACGAGATGTGGGAGGCAGTAGCATCTTGTATACGAAAGGTAGCCAAAGAGATGCTAGGTGAGTCAAAGGGAGGAGCCCCAGGTCAAAAGGAGGCTTGGTGGTGGAGTGAAGTGGTGCAAGAGAAGCTAAAAATTAAAACAGCATGCTTTAAAGCTATGTCTAAGGATAGAACAGAGGAAACTGTAACAAACCACAAAATAGCAAAGAAGGAAGCAAAGAAGGCTGTAAGCGAGGCTAAGTCGAAAGCTTATGAAGTTTTGTATAAAAATCTCGACTCTAAAGAGGGCGCCAGAAGGATATATTCAGGTTGGCCAAAGGAAGAGAAAGAAAGGCCAAAGACCTTTCTCAAGTGAGATGCATTAAGGACGAGGAAGGTCACGTGCTTGTTACTCAAAAGGATATAGAGACTAGATGGGAGCAGTACTTCCATAAACTTTTCATTGGGGAAGGAAATAGAGAGTACACTTTGGACGATCTAGCTAGTAGTGAAAGTTACTTGAATCGTGCAAGCTATAGACGGATACAAAGAAAGGAAGTAGAGGAGGCTTTGAAGGTTATGAGACCTGGGAAAGGTGTAGGACCGTACGACATCCCTGTAGAAGTATGGAAAGTTTTAGGTGAGCATGGTTTGACTTGGCTTACGAATCTATTCAATGTTATTTGGCGAAGCAAGAAAATGCCTGAAGATTGGAGAAGAAGTATCGTGGTGCCTCTTTATAAGAATAAAGGAGACATTCAAAATTGTTCAAATTATAGAGGTATCAAGTTGATGAGTCACACTATGAAAATTTGGGAGCGTGTGATCGAGAGAAGGTTGAGGCAAGTTTCTAAAGTTAAAGAAAACCAATTCGGATTCATGCCAGATCGCTCAACTATTGAAGCCATCCATTTGCAGAGGACAACAATGGAGATTTATAGAGCTAAAAGGAAGAACCTCCATATGATCTTTATTGATTTGGAGAAGGCTTATGATTCTGTCCCATGAGAGATATTGTGGAGAATTTTGGAGAAGAGACAAGTGCATGTCCTATACAATAACCTCATAAAGGACATGTATGATAGAGCTTTATCTTGTGTAAGGACCCCGTCTGGGAAGACTGGCTATTTTGACATCAACATTGGTTTACATCAAGGTTCAGGTTTGAGTCCATTTCTTTTTACTTTGATTATGGACGAGTTGACAAGTCACATTCAGGATGAGTTACCTTGGTGTATGTCATTTGCTGACGATATTGTGTTGATTGACGAGACTAGAGATGGAGTAAATGAGAAGCTTGAGGTCTGGAGACATGAGTTGGAGAATAAAGGATTTCGTATAAGTAGGGCTAAGACAGAATATATGGAGTGCACCTTTGATGGAAGCAATGGTGAAGGAATTGAGGTGAAGATTGGTGATGATAACATTCGGAAGAGAGATTCTTTTAGATATCTGGGATCTATTTTGCAACATGATGGGGAAATTGATGGAGATGTTACTAAGGGTTCGTTTGGTTGCAGGGTTGGACAGGGTTGGGTTGGGTTGGGGTACTATTCACAGGGGTATCCCCTCCTCACAGTTTACTATTCACCCATCCCAACCCACCCAACCCAACCCTGTCCAACCCTGCAACCAAACGAACCCGAATAGAATAAATGCAGGTTGGCTAAAGTGGAGAGGAGCCTCTGCTGTTCTCTGTGATAAGAAAATTCCTTTAAAAAATAAAGGAAAGTTTTACAAAGCAGCCGTGAGACCTGCTATGCTCTATGGATCTGAATGTTGGCCTGTGAACCATAAACATGTGCAGAGAATGGTTGTAGCAGAAATGAAAATGCTAAGGTAGATGTGTGGACACACACGTAAAGATCGGATTCTGAATGATGCATTCAGAAAGAAAGTTGGTGTTGCTCTGATCGAGGATAAGATGCGAGAAAACCGCTTAAGATGGTTTGGTCATTCGCAAAGAAGACCAGCTGATGCACCAGTTAGGAGATGCGAATGTTGGGATGTTGAGCCGGCTAAGAGAGGGCAGGGACGGCCCAAGAAGTGTTGGAAAGAGACCAAACGAAGGGATCTTTGTTTTGTGGATATAAGCCCGAGTTTGACCCAATATAGATCTGAATGGAGGCGAAGAATCCATGTAGCCGATCCTACTTAATTGTGGGAAAAGGCTTTGTTGTTGTTGTTGTTGATTAAACCTCAAAAGCTCCAATTTCCTATTACATAGATCTAACAAAATGTTCTCAAACTATGTTTTAGTTCATGTTAACTTCAGATCCGAGATATCATGTTCATAGCTACCACTATTGTGCAATCAAAACACAAAAGCCCTAATTTTCGTCTCCAAATTTAAAGCTATATTGCGGAAATCTCTCAAAATAAACACCATGCCAAGCTATATCAACATCCTAAGAGTGAAACCCCTAAAAAAATTATGAATTTGATGAAGAATTAGCCTAATTTGGCTTACCTCGAAGGAAGAAGAGCTTGGAAGAAGTTGGAGATGCTTCTGCCTGAACTCGGTCGAAATGAGATGCTTTCGACCGAAATTTCGACAAATATCGACATCTCGGTGAATATTTTAATGCAAGATTCCCTCTGTCGGTCGATATCTCGAGTTGAGCAAAAATCTCGCCGAGATCTCGCGAGATTTCGCTCGAAACCGTGGATATCGATATATATAGCAGTTTTGAAAGCCCAGCCCCGTCGAAACCGATATTTCGACGAAATTTCGTCGAAATATCACAAAATTTGATTCCATGCAAACAATCCTTGTATCAACTTGTATAATCCGTCAACGGTCTATGCATCAATTAAATGGATGAGTACCATAGTGATTGTAACGGATTATGAAGTTAGCATTCCCATCTTTTATCGATGATTTGGAATGCATCCTTGTACTTTGCTTCCTTTTTAATTCAAGTTTTTTCTCAATTGCTTCCTTTGCATGATCCATGATTCCATATCTTCCTGTACGTATCTATTACTAGTTTTTCCCATTATCAACAAGGGGAAGAGCTTTTACAAGAGTTCGCATGTAATTGTGTGAATCAAGTATATAATTCCAGAACGATGGCATTAAAATGATATATCTCACATTTCTATCCTTGGCTTTCTTAGACCATTTACTTGTAATTGTAATGCATTTCTTTGAAGTAAACATAGTCCTAAAACTATGTGTAGTCTTATGGATAGATTGCAAGGTGAGAAACAACGTTGCAAATAGAGTCACGACATGGAGAACCAATTTATTGTCATTCGTAAACTCCCTCATCATAAAATCCCATTGTGGTTTTAAATGTAACATGCAATTGCAATAATTCTTTTGAGATTTATTTTTGAGAAGAAGACGGGTGGCGCCCCAATTGGAGTCCACCACCATAACTCTTTGTATTTAAAAAAGAAAAGGTAACAAAAAGAAAAAAAAATAAGAAAGGTGTTACATCACATCACGCCTGCCACAAATTACACAGTGCCCTACAATGCTGCATTACAGTTAAATGATTAAACCCCACCCCCTCAAAAATGGCCTTGTTCCTTGCACAACAAATGGACCACAACAACGCAATCGGGTACAAGTTGTCCTCATGTCCGAACCTGCAAACCGAGCGGAAGTCCCTCCAGAATGCATTGCAATCGCTCGATTCCAGCCATGAGATGATAGCATGCGTCCAGAGAGCGGGCACGAGAAGAACAAATGGTCAGCATCCTCCCTTACCCTACCGCATCTATCACATGCAACATCCTCCACCCCTAAAATCTGCCCCTGACGATCCTTGGTAAGCCGCATGCCGAGCCTGAAAAGCCATAAGAAAATCTTGATTCTGTTGGGAACCTTACTCTGTCATATCAAATCCATGTCCATACGCATTTCTTCCCGCACCCCCTCCTCGTCCTCCAATAAGAAGTGATATGCCTTTCACACCGTGAGCCTCCCGTCAGCCCAAGCGAGATAATCATAGCCCGTTGATGGACTCTTGCCTTGTAACAAACAAGTCGGCAATGATAAGAACTTTTGAACCCTCTTCTCTGATAAAGATGACGAAAACATCGGAGACCGCGCTCCACGATCCCACACAAGCTGCACCCACACCTCTCTGTCCCCAACCATCCTCAGAAGTCTTGAGAACCCGTCCCCCAGTATCACATCCCATGTCCAATCATCTCTCCAAAATAAAATCTCGCGCCATTGACTAGCACAGGCATGAGCCCATAAGCAATCTTCGGAATAAATGTAATAATACCCTTCCACAACGATGATGGAAGCCTCCCTGGGATGACATCCAACGACATGGAAACCCCATAAATACCTCTGATCAAGCGGCAAACCAAGTCGTTTGAGTTCCCCCGCACTCGAACAACCCATTTCGCCAAAAGAGCCTTATTCATCTCACCCATCCGCAGCAGTCCTAATCCACCTTTCCTCTTAGTTGACGTTAGAATGCCTCATTCAACCAGGTGGATGCCCTTCCTGCCCTGACGCCCATCTGACCAGAAAAATTTCCTCATCAACGCCTCAATCTTACCACAAACCCTGCAGGAAGCGATCTCGTGGTACAAAAAATCAGAATGATCGAAAGAACGTGCTTCAGAAGAATCAATTTTCCACCCAGCAACTTCGCCTTCCACCCTGCCAATCTCTCCTCCAATCTTTCTAACAATGTCCTCCATTCCTCTGCCTTCAGCTTCCCAGCCACCAGCGGCAGTCCCAGGTAAGAATTGGCAAAGCCTCCATGGAACATCCCCACACCCCGCAAGCGTAATTCACCTCCTCCACGAGATCGAAAGGCACCACCACCGATTTTTCCATGTTGATTTGAAGTCCAGAGATGTCCCCAAAAATGTCCATGATACCCAAGGCTCGTCGAATCTTCTCCTTCTCTGCTCCCAGGAAGAGCATTATGTCATATGCATACTTAAGAATAGGGAAGGAGATGTCGTCCCTCGGATATCCCGAAACCCAATCCGCCTGAACCACCAATCTCATCATTACCGTCAAAGCATCCGCCTGAACCGCTCTATCGAGATTATTCTAAGTTGTCAAGATGTTTCTGGTATCCTCTAACATAAGAAAGATGCATTGTTTCTGTTAGAAGAATAGAATTGCATGTCCTTATAGAGACCCTATGGCTCTCTTATATAGGAGAAAAGCCTTAGGTAAATTACATAAGTGGCACATGAAAGAAATAGAAATAAGAAATAAATACAATGAGATGTAAATATATCGACACTCGCCCTCAAGTTGGAGCATATATGTTTATCATGTACAGCATGGAACAACATCTCTGAAATGTACCTCTCGCAAGAGCTTTGATGAATATATCAGCAGTCTGATCTCTATTAGAAACATGGGAGGTGGATATGAGAGCCTTCTGGATCATGTCTCTAGTATGGTGGCAATTCACCTCTATATGCTTGGTCCGTTCATAGAATGCAGGATTATTGGCAATAAAAAAATGCTTGGTTGTCGCATAGAAGTTGCATGGAAAGAGGTACCTCAACTACAAGATCAGTCAAAACCCATCTAACCCACATCATCTTTCTGCTCCCCTGAGCCATGGCTATGTACTCAGACTCTACATTGGATCTAGCAACCATTGTCTGCTTCTTGATTTTCCATGACACGAGAGAGCTCCCAACAAAAATGGCAAAGCCAGAAGTAGACTTCCTGTCTTTAGGGCATCCTGCATAATCTGCATCTGCACACGTTGTCACCTCAAGAGAAGTACCTCTGTCGAATATGAGACCAGTACCTGGTTACGTCTTCAAATATCTCAGAATCATATAAACAACATCCATATGAACCTTCCCGGGCTGCTCCATGAACTGGCTCACCTTGCTTACAATAAAGGATATGTCTGGCCTGGTGATAGTAGCATAGAGGAACATCCCAACAAGCTCCTTGTATCTTCTCTTGTCTACCTCGTCAATGTCATCATCAGATATTATCATGCTCAGATCCATAAGGGTAGTAGCAGGCTTGCACCCTGTCATCCCTGTCTCAAGAAGATCAGTCACAAACTTCCTTTAGGTCATCACAAGACCACGCTGGTTCCTGGTGAACTATAATCCAAGGAAGTAACGAAGACTACCAAGATCCTTAGTCACAAACTACTAACCTAGGAACTCCTTGGCAGCATGAATGCCCTGCTCATCATCATCTGCGATAATAATATCATCAACAAAAATCAGAATGGCAACCGTACATCCATGTGTCCTCTAAACAAAAAGCGAATGATCCGCAGTGGACCGTGCAAACCCCCGATGCTCTATCGACTTTGACAGCTTCTGGTACCAAGCATTCGGACTCTGCTTTAGGTCGTAGATCGCCTTATGTAGCATGCATACCTTCTGAGACTCTCCCTCAGCAGTAAACCCTGGTAGTTGCTGCATATATACCTTCCCATTTAGATCTCCATATAGAAACGCATTCTTCACATCAAGTTGGTAAAAAGGTCGGTCTCGAGTCACAGCAACCGATAGAAGAATGCAATGTCGAATGTCTAGCCACTGGTGAGAACGTATCATGATAGTCCACCCCATAAATATGGGTGAACCCCCGTGCTACAAGCCTTGCCTTGTAGGGATCCACACTGCCATCTGCTCGTTGCTTTACTGTAAAGATCCATTTGCACCCCATAACAGAGGCACGTGGAGGAGAAGAAACAACCCTCCATGTCCCATGAGACTACAAAGCGGTCATCTCCTCCTCCATCGGAAGCCCCCAGCTACTATCATGTACCGCCTCCTGGTATGTTCGTGGGATAGTGACAGCAGAGAGTCCCACAATAAACCTCTTGTACTTCTCAAAAAGATGATCCAAGGAAACATGAGCAGCAAGAGGATAAGTGGTACAGTTACGGTGTGGCTTCCTCAAGGCAATAGGTACATCAAGATCACCAGCTTCTTTGTTCTCTGGTATCAACTGCTCCTATACAGTATCCTATGGTACAAGCATATCACCGGTGCCATCAGTAGAAACAATGTGTTCAGTACATACCTGAGAGGAGCGAGTAGAGGGCCTGCGAATGTAAAATTGTGGCGAGAACTGTGTCAGGGTGGATGGAGGTGGAGGTGGTGGTGGAGATGGCAGTGACTCAACATGAGGTGGTGTTGGTGGAGATAACGGAGGTAGTGGAACAAAAACATCCTCTCCAGAGTCGGAGTTAGACAACTTGTCACCTGTAGGAGAGAAATACATAATAGACTCAAAAAATGTGACATCAGCACTCACATAATACTTTCTCCCTACATGATCAAAACATCTATGCCCTTTTTGGGTACGAGAATAGCCAACGAACACACATTTGACAGCTCTTCGAGAGATCTTGTCATGACCAAGGGTAAAATTGTGGACAAAGGCCACAGACCCAAAAACCTTGAGAGTAAGAGAGAATAGGTCCTTCTCAAGAAACACAATCAAGAAATGAATCTTTTCTCTAAACACAGTGGAAGGCATGCAGTTCACTAAGTAGTATGCAGTGAGGACCGCATCACCCTAGAACGAATGAAGAGCTCAACTCCGAATCAAAAGAGTCATCGTGACATCAAGAAGATAATGGTGTTTGTGTTCAGCAACACCATTCTACTGTGAAGTGTAAGAAAAAGAAGTCGGGTGAACAATACCAAGAGATCTGAGAAAGTTAAACAGTTGTAAAGTAAAGAAATCCAAGGCATTGCCGGTGCGAATAAACTTCACATTAGCAGAAAAAATGTTCTCAATTTCAATAAGAAATGATTTAATGACAGGAGTAGCTTCGGACTTATCCTTTAACAGGAAGACCAAAGAAAATCGAGAAAAATTACCCACGGCGACCATATAGAACCGATGTCCTTAATGATCAGGAACACGACTAGGACCCCAGATGTCAAAATGAAACAACTCAAATGAAAGACAGTTGTGACAACTCTAGCAACTCGGAAAAGAAGAACGATGATGCTTCCCAAGCTGACAAGCCTCACACTCGAGGTGGTACGAGCAGAAATCTGCGGGAGAACATGACAAAGCCCCTGGAGAGGAAGGTGTCCAAAGTGAAGATGCCACATGAAAGGAGAAACTAATCTAGAAGGAATGGTAGCAATACCAGCACACGGAGGTTGGACCGTTCTATAAAGTCCTATCTGCTCACAACCACGTTCAATTACCATGCCCATGAGTATGTCCCGAAAACAAGAGAATGGGCCAAATATGTACGGTAATGTAAATCTTTTGTAATTTGACTAATAGGCATAACATTCATCTGAAATGGTGGAGCATGTAAGACATTCTGCAGGCGCATCAAGGGTTCTAGGACAATCTCCCCCTAACCAACAATAGGTACATGAACCCCATTTGCAATCAGCACTGATCTACCAGGAGGGATAGGTCTGTAAGAACTAAACTGAGCTCGATCTCCACACATATGATGAGATGCTCCGAAATCCATGATCCAATAGTCAAATCTGAAATGCTACAACTGGCAAATGCATAAGCAATACCTGGCGAACTCGTAGAAGCTCTGGCAGCAGCTGCAACGTCTGAAGATCCTGTAGCTGGGGTGGGTGGTGTGGTCATTTCTCTCAATCTAGAGATAATATCGTCCAGCCTCGCATCATGAGAAGGAGCTGGAGTAGTCTCTTTCTGCTCAGCTACACGAGCAGATGCAGGATACCCATGCTTCAGATAGCATGTCTCCTCCAAATGACATGTACGGCGGCAAAACGAGCATGGGCCACGTTGACGTCCCCCTCCTTGACCAAGGGATCCTCGTTTGAAAAACTGGGAAGTATCCCCTCTGTCGTGAGAAACTGCCATTACAGAGGGAGTTTGGGCCATGGCAATAGACGAAGTAGTGATTCTGCTCAACCTCTTGTAGACCTCCTCTATTGGTGGTATCGTCTCTCCAGAAAGTAGTTGAATACATGCTGGATCGTACTCTGACTCAAGAAAGGAAGACTCCCGTCATAATGACATTCCAGTATGCATGTTGATGCTCAGTGCCGGTAGTAATAGGCATAAAGCTATGAAGTTGCTCAAACATGCCTCGGAGATGCGAGAAGCGGGCATGAAGAGATCGACCATTCTGCTTGGTCGAGAATAAGTCATACTGGAACTGGAGGATCTTGCTCTTATTCTTGTCTTGCCCATGTGTCAGCTAAGATGTCCCACATAGCCTTGGATGTGGGTTGATTGATAATGTCGTTGGCAATCTCCGTGGTGAGGGTCCCGGAGAGCCAAATTCGCGCAAAGGCATCATCTTGCTTCCAAGAAGCAATAGCCCCAGTCTTGTCCGTTGGCTCGAAATCAATCACAATATGTTCCTTGTTATGGAACTGCATAAGAGCGCGAAACTTCATGGACCACAACTCGTAGTTGGTCCCATCCATCTTTATAATGGGAGTTGGGCCCTTGAAGGCATTGAGGACGAAAATACGGCACTCTTGTTCTCTGCCATGATGAAAAAAATACTGAAAATCCGAAACAAAACTAAGGAGTACACTACTCTAAGCAAGTCTACACGCGCATACGAAGGATTGGTTATACGTGTAGACTCATACAACCATCCCCTTCAACTCTTGTTGTAGTCTAGGACCGAAAACCATGATTTATATGTTCGAAATCATAGTTCTGATCGAAATCAGACTGTAGAATACTACGGCAATAGCCAGATTGCAGTCCGCAAGAGGTGGGGCGGCCCACAACCCGCAAGAGCGGCTAAGGCCAACCAGCAGACAGCCAGCAAGGCTGCGACGGGTGACAGGCAAAACCCGCAAGACAACGGCGGGCGGCAGGCAACGGCATGCAGGGGTGCATGCAACGGCCAGCCGAGGGCAAGCGACGGCATGTAGGGGTGCAAGCAACGGCCGACTGCGGCAGGTAGGGTTAGGGTTTTTGTCAGATACGGGAACCTCGGTCTAGTACCGTTGCTCTGATACCATGTTGGAAGAATAGAACTGCATGTCCTTATAGAGACCCTAGGGCTCTCTTATATAGGAGAAAAACCCTGGGTAAATTACATAAGTCGTACATCAAAGAAATGCAAATAAGAAATAAATACAATGAGAAGCAAATATCTCAATAGTTTCGTACATGGAGTCATATACATAAGTGACCTCTTCTCTTACAAAAACTTGCCTACATAAAGATAAAATGATAAAATAACATGAATCTAAAAATAACTCGATGCATGTAATCATTGTACGCAATTATATACATGTTAAGTTTAGTTGCTTTGTAGTAAGATGTGATTTGTACAATATTTGATCTTCGATTTATTCCACAAATATATCATGAAGCTTTATTTACTCGTGTTTCTTCGCATCTGTTGATGCATCGATTTGGTTCCATACAGTGTGCCCTTCACTATAAAATTGAGCATGCTTCCATTTCTTTTATTCATTTAAACATTAGAAATAATGGAGCATCTATACTTTTTTAGAAAAATAGAGTAAGTCGTCGAGGAGACGCCTACACTTAAGCTTCTACATATTCATAGTAAAAAAAATTACGAAGACCAAAATATATTTAGCCCTTTTGCCTGCTCAATTACATTACATATGCTCATCCTCGAATATAGATCCATTATGTGCAAGCCACACAGAGCAAAGGATAGTTGCCACCCAAACCTTGATGGGGCTACTCACATGTCCTAAAGCATCCAGGGAAAATCCCAGAAGTGAACCCATTCATAATGGTAGAGACCTTGTCAGTGTGTCGCAATCTACACCTCCTTTGTAACTGAACACCCAAAGAACAGGTGCTCGACGATCCATTGTTCAGGAAAGCGGTCGAGTAAACCGCATACTCGGCTGCATACTCATACTCGGTAGCCTTGCCGCTCCGAGTACGGTGAAACGACCATGTATGCGGGTTGACCCGCATACTCGGCCAAGTACACCCCTTATGCGGCCGTCTACTCGGTCTCTTTTCTAATAAACATTTTTTTAATTATCCGCAGAATAACATAAAACCGCATACTCCCCACATATAATTGCATACTCTCCTGCATAAAATTGCATACTCTCCCGCATAAAACAGCATACTCCCGACATACTCTCCCGACTGAGGATATTAACATAATACTAAATTCTCATTATATTTTAATAATAAAATTACCAAACCGCATAAAACCGCATACTCCCCGTATACCAAGGCCTTAAATGTCGATTTCGGTCATCATTTCGACGACAACCAAAACAGAATTCCGATGGAATTTCGGTCAAATTTCGATCGAAATTTAGATCATTTCGATCATTTTTTGTACTAGGACCTCCATATTTCGGTCATTTCGGTCGAATTTTGATTTCGAATGGATATCGATGTTCGACCGAATTTCGTTGAAATTTGAGGTCATGCTGCATACTCTCCCGCATACCGCATACTCTCTATGCAGTGACTCCTACGACTGAATACAGCATAGCTCCTTCCTGAACATTGTGACGCTCTCCTCTTCAGACAAACAGTGCTTACACCAGTCATCAGCGATTCCTTCTCATCAATCAAATGTAAATCCAGACCAGCAGCAAAACCTTCCACCTCCAAATGTTCGTAAATTAATCAAAAGCAACTGCCTAATCAAAAACAACTCCCTTTAAGAAGTAAAACGCCTAACATTAGGAATGAAAACGAATACAAACATATACACATTCGTTCATATTAGAAAATAGAGACTGCGAAAGCAAATATCAGAAATAAAGAATAAATATCATTGAACATGGGATTTTACGTGGATCCCTACTCCCTAAGGAGCGGGATGAAACCACGAGAGAAGCCCTCAAAGGGGCGGATATTGCATTCCTTTTTGTCATCTGACTACAGGGGTGTGGGGCTCTATATATAGCACCCATGGAGTTTCCACATCTCCAAACTAGTAGATGTAGGACTGAGGACTGGATGGGGTAAATGGATCCTGGAGGTATTCATTTACTTGTCTACAACATAAGAGGCGCGCAACCAAATACTCCAACACTCCCCCTCAAACCGGAGCATGCAATGCTCACAGCTTGGACAAACATAAAGAAACTCAACTCACGCTACAAGACACTTACAGGCAAATATCAACTCAACGCGCACAACGGTCGGCTGTTGTCGAGGATATTACTTCTCATGTCGTGCACATGAGGAGGACGAACGGGCTGGAGTGTGAGTCAACCGAATCTTCTCGTCGGAGAGCACGAGCTCTGTATTGAGCATGTTAGAGTCACTGCAATAGAAAAATAGTCTCCACCGCGAAGAGAACTCTGACCTGCCACAGCAATGTGGACAACTGCTCCATATCTGAAAAGAGGTCAAACTAAAAAAGGTCGTGGAAGTGCAATCCTCGTCAGAGTCCACGATCGCTGGAGAATGGAGTTTGAAAAAGTCTCCTCGTAGAAGAACCGGGTCTCTCTCATCTGGCACAGAGAATGGTACCTATTATGGAGTCCCTATGATACCACATGAAAACCCTAGCCCACATGGCATAGGGAATGGTCCCCTGCTCTGGAATCCCTATGGCTCACATGAAAACTCTGACCGAAACATAAAAAATAGGGACCACACAAAAGATGGCAAACAAGTGCACATCTGAAAAGACCGCATACATGTGTCTGTCTGAAACTGAAGACTCGGAACAAATCTGACGTCGAGTCTGAATATATGAGCAGTAGAGTCTGGAAGAAACTGCCTGGTCTGGATAATCTGACTGGAGAATCTGGATCTAAAGAAAGACATGCGACTCTACACAATACTCCCCCTTTCTCTCATACTTGTCGGAAAATCAGGATCGACAAAGTTGGGAGAAGACACCAAAGATGGGGAGAACAAATAAGTTGTTACATGTTTCTCGTCTTTTTTTCACAATCAAAAGATTCCCTTTTTTGTAAACCTTTTTTTGCAAAAAAAAACGACTGTTTTTTTCTTTTTTTCATCTCACTCATCATTATTTCTCTCTTCTTTTTTTTGAACAAATACGCATTTTTTTAAACGGTCGACCATCCTCCTCCCCCTTTTTAATGGCCAAATAGTTGGGCCCGATATTCTCAGCCCCTTTCTTCGTAATTTTTCTTGACTATTTTTTTAATAGTCAATTCTTCTCTCACTCCCCCTTTTTCTTTTACTCGAGTGGGCCACACTAACAATTTAAAAAAAACAAAGCAGCCCACTAGGGCAAGGAAGCAGAGTTTTTTTTAATATGACTCGTGGGTCCATTTGTACCCATATAAGCATTAGGGTTCCCATCGTGGGAACCCATTCCCATATCATGCGCCTGCCCGATTGTGAATGTCGTCGTTGCCCCTGGAACTGGAGATTGGCGCCGCCGCAAGGAAGAGCGAGGGCTCGTACCACCGGAGGAGCGCCGAGCTGCGATCGTACGCGGTTGGGGGGTTCTCCACCTGGAAGCGGTGAAGAGGAGACCGTGCAATGCGTGCCGGACTGGAACATCGCCGCTCGCCGCTGGAGTGGAGATAATTGATGTGGGGGCGGCGCCTGGAACTTCGTCGCTCGCCGCTGGAGCGCACGAGGGAGATGCTTTGAGGAGGCGGTAATCTGGAGCCATTAATGGGGCTAGCTCCGCAAGGGGAGCCGTCGCTAAGGTTGGGTCCGCCTGAGCGACTAGGGCTCCTACATGTTATCCTGTTGTCGACGCCTGCACCGAGGGCATCGCCGTATCGCACCGCATGCGCGTGTGCTGGGGGAGGAGAGGTTCCTCCGGTTGGAGCATATACGGGCACTCGCGCTGTCTGGAGGAAGTTCCGCCTCCCAATAGATATTTGACCTTGGAAATGTGAACTCCAAGACTCCTGTTGATTCCAGAGCACTGCATGCAAATAAAGATGCCCAAATTCATACTTGCCCATCTCGGACCTTTGCATTTGCAATCTGCGCATTCCTTGTTTTCTGGCAGTTTAAGAAGATGCGGCTCAATGGAAATGAGGTTTTTCCACTGGAACAAGGATTAGGGTTTCATGAGAATAAAACCCTAGAACTTCTTTAACAAACTCCAGAAATTTAACAATACATAATAATCAAACTTACAGAAATGAAGATCGTGAGATCAACATAAAAATCTTCAAAATAACCAAGAACAACCGGCTCTGATACCATGTTAGAAAATAGAGAATGCGGAAGCGGGTATCAGAAATAAAGAATAGACATCATTGAACACGGGATTTTACGTGGAACTCTACTCCCTAAGGAGTGGGATGAAACCACAGAAGAAGCCCTCAAAGGAGCGGATATTGCATTCCTTTTTCTCATTTGACTACTGTTAACATATATATTAGTGTTCTTTGTGTCTATCTGTTATTTTTATTTTCAGATGTATGCTTTATGTAATTTACCCATAGGCTACTCTCCTATATAAGAGAGCCTAGGGCTTATGGAATAAATCTCTTTCATTTTTCCCAACATGGTATCAGAGCGACGGTCCTAGACCGGAGTCCTCGAAACCCTAACCCCACCCCACCCGCGAGCCCCTCTCTCTCATCGTTGGCGCCGCCGCCAGCGCCTCTGCCCCGTCGTTGCGCCGCCGCCAGCGCCTCTGCCCCGTCGTTGCGCCTTCGCCGGCGCCTTTGCGCCTGTGCGCGACTGTGCGCGAGCGACTGTGCGCGAGCGACTGTGCGCGACTGTGCGCGAGTGTCTTCGCCAGTGCGCGACTTTGCGTGAGTGCCTTCACGCGCCTGCGCGCGAGTGCTTTCACGCTCCTGTGCGCACCTTCACGCGCCTGTGCCTGTGCGCGTCTTCACGCGCCTGCACCTGTGCGCGTGCGTCAGTGCTTCCGCGTGCGCCTAGCGCACAACTTCACGCGCGACTGCGCGCTTGTCATCACGTTGCACGACTGACCGGTTGATCTTGTGTGCTTGCGAGGTTCAGAGGGCACCGAGGAGCCCTAAACGTGTGCGAAGCCCTAAAGCGCACACCATGGGTTTAGTTGTTTAAGGTCTACACAAGCAACTAAACCCGTCTATGTCATTGTAGACAAATCTTATCTTCAGTCAATCGCTCCAGTCTTCAGTTTCCAGTATGTCAGAAAGCAAGGCGGATATCCCATCCATGGGCGCATTTCGTGGTCCGGCGCCTATCGTAAAGATGGACGGTACAAACTATGAACTGTGGGCGATGCAGTTCATGAGTATGATGAAGTCAACGGGTAAGAAGCACATTCTTACCGAAGCAGAGCCTGCTGAGAAGACTGGAGCCTATGCCTCGTGGGAGGCCGATGACGCATACGCCAAAGTTTGGTTATCTGGAACGTTGGTGATCGAGATTGCCAATGACATTCTACATCAGCCCACGGCCAAAGACATGTGGGACATTCTGGCGGCCACATACTCCCAGGCGAAGAATGAGACGAAGATTCTGCAACTCCAGCATGATATATTCACTATAAAGCAGAATGGTCGCTCTCTACATTCACTCTACACATCTTTACGAGGGATGTTCGAGAAGCTATACAGCTTCATACCCCTGACAGCCACGCCAGAACAACAGAAGGCGTATCGGAATGCGACTATGGTGGGCGTGTTCCTTGCTGCACTTGATCCAGAATATGAGGCGGCACGATCCCAGATTTTGATCGATTCTACTATTCCTCCCATGGAGGAAGCCTTTCATAGACTGAGTCGCATTACCGTCCCTTCCACGGCCACGAATCAGAATGCTTCAGCCATGGCTGCCAACAGGGGTCGTGGATCATATCATCAGACACGTGGACGTGGACCTCGTGGTAGAGGAGGCCGCACTCGGCCAACATGTACCTACTGTCATCGCGTCGGACACAATGAAGACACATGCTACTCTAAGCATGGATTTCCTGCATCTGCACGAGTCGCTGAGCAGATAGAGCCTCCATCTGCTGCCACTTTGGATCAGCGGTTCGATGATCTAGTTGCCCGTCTAAGGGGCATTATTCCCCCCATCTGGCCCAGCACCTACTACTGAGAATCCATCTGATGCTGATGCATCTGCCTCTGCATCTACCAGTGCCTCAGGTAGCATACTTGCATTTACCAGTAGTAGATCAGATACATTACCTTGGATTATGGACTCGGGCGCTACACATCATCTATGTGGCGATCAGAGTTTACTTGCAGGATATTCTCATATTCCACCAGGCCGAACAGTGGTCATTGCCAATGGTACACATTCCCCCATCACTGGTCAGGGGGAGATTAGACTGACATCCTCTATGCAGCTCAAGAATGTGTTACATGCACCTGATTTTTCAATGAATTTGTTATCAATCAGTCAGATTACGAAGGATTTACAATGTCGGGCAATTTTTGATCCATCTTCTCTTATTTTTCAGGACATCCGGACGGGCAACGTGATTGGTCGTGGCTATGAGTAAGGAGGCCTCTATCGCCTAAACCAGACACCATTTGCCGGAACCTCATCCCTTCCTACTGGACCAGTATCTCCTCTGCTGTGGCATCTGCGCTTTGGGCATCTACCGCTTCAGAAGTTGCGTCGTGTGTTACCCCAGGGTCTTCCTCACACATCTATCCAATGTGAGGCTTGTCAGTTGGGAAAGCATCACCGATCTACCTTTCCCAGTCGTCCAGGTCGGAGTAGTACCTCCAAGTTTGAGTTATTTCATATTAATGTATGGGGTCCGAGTCGTGTACCTGATCATCAGGGACACAGATTTTATATAGTTATTGTGGATAACTTCTCTCGTGTGTCATGGGTATTTTTGATGAAAAACAAATCTGAAGCAGGCAATATTATTATCCATTTTCTGAATGAAATTCAAAATGTTTTCTCCACATATGTGAAATTTGTGAGAAGTGATAATGCCCTAGAACTGTGCACTCATATCCTAGCCAACTACTACTCCTCAAAAGGGATTATACATCAAACATCATGTGCTTATACCTCTCAACAAAATGGGATCGCTGAAAGGAAACATCGCCACCTACTAGATGTCACAGAATCACTTCTTATACAGAGTCATGTTCCTTATTCTTACTGGGGTGACGCGGTTCTCACAGCATGTTACCTAATTAACCGTATGTCATCCTCTGTCTTGGATGAACAGATTCCTTTTTCCCTTATCTACCCTGGTAGGGATCTGTTTTCCCTTACTCCTCGTGTGTTTGGTTCAGTTGCATTTGTCCATCAGTTGTCTCCCGATACTGACAAGCTCTCTCCTAGGGTTGTCAAGTGTGTGTTTGTTGGGTACTCCAGAACTCAAAAGGGGTACAAGTGTTTTGATCCTTTGCGTAGGCAGTATATGGTCAGTGCAGATGTTACATTTTTTTGAATCCGTAATGTATTTTTCATCCTCAGGTGATCAGCAACTACCTCCACTGACTTCCGATGCTATATATATGACACCACCACCTCCAGCAACACCACCAACACCATCACCACCACCACCACCACCAGCTCCACGTACTATCCCCATTTCACCACTACCATTCCATTATACCCGCAGGCCTCCTCCAACTCATGGTCATGACTCATCTCCTACCTCGCCTATGGTATGTACTGAAGATACTTCTTTTGATGGATCTAATGATATTTCTGAGCAGGATACGTTGCAGGGGTCAGATGAGGACGCAGCTAATTTAGATGTTCCTATTGCTATACGCAATCGAAGAGGAGTTTTGTTACATATCCTTTATCAGCTTCTGTGTCATTTGAGCGACTATCTGGGGACTTCAGGAACTTTGTGGTGGCCTTGTCAGTTGTAGATATTCCACAGAATTATCAAGATGCTCTGCAGGATAGTAGATGGCGTCTAGCAATGGAGGAAGAAATGGAAGCACTTCAATCTAGGGGAACTTGGAGTCTAGTTCCTATACCTGCAGATGTGTCCCCGGTGAGCTGCAAGTGGGTATTTACGGTGAAGCAGAATGCAGATGGCAATATTGACAAATACAAGGCCCGCCTTGTTGCACGTGGCTTTACACAGACATATAGGGTGAATTACCTTGATACATTCTCGCCAGTAGCCCGTCGTTCTACTCTACAGATCTTGCTGTCAGTCGCAGTCACTAGAGATTGGCCGCTATATCAGTTGGATGTGAAGAATGTGTTCCTATATGGAGACCTACAGGAGGAGGTATATATGCAACAGCGACCAGGTTTTGCTGTTGAGGGGGAGCGTTCCAAGGTGTGCAGACTCCATAAGGCTATCTATGGCCTTAAGCAGAGCCCCAGAGCATGGTTTCCGAAGCTCTCAGACCTCTTTGAAAAACAGGGATACAAATGCTCTAATGCTGATCATTCCTTGTTTGTACAGAAGACTTCAAGAGGTATTATTGCAATTATGGTTTACGTAGATGACATCTTGATTACAGGAGATGATGAGCAAGGCATAAAGCAGACGAAAGAGAAGCTGGGGAGCGAATTTGTTACTAAGGATCTTGGAGTCCTTATATACTTTCTGGGGCTGGAATTCGCTAGAAATCCGTATGGGTTGATAATGTCGCAGAGAAAATATGTCACGGACCTGTTGAGTGAAACAGGTATGCTTGGGTGTCGGCCTGCTACGACACCAATAGACCCCAGCATGAAGCTATATGATGATGACACAGAGGAGGTGGACAGGAGAAGATACAGAGAACTGGTAGGCAAACTGTTGTATATCACGATCACTAGGCCCGATATATCCTTTGCAGTGAGTCGTGTGAGCCAGTTCATGGAGCAACCACGTCAGGTTCATATGGATGTCATACATATGATACTTAGATACCTCAAATCATCTCCAGGTGCAGGTTTGCTATTCAAGAAGGGCAAGGGGATTTCTATCTCAGCATGTGCGGATGCAGACTATGCAGGTTGTCCCAAGGACAGGAAGTCCACCTCGGGGTTTGCAGTCTACGTTGGAGATTCTCTAATCTCATGGAGGAGCAAGAAACAGACGGTGGTAGCCAGATCTAGTGCTGAATCTGAATAGAGGGCTATGGCCCAGGCTAGCACAGAGATGATGTGGGTGAAGGCTGTGCTTACAGATCTATGTATAGATGTACCACTTCCTATGAACTTAGAATGTGACAATCAGGCAGCCTTATTCATTGCAAACAATCCAGCATTCCATGAGCGGACCAAGCATATTGAGGTCGACTGTCACTTCATACGTGACATGATTCAGAAGGGGTTCATTGCTACATCTCATGTTACCTCAGAAAATCAAACTGCAGATATATTCACTAAGGCACTACTACGAAGCCCATTCCAGAAGTGTGCGTCCAAGCTGAGCATGATTGATATCTATGCTCCATCTTGAGGGGGAGTGTTAACATATATATTAGTATTCTTTGTGTCTATCTGTTATTTTTATTTTCAGCTGTATGCTTTATGTAATTTACCCATAGGCTACTCTCCTATATAAGAGAGCCTAGGGCTTATGGAATAAATATCTCTTTCATTTTTCCCAACAACTACAGGGGTGTGGGGCTCTATATATAGCACCCATGGAATCTCCACATCTCCAAACTGGTAGATGTGGGACTAAAGACTGGATGGGGTAAATGGACCCCAGAGCTATCCATTTAACCATCTACAACATAAGAGGCGCACAACCAAATACTCCAACAGTTCATATTCGCATTTGTAAAATGAGGTATATGGATGTTATTTCTTTATCTCTGATGAATACAAATGTGAATACGAATATTAAAAATCAACATCCGACAAATACGAATACGAACTTGACGTCATAAATTTTCACGAATACGAATATAATGTGAATGCATATTTTTCAACGTATACGAACGTGAATATTCATTTTTTTGTAGTAAGTAAAATATATAATAATATTAACTTAGAGGGTATCTTATAAATTTAACCCACTTAAACATAGTTCTCACAGATTGTAATAAGTAAAATATATAATAATATTAATTTAGTGGGTTTCTTTTAAAATTAACCTAGTTAAACATAACCTAATGTACTGGATTTGGAAAACAAATCCCCGACTCAAGCAGTTCGACTTCCCTTCCGTTCCCCTTTCTCCAAACCCTATTTTCAACGCCTCCATTCCCTACCCCCTTCTCCCCCCGCCGCCCTTCTTCTTCTCTCCTCCCTCGCCCCTCCACACCACCACTGACACCTCTCCCTTGCCTCTGCACACTGTCACTGAAACCATCTTCCTCTCCTCTCCACATCGCCGCCGCCTCTCCCGCCACCGACAACAGCACTACCACCCCCAACTACTTGTTGTCGCCAACCACACCTCCTTTCTATAGACAATACATCCACCTCTTCAACTCTCTACCCCACAAACCTTGGATCCATCACCCTCCCACCCATCGTCGTCACCACGTCCCAGTCATCGCCACCGATCAGGTTTCGCACGCGCACCCTCCTCCCCTCTGGATGTGGTAACGAGCGCGATAAGTCTTATTTCTCCCTCGTTGCTTTAACTATCTTATGTTATACACAATTAATTTGATTTATACCTATTTCCTAACGTTATAAAAGACTATTAACTTTTATCGGTTAAGAGCATCTAGTGGATAAGCGGTGTCTCATTTTCCTAGCTTCAGATAATCTGGTATATTTGATTTTGGCCAACCTTCGTAAATCATTTAAATCAGGTATTTGCATTCAGAATCATCTATATCCTTTATAGCATAATCAGAATCATTTTATTTATTGGGTTTTTATTAGTTGTGACATGATGAGATATTACAATATGCCAATATCAGTTATACCCCTCCCTTTTTTGGAATATCAATTCAGGCCCTGACTTCTTCCACAATGATCACTTGTGCCCCTCAGGTTAGTTGCCATCAATCCTCATCCTACACAGCCGACACAAGGGAAATTAATTAAAAATGAAAAGTAAAAATATCTTTTTCTTCCCCATTCTTCTTCTTCCTCCCTCCTCCCCCTCCAGCCCTTCCTACTCCTCCAACCACCCCTCCTACTCCAGGCCAGCCTCCGTCGTCGCCCCTCCCCCTCCAAGCCCTCCGCCACCGCCCCTCCCCCTCCAGGCCCTCCTCCTCCACTACCCCTCCCCGTCTACTGCCCCTCCCCCTATAGGCCCTCCACCGCCGTTGTCGCCCATCCTCCTCTATTGCCCCTCTCCATCTAAGCTCTCCTCTGTTTCCCCTTCCCCTCCAAGCCCAGTCCATACTCCAGCGCCTCCTCCCTCGCTGCCGCCAACCCTCCTCCTCGACCTCCTTCGCCTCTGCCCCTCCTCCATGTCATCCCCTGTAACATCCGGATCCGAATGAACTGAAGCTCCTGTCAAGAAAAGGATGTTGCAAGCAAGTTTGGATCTCCAAATTGGAGATATTCAAAGGTACATATCTCTCTCCTCTTTGTTCTCATTAAAGTCAATGCTGAAGTTTCTAATTCAGTTTTTTTTGTTGCTATCCATCAGGTATTTTATCTATTGTTGTATGTTAGATAAAGCCACAAATCCTTTCAAACTTAGAGGATCAAAGGTACAATCTTTCTCCCTCCTCTTGCTGCCTTCCATGCATGATTTAGCCTATAAAATTTTTATTACAAAAGCCTTCTAGGTACCTGGGGTTGGGACATAAAAATCTCTTAACTGAAATTATATTATAAGAAAGTATTGGTCATATCAAACTCACAAATAAGCCAACTTTTGGTTCACCTGGACTTTATACTGGTTAATAGAGAAAAGGCTTTGATGTAATCAACTCCATACGTATAAGAGAATTCTTTTACTGAAAGCCCCTCTTTAAGCCAATCAAGCTTACCATTAAGTGTATGCTCTATAGGAAATAACCACCGACAGGAAACAAGAGTGACATTCAAAATAAAGGGCATGAGGTTAGAGGAGCATTCTTCTTATCATTCATGACCTGACTTCAGTTAGAGTTTTGTAATATATCAATATAATCTCTTAGAATCAATAAAGTTAACAGTACATCAATGGATTGCATTCGGGGTCAGATAAGTCATTACTCGTAATAATTAGAGATAGAATGGTGAACACATGATCTCACCCCTTCACATAGGGAAACCAACTGAGGTAAAGAAGTATCTTGAACAATGTTTGATGAAGGGCTAGATTTGGATTGTTTATGAATTATGATTATGCTGCACTATTGAAAGTTCACATTCCCACCACATGTAGAAATCTTAATCACGTTTATCTATACCATTGTAACTTTGTGTAAACTAGGTTGGGGGAGTGATACCTTCTGAACAGATTTTTGGATAGAAGTTCGAAATTAGATGCATATGTCCATTGGCTACAATCGCTCGAAATCAAAATCTGCTGAGGATTATTCAATTAGTGAAACTCTTGCTTCACAAATGAACATTGTAAGCCTTGCAACATATGACCCTGCTGCCACATTTTTTTATAAAAGACTATGGATGGCCTTATTATGATCGACTTCTATCTACCTATGAGACACTGCTCGAATAAGAGGGCTTAATCATCATAGGCAATCTCATTGATGCCACTGGTTAATTTCACATGTACAAACATTGATCGGATTTAATATCTTACTTATATATGAGCAAATATGATGATCTTCTGAGAATTCATCTTTTAAAATATTAGAACTCTTCTCTCAAAGTCAACAAATGATTTCTCAAGATCTTTACGAATAAGAAGTCATCAATCAATTGATCATCATGTATAGTCTACTATTCATACAATCATATATATATATATATATATCGGTTGTTATAGCAAATGATCAGAAAAACACCCCTCCTTTGATGTCTCAACTGGAACTGGTACAATTGAGACATGATTCTTGTTGAGGTACCATATAAAACAAAATAATAAAGACTAGCTAGATCCATATCCAAAGCATAGATGGTGATCTTATGATTTTAGAAATAATAAGATGTGACCACAAAGACCGATCATCTTCATAAATTAATCTTTTAGGTGTACTCTACTATTTATACATATTATCAAAGATAGGTAGTGACAAAATACCTAGAATTGTAAAGTCGACCATTGAAGAGATTGAGAAATGATGGGATAAATGAATAAGTGAAATCAATGATGAATCATTTATATCAATAAGATCGTTGATCAAAAAGACCTAGATCTGTGCAATCAACCACATAAAGGATTAAGAAAGGATGAGGGATCAAGTCATTGATGACTGATAATTAAGAGTGCCAGTCATGGTGACCTTTACGCCTGACTGTGCGAGGGTGCGGTGACCCTCAGCTGGGCGGGAGATTAGAAAGCCCAGTTAGGGCAGCGGCCGCTTAGTGCGCGGGTCTAGGATCCCAGTCTTTTTCTCAGTTTTTTTTCGCGAGCGCTCACAGTTTTTACGCCTCTCTGGGATCCACAGGTTTTCTTTTAAAGACCAGTTCCGCTGACCCTTTTTCTTTAGGGTACCTAGGTTGGAGGACCCTTGGTTTTTTTTCGAGCTCGTTAGCCCGTACCGGTCGGGCCGGTTTTTCTTTTAGAGCGACTTTTCTAGAGAGTCTCTCTCACCCGTCTCAGTGGCGTAGTTTTGGAGTAGACCTATCCCTCTATTGGACCGCCCTTCCAATTAGAGGGCGAGACGGAAGAGCCTTTTGTAGGCTACTTCACCGCTTGAGTTTTGTTTATTTTTCGCCAACAGACTTGGCGATGCTACATCCGAATCATCCATGTATACATATGAATCCTCTATGGCTACATCTGAATCAGTTACAGTTGAATCTGAAAAAGATACATTTGAGATTGGATTGAGTCACAATTGAGTTGGCTAAAGTTGAATTACAGTTGAATTGGTTACATGGAAGCTTGGTTACAGTTGAGTTGGTTTCCGTTGAACTAGTTACTTTTCTGCCAATAATTCCTGGCAAAGAGAAAAGACCTATCATGAAAATCATCCTTATCGGACTATCCACTAAGCATGAGAAAATCAACAAGGAAAGAATCAAAACCCCAGATCCATCATATACTCCTATTATGATCAATCCACAAGATTCTTAAACATCATTATAAGCATTAATAGAGATAATGATTATATCAGAGTCTCATCATTCACAATCTCAAGACCAATCAAACTTATATTATAATTAATAGAAAGACAATGACTTAAATATGGACCATATGATATTTGTATATAAATAATTAATGTGGGTAAGTAGTGTAGGATGAGTAGAATGGGGTTTTACACACCAAACAACTTGAAAGCATGTTTCATTGCAAGTAGCTCTAAATTTTAATTGTTAAGGCCAAATTACTTGCTTTCTTTTGGAACCATTAAATTTCCTGTTATTTTTAATTAATTAAGATTTACTCAACATTTGTTGATGTTCTTTTCTCCCTATTCCATGGATTGCAGGCAAAATACCTGCACCGTTGTATTGGGAGAGTTGAATGTCAGTTTCTGAAGCAAAACATAACAGGTATGTATGTTATAATTTTGTTCAAGGATATTATAAATGCTTTTATTTCTCTTCCGATAAAATTGGGATGCATGTACATAATGCAATTTCTGTTGTTACATGTTAACTGATATGGGATTTATGCAATATAAGTGTGACATGTTATAGTTCTGTGGCTTGTTAGTTAATGTGAATGTCATAAAAAAAATTTCCCCAAATTTTCAGTACTCTAATGTGGTCCTTAGAGAACATGATACTACGGCTGATATGTAAACGGGTTTCCCAGATCCGCGGGAGCGGGCGTAACAGTTTGGTATCAGAGCAGTGGTACCCTGCTACATACATTCGTAGTATTATAGTTCCAATCGCATTAGGTATTGGATAGCTACAGTTCTTTGACTTGTCGCGAATCTGAAAGGGAAATATGACATTCAAAATAAATGACCACAGATGTCACCAATTGCAATTTATTTCCATATTGTATCCCAAGAAGAGAAAAAACATAATAGAAATATCCGCGAACATCAACTATTGTAATTAAGGATATTGGTTCTTATACAGAACCATGGCGTCTAGTGCCGACCTTTCTATATTTTTAATTGATTCTGGAACGATGAATGATCTTTAAACTTCTAACTTCAGTAGGTAGAGGTGCAGATGCCCTAGATCATCCTTGTCACATTATGGGCCTTGTGGCTAGTTGATCATCATAAGACTAATAGTCTGATAGCTACCAATATTGATTGGTGGACATGAGAAGATAGCAGGTTGTCTGCTACTACAGCTCAATAAGTTTGACCTAACTTTGGGTATGAATTGAATGTCCGCTCATCATGCCTTATGTAATTAATTCTTGAAGACAATTGTCTTCAAGATTCCAGACTTACCCGAGTCTACCTATAAAGGTACATTACATGACTCCAAAATGTAGTATATTTCAGTGTTGAGAGCTCAAAGACTCATAGATTGAGAATACGATACATTTCTAGCAATTATCCGAAATACACCTGATGAACGAGCCGATGACTCAGGACATCAGTTTAGTGTTGAATTAGTCCAATGTGTTTCCTGATGATTTGCCAGGTATACCGCTTGAGAGAGAGATTGAGTTCGAGATCACACTACTACTGGATACACAACCAATCTCGATGACTCCGTACCACATGACACCAGTCGAGTTGAGAAAGCTGAATGTGCAGCTACATGAGTTACTTGACTTAAGTTTCGGAAGGTCGAGCACTACACCTTGGTGTGCTCCCATTCTTTTATCAGAAAGAAGGATGGATCAATGACATTAAGCATTGATTTCATACAACTGAACAAGAAACGGTGAAGAACCATTATCCTCTGCCATACTTTGATGACTCGTTCAATCAGCTACATGGATCTTTGGTATTTTCAAAGATCGATCTCCGATCTGGCTACCATTAGCTGAGGATTCAAGAGTTGGATATTCGGAAGACAACATTCAAAAGCATAAGTAGTATGTTAAGCTGAACTAATGTGAGTTATGGTTATCCAAAACCTCATTCCTTGGACATGTCATTTCTGGAGCAGGTATGCCAGTTGACCCTACGAACATTGAGGAAGTTATGTCTTGGGAATATTCCAAGACAGTCACTCGAATTCGAAGCTTTCCTGAACTAGATAGTTATTATAGATGCTTCGTTTGTGGCTTTCCATGAGTCATTTTGACACAGATGAGAGTTCCTTTCATTGACCTTAAAGGACATTGAAAGAAAGATTAACAAATGTGCCCATTCTTGCACTTTCTTCAAACATTCAAGATTATACAGTATATACAAATGCTTCAAATGAATGTTTAAGAGTGGTTCTGATGCAGCAAGGTTACATGATTGTTTATACATCACGTCAATAGAGGCTGCATGAGCGGAATTACTCCATCCACGACTTGGAGTTGGTAACCGTTGTCCTCATTTTTAAGATCTAGCACCACTATCCATATGAGGTGAATTTTGATATCTTCATAGATCGCAAAAGTTTGAAGTACATCTATAATCAGAAAGAGCTAAATATGAGACAACATCGGTTGTTTGAACTACTGAATGATTTTGAATACATGATCTCTTACCATTCTGGTAAAGGAAACGTGGTGGCAGATGCGCTTAGCAGGAAAGCTCACACATACGGCAAACTAGCTATATACATGAGATATACTCGTAACCTTGACTAATTGACATCCTCATAAGAGTGCGTCCTCATCTACTGTCATACCTCCGCGATTCAACAGTCTTTGGGATTGCATAGTAGAAGGATATAGGACATATCCTTGAATTTTAGATAGATGCATGCGTGTCATCAAGGACAAACGTGATGATTTTGTGAGGACTAAGTCTATTTTGTGGAAGGTTAGCTGGGTAATTGCGCCCAACAATGAGTAGTTGCGCAGAGATATTTTTGATAAGGCATACAATTCACGATTGTCTATTCTTCTTGGCAGCAAAAAGATGTACCGAGATCTTGGTCTACATTCTGGCAGGACCGAATGAAGCGAGATGCAACATGTCATGTTAGCAAGTGCATGATCTATTAGATGGTCAAGGCTGAACATAAGAGACCACCATGATTATTACAGTATCTCCCCTTTCTCGAATAAAAGTGGAAGAGTACTTTTATGGATTTTGTCACGGGACTAGTAAAGACAGTAGGTGATCACGATGCTATTGGGATGTTGTTGACAGATTCCAAGTCAGTCCATTTCATACATATCAACATGACCTACACTACATCTTGACTGGCTAGATTACATGTGCAAAAAAAAACATTATCAAATTTTATGATATACCACATGGGGTAGTGTCTGATGGAGACTCGAGGTTTATACCTCACTACTGGTACCGGCTTATGTCAACACCACAGACAGAGCTGAAGATGAGTTATGTATACGATACTATGTGTTATTCAGACACTTGAGGATTTGCTACGTGCATGTACTCTAGAGTAGAAATGATCCTGGAAGGACCACCTGTCATTGGTAGAACTCCCGCACAACGACAGTCATTATTCCAGTATTGGTATGGCATCATTCGAAGCCCTACACGGGCGGAGATGTCTCGCACCTCTCAGTTGGCGTAAGGTAGGTGAACATACTTTTTACTCTGTAGATCTCTTTGGGAAGGGACTACGAGAACTGTTGATCGATCTTGTAAGAGGAAGGCTTCTGATGACTCAGAGCTGCTAGAAGAGCTATGCAGACCGTCATAAAAGAAATTTGGAGTTTCATGTAATCCGATCCTCTTCTCTTAATCGATTCAAATTGTAACTTATCAATATTTAACTTAATCCTTCATATTGATGGAAATTCCTGAAAACACAAGAAGGAGATTGAGTGTTTCTACGAGTATCTCCCATGAAGGGAGTACAGAGATTTGGTGCTCATAGCAAGTTGACACCACGATACGTTGGATTATTTGAAATTTTTAGTCGTATGTGTAAGGTTGTCTATTGAGTAGCCCTTTCTCCACACCTATCAATTTAAGGAATTACGAGTACGACCTTCACCACGTCATCAGCTACGAGAACCTTGACGTGGAGTCAAATTTGATTTACAAAGAGAAGGTCAGTACAAATACTCGATGGTGTTGTGAAAAAAAAAGCTTCACAACAAAGAAATTCTCCTAATAAAGGTGCTATGGCACCAACATGATGTCAAAGAGGCAACATGGAAGACAAAAGTGGATATGCAGGCACGATACCCACAACTCTTTCAGGTAATTGTCAAAACAAGCCCATTCAATTATATATATTGCAAGAACACGGCTTGTTTTCCCTTTGAGGTTTTTATGGGTTCAAAACCCTTTGAGGTTTTTATGGCCAGATAAGATCCAAACAAAACACAAAGTGACCTTGACCCGAGTCTCGAGGACGAGACTCCCTTTGAGGTTTTATATTTGTAACATCCGGATCCGAATGAACTGAAGCTCCTGTCAAGAAAAGGATGTTGCAAGCAAGTTTGGATCTCCAAATTGGAGATATTCAAAGGTACATATATCTCTCCTCTTTGTTCTCATTAAAGTCAATGCTGAAGTTTCTAATTCAGTTTTTTTTGTTGCTATCCATCAGGTATTTTATCTATTGTTGTATGTTAGATAAAGCCACAAATCCCTTCAAACTTAGAGGATCAAAGGTACAATCTTTCTCCCTCCTCTTGCTGCCTTCCATGCATGATTTAGCCTATAAAATTTTTATTACAAAAGCCTTCTAGGTACATGGGGTTGGGACATAAAAATCTCTTAACTGAAATTATATTATAAGAAAGTATTGGTCATATCAAACTCACAAATAAGCCAACTTTTGGTTCACCTGGACTTCATACTGGTTAATAGAGAAAAGGCTTTGATGTAATCAACTCCATACATATAAGAGAATTCTTTTACTGAAAGCCCCTCTTTAAGCCAATCAAGCTTACCATTAAGTGTATGCTCTATAGGAAATAACCACCGACAGGAAACAAGAGTGACATTCAAAATAAAGGGCATGAGGTTAGAGGAGCATTCTTCTTATCATTCATGACCTGACTTCAGTTAGAGTTTTGTAATATATCAATATAATCTCTTATAATCAATAAAGTTAACAGTACATCAATGGATTGCATTCGGGATCAGATAAGTCATTACTCGTAGTAATTAGAGATAGAATGGTGAACACATGATCTCACCCCTTCACATAGGGAAACCAACTGAGGTAAAGAAGTATCTTGAACAATGTTTGATGAAGGGCTAGATTTGGATTGTTTATGAATTATGATTATGCTGCACTATTGAAAGTTCACATTCCCACCACATGTAGAAATCTTAATCACGTTTATCTATACCATTGTAACTTTGTGTAAACTAGGTTGGGGGAGTGATACCTTCTGAACAGATTTTTGGATAGAAGTTCGAAATTAGATGCATATGTCCATTGGCTACAATCGCTCGAAATCAAAATCTGCTGAGGATTATTCAATTAGTGAAACTCTTACTTCACAAATGAACATTGTAAGCCTTGCAACATATGACCCTGCTGCCACATTTTTTATAAAAGACTATGGATGGTCTTATTATGATCGACTTCTATCTACCTATGAGACACTGCTCGAATAAGAGGGCTTAATCATCATAGGCAGTCTCCTTGATGCCACTGGTTAATTTCACATGTACAAACATTGATCGGATTTAATATCTTACTTATATATGAGCAAATATGATGATCTTCTGAGAATTCATCTTTTAAAATATTAGAACTCTTCTCTCAAAGTCAACAAATGATTTCTCAAGATCTTTACGAATAAGAAGTCATCAATCAATTGATCATCATGTATAGTCTACTATTCATACAATCATATATATATATATATATATATATCGGTTGTTATGGCAAATGATCAGAAAACACCCCTCCTTTGATGTCTCAACTGGAACTGGTACAATTGAGACATGATTCTTGTTTAGGTACCATATAAAACAAAATAATAAAGACTAGCTAGATCCATATCCAAAGCATAGATGGTGATCTTATGATTTTAGAAATAATAAGATGTGACCACAAAGACCGATCATCTTCATAAATTAATCTTTTAGGTGTACTCTACTATTTATACATATTATCAAAGATAGGTAGTGACAAAATACCTAGAATTGTAAAGTCGACCATTGAAGAGATTGAGAAATGATGGGATAAATGAATAAGTGAAATCAATGATGAATCATTTATATCAATAAGATCGTTGATCAAAAAGACCTAGATCTGTGCAATCAACCACATAAAGGATTAAGAAAGGATGAGGGATCAAGTCATTGATGACTGATAATTAAGAGTGCCAATCATGGTGACCTTTACGCCTGACTGTGCGAGGGTGCGGTGACCCTCAGCTGGGCGGGAGATTAGAAAGCCCAGTTAGGGCAGCGGCCGCTTAGTGCGCGGGTCTAGGATCCCAGTCTTTTTCTCAGTTTTTTTTCGCGAGCGCTCGCAGTTTTTACGCCTCTCTGGGATCCACAGGTTTTCTTTTAAAGACCAGTTCCGCTGACCCTTTTTCTTTAGGGTACCTAGGTTGGAGGACCCTTGGTTTTTTTTTCGAGCTCGTTAGCCCGTACCGGTCGGGCCGGTTTTTCTTTTAGAGCGACTTTTCTAGAGAGTCTCTCTCACCCGTCTCAGTGGCGTAGTTTTGGAGTAGACCTATCCCTCTATTGGACCGCCCTTCCAATTAGAGGGCGAGACGGAAGAGCCTTTTGTAGGCTACTTCACCGCTTGAGTTTTGTTTATTTTTCGCCAACAGACTTGGCGATGCTACATCCGAATCATCCATGTATACATATGAATCCTCTATGGCTACATCTGAATCAGTTACAGTTGAATCTGAAAAAGATACATTTGAGATTGGATTGAGTCACAATTGAGTTGGCTAAAGTTGAATTACAGTTGAATTGGTTACATGGAAGCTTGGTTACAGTTGAGTTGGTTTCCGTTGAACTAGTTACTTTTCTGCCAATAATTCCTGGCAAAGAGAAAAGACCTATCATGAAAATCATCCTTATCGGACTATCCACTAAGCATGAGAAAATCAACAAGGAAGGAATCAAAACCCCAGATCCATCATATACTCTTATTATGATCAATCCACAAGATTCTTAAACATCATTATAAGCATTAATAGAGATAATGATTATATCAGAGTCTCATCATTCACAATCTCAAGACCAATCAAACTTATATTATAATTAATAGAAAGACAATGACTTAAATATGGACCATATGATATTTGTATATAAATAACTAATGTGGGTAAGTAGTGTAGGATGAGTAGAATGGGGTTTTACACACCAAACAACTTGAAAGCATGTTTCATTGTAAGTAGCTCTAAATTTTAATTGTTAAGGCCAAATTACTTGCTTTCTTTTGGAACCACTAAATTTCCTGTTATTTTTAATTAATTAAGATTTACTCAATATTTGTTGATGTTCTTTTCTCCCTATTCCATGAATTGCAGGCAAAATACCTGCACCGTTGTATTGGGAGAGTTGAATGTCAGTTTCTGAAGCAAAACATAACAGGTATGTATGTTATAATTTTGTTCAAGGATATTATAAATGCTTTTATTTCTCTTCCGATAAAATTGGGATGCATGTACATAATGCAATTTCTGTTGTTACATGTTAACTGATATGGGATTTATGCAATATAAGTGTGACATGTTATAGTTCTGTGGCTTGTTAGTTAATGTGAATGTCATAAAAAAAAATTTCCCCAAATTTTCAGTACTCTAATGTGGTCCTTAGAGAACATGATACTACGGCTGATATGTAAACGGGTTTCCCAGATCCGCGGGAGCGGGCGTAACATCTCCTCCCTGGCTCCGCCCTTGCCAACTCCTCTTCCTCTGACCACCTCTTCCTCCTCAGCCCTCCCACCCCCTCCCCAGCCCCTCCACACACCCCCAGCTCTCCTCCTCCTCAACATACGTGGAAGAGATTCCTCACAGGCCTCTAGCTCTCCTCCTCCCTACCCCTCTCCGATCTCTACAACTCCATGTCTGCTCCAAAAACAAAGCAACTCCATGTCTGTATATCCGAGCCCAATCCAAGTCGCGTGAACCTCCAACTACGGTGAGGTTCTTCTACTATTCTTGCATAGGAATGGCTTCATCGGGATTGATTGGGGCTGCTCGCGAACCGAGAAGCTTGTGTTGAACACTTCAGGTAGGTCTTTATGATGAATTTGTGGATTTAAAGAGATTCGATTAATGAAGTTGATCTGCTCCAGAATGTTGAAGATGTTGGGTATTTCTTACGTGATAGACTTGAGATAGGGATTTTAGTTGATGTTTCAAGCGACATGTTGTTGCTCTAGGTTTTGGAACTGCAGATACAACGAAGGTAGGGGCAGAGGATATGTGGGATGGCGGAGGAGGCTGGAGGGTATGGGGAGGAGGAAGGGTCGGAGGAGGAGGATTGAGGGGAGTTGACGTGTTTAGAAAGTTATGCCCCCTTAACCGCACCATGGTTTGAAAAAAACATGCTTAAGTTCAACTCATTGACGGTTAAAGTAACGGAAGGGCACAAGTGATAGAATGGTAAGAAGTCATGTGTTGATGCAATTATTCCCAAATTGACAGGTCAAGCTGGATTGAAGCCATCGTGAATTTGGGGAGTTTCACAATTAGGGTTTTCCGTCCTTAATTAGTTATTCTACTTAGTTACTTATTTTATTTAAATAATATGAGAATTGTAACCTCAACATTTTTAGTAGATAAAATTAGTTAAAAGTCAATCAGATTTGGTTAGAGTCTATTAGGACTATTTAATTTGATTTTGATTTTCTTTCTAATTTTGTA
The DNA here is from genome assembly GCA_037367405.1 of Ottelia alismoides. Classification (NCBI taxonomy): domain Eukaryota; kingdom Viridiplantae; phylum Streptophyta; class Magnoliopsida; order Alismatales; family Hydrocharitaceae; genus Ottelia; species Ottelia alismoides. The sequence goes on from JAZKJV010003198.1 coordinate 284,358, forward strand.
ATCTCACCCCTCCTATGTAAAGGGATGGTAGGCATTTGTTTTAAATAGCTCAATTCAAATATATGAAAATTGAGAATTATCTCTCGCTCCCTCGCTCTCTCTTCACGCGGTCTCTGTGATTCGACTCCAAAATCCCACGCAACCAGCGTTTTCTTCTCCCAACTCCTCTCCGCTCTAAATTTCTTCCATCCAAACAATTTTTCCATCGTTGGACTTTTTATCTGCATCATTTGATATCAGAGCATGGAAACCGAATCGTTCTTAGGGCTCGATGATCCGATCGCATATTGAAGGATGGGATTCAATCAAAGTCATCTCTCCTGTGGCTCACATTCACGCTCGTGTTTCATGAAGTTCAAGCAACGTCTTATATCAAGCAAAAAGCACAACAATGGCTGGACACACTAATTGAAAAAGAATTATTCGTCAACGGCAAAAATCAGGCTGTCGTTTTCGCGATACAACGCGATTTTAATCCAGAAAATGAAGGTATTTTCATGCAAGAGAGATTTTGTTGATATACCACTTCAATACAAGAAAAAATGAAGAGATGGGGCCCATATTCGATAAAGATCCTACGAATGAAGAACTGGAAATCGTCGACCTACTTGCGGTCGAAATTGTTTTCCAGAACCAAAAACATGAAGATCTAAAGCCCATATACGAGGAGTGAATTGCGGAGATTGTTGGAATCAGTATCGAGGACCTCGTCGTGCATTCCAGGAGTCCTTAGCTTCACTGATGCCACTGTCGACTACGCTGGACTCGACCGCAAAGCTGCCACCGGTCAACCGACCTTCACTCACGCGCCAGCCTTACACCCCCTCCCTGAAAGCGCCCTCGATTCAACGCTAGAATCCATGTCGCCTTCCCTGAAGTCATGGTTGAGTTTGCGGCAGCCTAAACCCCCGAAGACACCGAGTTGCACGCGTCAAGATCGGTCGTCATCACCATCAAACGAACTATTCACAGGGGTCGTTGATGCGTCTACGATTGTCGCATGAACCACCGTTGGTCGCGATGCAGGAAGACTTGGCTTCGTCGTTGGCATTTCCTTCCCCTCGCACCCCAACTAGGTCGTCGTTGCCTTGTGTGATTCCTCGTCACATGCACTGCTGGAACCCTAAATCTAGGGATCGGCGTAGCTAACGGCGTTGGAAGGTTGAAGCCGAGAATGCAAAGGCTCCTGATTTATCACTTACGAAGAGTCAATCCCATAAAATTAGGGATTTGGAATGGTTTTGGGAAAACTACAGAGGTATCCCTCCTAAAATATCTTATATAAAGGTTAAAGTTGGTGGGAACTTAAGGGGAATCTCTTTAGTTGAAGGGGTCGAAAATTTACACTTCCACCGCTAGGAGCAGGAATATTTAAAAAGAAACACTGAGAAAAAGAAACTTGGGATGCTACCTTGTCCAATTAGGATTAAGAATGTGGGACTCACCTATTTAAAGATCCTATGGTCTAGTTCGTTACCAGTATCTTCTCTTATCCTAAATAGGTGGCATTCATATGCAATAGGTTCTTCGAAAGCTGTGATGCTCGAGATGAGGTTGCCCACATCAATTTTTTGAGCACCACATCAGGGGAATGACATCTGTGGGGGTGACGACATCTGTGGGGGTAACGTCATTTGTGCCACATATGTTCTTTAGGCAGGGACTTGATGGCTCCAGCCACCGCACCAAGAGCATCCGGATCCCGTTGTTTGCTCCACATATATTCTTTCAACATGGGATCGAGAATGTTGGAATTAAATCGTCAAGTCTCAAGCCGAAAGATCAAGCAATTCGTCAGGAAACGAATTTTTCAAGCGGTGGAGAATTGATGCAATTATTCCCAAATTGATAGGTCAATTGGGATTGAAGCCATCGTGAATTTGGAGATTTTCACAATTATGGTTTTCTGTCCGAATTAGTTATTCTACTTAGTTACTTATTTTATTTAAATAAATTGACAACGGTAATCTCAACGTTTTTGGTAGATAAAACTAATTAGAAGTTAATTAGAGTCGGTTAGAGTTGATAAGGATTTTATTTAATTTGAATTTGATTCTTTTTCTAATTTTGTAATCCCATCATTCCTATATAAAGGCGATGGTAGGCATTTGTTTTAAACAGTTCAGTTCAGAATATATGAAAATTGGGAATTATCTCTCTATCGCTCTCTATCCACGCAATCTCCGCTATTCGTCTCCAAAATCCCGCGCAATCAGCGTGTTATTCTCTCCTCTCCTCTCTAAACTTCTTCCATCGAAATAATTTTTCCACCGTTGGATTTTTTATCCGCATCATGGGCGCAACTGATATTCAAAAAAGTGAAGGGTATAACTAATAATGCAATATCTCGGAGGGGCATAAGTGATAAAACCTTAAATTATTCACATGTTGCTGATAGAAGGTTCAGTAGCCCATAGTCAACATTCTAATTTAGGGATAGATAAGTTTCAATTTGTAATTGTTCTTAGGTTCATGTAGCCAATGAACGCAGTTTGCATTAGTTCCTACCTTTATAAAGTGTACTTTTGATGTTAAAAAATGATGTCTTAAAGTTACACATAACTGTTTTGCCCCTCAAGAAGTTATTTTTTATCTTTTAATTTTAGTTGTCTAGTGTTTATGCATACAGTTGCACTTTATGCATTGTGATCTCCTTTGTTACCACATTTTGATGATACATCTATATGTGTTTAGACATTTGATCCTTCTTAATATAATGAACACTGATCCATCTATAGAAACCTCAAGTAATGACGTTGCGAAAAAAGATACTAATCATAAACCTAAGAAATAGAAAAAACTCACCTTCAATGATATACTTTTCTTATTGAGTCTATCATCTCGCTTTGTGTTTTAGTAACTGTTCAAAGAAAATAATAGAGATGTTTATTCTAGGAACCCTAAGTTCACTTATATAGAGGAGACATCTATGGGTAAATTACATAAGATAGACATAAGGAAATAAAATAACCGAAAAGGTACAAAGAAACTTAGAAATATCTCTACACTCCCCCTCAAGATGGAGCATAGATGTCAAGCATGCTCAGCTTGGACGAACACTTCTGAAATGGCCCCCTGAGTAATGCCTTGGTAAAGATATATGTTGTTTGCTCTCCTGAACTAAAATGTGAAGTAGAAATCAAGCCCTTCTGGATCATATCTATCGTATAATGGCAGTCTACCTCAATATTTTTGTTCTCTCATGGAATGTGATGCAGCGTGAAACGGATAAATGGGGCCTCATTTTCTACTTTTTATCCGTTAATTAGAGGCTAATTTTATTTACGTTTATTCGAGTTGTTGTATTTTTTAATTTAAATAAAAGAGATCCTGTGTGATCTCAAATTAGTAGTCGATTTTCAATTTGGATTTCGAATTTCAAATTAGAGTCAAATTAGATCGCGTGTGATCTGAACGCTGCACTCGCACCGCCGAATCCCCCAGCCCCAGCGAAACCCAGGCCTCATCGCCGTCACCCCCTCCCGTTGCCACCCCCACAGCCCCGTCACCCCCTTTGGCCATACCTGCACCTTCTTCCCCAGCCCCTGTACCAACCCCGACAAACCCCGTTGCCCCAGATCCCCTTCCCACCGCCATCCACGCACCCCCGGAACCCCCTTTCTCACCTCCTACGATGCCCGCCTCAGCCCTAGCGCCTCCTCCTGCCGCACCTGCACCCCCAACCCCACTAACGTCACCACCCCCATCCGCAGCCCTCGCACCCCCGACCCCTCCTGCCCCACTCCCTCCCACGTAACCCTCTCTGCCCCACCACCATTGGCGACCCCCGCCTGCCCCAACCCCGATGTCGCACCAGCACCGCCAGCCCGTTGTCGCCGCCACGTGCGCCCCTGGCGCGACCGCCACCTTCAACAACAATCATGGTGCCGCCGAAGCCCTGGAGGAGATGAAACCCTAGTAAGGGTTGGGATCCCCTCTCGATGGAAAGATATCAATCCCCGTAGGGATTGGAAACAAATTTGAAAAATTTGCATAGATATCCAGCCCCTACATCTTTTTATATGAAGGTTAAAAATGATGAGTTAATTTAGAATAATTGCAGTAAAGGTCCTCCTCCCAGAAGTCTTTATCAAAAGGACCAATTGAAGGATATATTATGCTATGTAATCATTTTAAGTGAAGGGATAAAACTTTTGCAACCGTACCCCTCAGAGGGAAAGAATTATACACGTAACATGGAAAAGGAGCGAAATTGGGAGATCCAATCAACAAGCCATGTGGAAATTCTCCATCAACGGTTCAAAGATCAAGCAATTTGTCGGAAAACGAATTTTTCAAGCGGAAGAGATCTGATGCAGCATGAAACGGATAAATAGGGCTTCATTTTCTACTTTTTATCCGTTAAATAGAGGCTAATTTTATTTACGTTTATTCGAATCGTCGTATTTTTTGTTTAAATAAAAGAGATCGTGTATGATCTCAAATTAGTAGTCGATTTTCAATTTGAATTTCGAAATTTCAAATTAGAGTCAAATTAGGATAAGGTAGATTTGAATTTTGATTCAAATCAATTAGAGTCATTTTAATTTTTATTTCTATCTTTGTAACCTCACCCCTCCTATATAAAGGGGATGGTAGTCTATTGTAAAAGACATGTCAGATTATATGAAAAATTGATATTTATCTCTCTCTCTCTCTTGTCTCTCTCCTTCCCCATGCGATCTTCGCGCTTCTCTTCTCCAAAATCCCTCGTTCTCTGACGAGTTCTCTCCTCTCGATCCCTTCACTTTCTTCTCCACCAAAAAAACCCACAATCAATTAATTTTTTCGTCATCGCGAAATCCCATTTGCACCAGAATGCATGGTTGTTTGCAATGAATAAGGCAGCTTGATTACCACATCGTAACTGCATGGGCAAAAGAACATCTACATGCAAATCTGCTAACACTGCTCGAACCCACATCATTTCTGTACGTGCTTGCGTCATAGCCCTATACTCGGATTTGACACTTGATCTGGCCACAATAGTTTCTTTCTTGCTTTTCCAAGAAACAAGAATACTGCCAACAAATACTGCAAAGCCTGAAGTGGACTTCCTATCCTTAGGACACTATGCATAATCAGTGATGCAAATCAAAAAATTTGCAACGATGGAAAAATTAATTTGATGGTGGAAATTTCGGTAGAGAAGAAATTGGAAGGATTGAGAGGGGAAAATTCATCGAAGAACGAGGGATTTTGGAGAAGAGAATCGTGGAGATCGTGTGGGGAAGGAGAGAGACAAGAGAGAGAGAGATAAAAATCTCAATTTTAATTGTAATCTGACCTGTCTAAAATAATAGACTACCACCCCTTTATATAGGAGGGATGGGATTAGAAAGATAGAAATAAAATTCAAATCGACTCTAATTGATTTGAATCGAAATTCAAATCTACCTTATCCTAATTTGACTCTAATTTGAAATTCAAAATTCAAATTTAAAACCGACTAACTAATTTGAGATCACATGCGATCTCGATTATTTAAATAAAGTTGCATCGACTCGAATAAACGTAAATAAAATAAAACTCTAATTGATGATGACGAAAAATAAATAAATAAAATCCTATTTATCAGATTCACGCTGCATCAGTTCTCATCCGCTTGAAAAATTCGTCTCCCGACGAATTGCTTGATCTTCGATGCGTCGTTGGAGAATTCGATCTTTAAACTGTAGCTTCAAACTCCCCCAATTAGATCCTATTCACTGTTACATTTATAATTTTTCTTCATTGAGGAGCATGGCTGCAAATGTTCTACCCATTCACTTAAAATGATTCCATAGCATAATATATCATTCAATTGGTCCTTTTGATATATAATTTTGAGGGGAGGATTCTTTTTACAATTTTCCCAAATCATACCCCTTATTCCCAGGGATCCGATTGAAGGAATCAATGGTAGGTTTTCTCTCAAGGGGAGGTGACGGCACACAGGCCCGCAACATGGATCTCGGCTCCAGCAGCGGTAATGTTGGCGGCGGCCTCGAGCGGTCAACGGAAGGCGGTGAAGGCTCCTGCCTTCGGGGTTCGAGCGACGGCTACAGCGGTTGGTACGCAGGGGGAGAATATCGGTAGCGGCGTCCAGTTGGAGGATCACGGGGGTGGTGCGACACAGGGGAAACACGATGGCAGCTCGCGATAGGGGAGGCGGAATAGGGTTGGTGGTGGCGGCAACGTTGGAACAGGGGTGGTGGCGTGGGTGAGAGGAAGGAGGCAGTGGGGCTGCGGGTTGGTCTGGAAACGTGGGAATGGTGGGAAGGGCCCGTGAGGGTGGTGGGGGAAGGGGGGTTGTCGGTGGTACATGAGGTGTGAGGGTGGAAGGGGATGGCAGCAGTGGTGGGCTTAGGGTTGTGAGGGTGGCGACGGGAAGGGGAACTGGAGGTGCGGTGGTGACAGTAGGGGTGGCAGGAAGGGTCGTGGGGACAGGGGCCGGTGTCACAAGGGGTGCGGGGGTGGGGAAAGCGGGTGCGGGGGCTGGGGGCTGTGTCGCAAGGGGTGTGGGGGTAATGGGAGGGGTTGGGGATGGGGCTGGGGCATTTTCTGGAAGTGCAGGGGTGGCGGGGAGGGGCGTTGGGACTAAGGGCTGCACCACAAGGGGGGTGGGGCTTGGGGTCTGTGCCGCAGGGGATGCAGGAGACTGTTCTGGGGCGGATTTTACCGGAAACGCCTTCGGAAATGGTGTTTGCAGGTCGGAATGTACCTGGACAGCGAGCAGGTCGATATTTTTACCTCCTGAAACGGCCTGGACAGCGAGTAACTCATCATCGACGGTGAGTTTTCCTTCGTCAAAATTCTGGACAGCGGCTTCGGTAGTGGAAGACTTTGATTCGGCAGCGCATAGGATCTCGAAATTAGCCATCAAACCTTGTAGTTTTGTTTGGAAGTCAAGCAGTATGCCCAGCATCTCCTTGTCGTAAGCTTCGTTGGATCATTGTTTTCGTTCCGACGAACGATAGTCCTTCGATGCATGCCGACGTGAACATATGTACGGATCGTTAGATCGTGAGGACGATCTAGTTGCCATGCCCTGATACCAATTGATGCAGATTAGAAAATTCGGCGACGTTGGTGAAAATAAGCAAATGATGCAAATGGATTCGGCGACGGAGAATTTATTTGGTAGAAGAAGAAATTGGAGGGATTCAGAAAAGAAGCACGCCGGTTGCGCGAGATTTGAGGAGGAAGAAACGTGTAGATCGCGACGAGGGGGAAGGAATAAAGAGAAGATAGAGATAAATCTCAATTTTTCATATAATCTGAACTGTCTTAAAAACAATAGCCTATCATCCCTTTATATAGGAAGGATGAGATTAAAAAAATAGAAATTCAAATTCAAATTCAAAACTACTTATCCTAATTTGACTCTAACCAAGGATGCAAAACGCGAACCAAACGGCCATTTAAACAGTCGTTTACACGTAGTCGGCCCCTGACCGCACCGATTACCCATAATCGGGTCGATAAACGGTTAGGTCGTTTAAACGGTGATAAACGGCCGTGTAAAAGCCGCTTAAACGGTCGCTTTTTAATTAGTTTTAAAAAAAAAGACCCCTTCCTAACCCCTGGCGCACATAACCCTAATCCCTCACGCATCGACGCACCTCCTTCGAAGCCTTCACGCGAAGCCTCGAGGCCCTCGACTCCTTCGATCACCAAGTCTCGACTCCTTCGATCGCCAAGTCTCGACTCCTTCGATCGCCAAGCCTCGCTGCCTTCACGCGAAGCCTCGACTCCTTCGATCGCCAAGCCTCGCCGCCTTCAACCTCCTTCGCCAAGCCTCGCCGCCTTCAACCTCGATCGCCAATCCTTGTTGTTGCCGCTGTTGTGCATCCTTCACGCGACGCGTCGTCTCGCCTCGCCGCTGGCTAACCTGTGCATGAACCCTCGTTCATTTCAAGCATTTTTTCCTGTGCAATCTAACCTGCGTGAACCCTCGCCGCCGCTATCAATGCATTTGAAGCATTTTTCTCCTGTGCAGTCCTGAACCCTCGCCTCGCCTCGCCGTTGTCCAACCCGTGCAGCCTCTTCTGTCCTCATCCCCGCTTTTGTGAGCCGCTTAAAAGATCTCACTTCCTCCGATCAGATTTTCTCCTGCTCCAGGTCAGCTAAGGTTCACATCTTGCAAATTGCAATTTCAATTTCATGGCATTTAAGAAGTCAAGAATCTGAAAATTCGTATACTACAATCAATATTTCAATTGTGATCGCATTGATATTTGAGTTTGAGAAGTAAAAACAATTCGTTGACTGTAATGTCCATGTCTTTGTTGTGAGTTGAGTTTGAGGCTTTGAGCATGATTTCATTTGGTCATTGATATTTTTCATGCAGTTATGTCTTCTTTGCTACATTATTATGTCGTTGTTGACGTTGATATGTAATATGATTATGTACTATTGGTGAATAGGTGTGAACAGCGTGGTCTATGAGTAAGGGATGGACACTCCATCTTCTGATCCTGTGACAAGTAGTGGAACGAGGATGGATGACATACGTTTTATTCCACAAGGATCTACATATCCAGGATGGAAGTTCGGTTACATGCTTACAAAGGATGATCAGAATATAATTGTTTGTAAACTTTGTAGCAAAACAATCAAAGGTGGAATTTATAGATTCAAGCAGCATTTGGCCCATATTCGTGGACAAATCTCTTCATGTCCCAAGGTTGATGAAGAGATCAAAAAAGAAATGGAGGAATATTTGGATAGAATATCAAAGAAAAAGGCTAAAAAGATGAAAGAAATTGATGATCTGAGGAATGAAGTTAATGTCATGGGAGGAGATGTACCTACGATGGGCTCAGCAAAAGGCCTCGCATTGAGTCAATCAATGACAATGAGATAGTGGCTCAACGACAGACGACAATCAAAGATGCATTTTGCAAGGATCAAAGGGAGAAGGCCATCGCATATGTATGTCGTTGGGCTTACAAAGCAAACATTCCATTCAGTGTTTTTCAAATGAAGGATTGCCACAAAGCATTTGAAGCAATTGGACAATATGGTCCAGGGCTCAAACCTCCCACTCGTTATGAGATGTCCATTCTACAGTTAAATAAAGCGGTTAAAGATGTCAATGATGCCTTAGCACCAAATAGAGAAATGTGGAAAACTATGGGATGTTCTATAATGACTGATTCATGGACTGATATTCGTGGTAGAAGTATTATGAACTTGTGTGTGAATTGTTCACTATGTACAAGTTTTTTGAGGTCCGTAGACTCTTCTGATAAGCCCCATACTGCTGAATACATTTTCAACTTGGTAGATGAATGTATCCAAGAGGTTGAAATTGAAAATGTTGTCCAAGTTGTCACAGATAATGCATCTGCAAATATGGCTGCAGGGAGGATGATGGAGGTAAAGTATCCCAAAACTTTTTGGAGCTCATGTGTTGCTCATTGTCTTGATTTGGTGTTGGAGGAGATGGGGAAAGAACCAAAGGTAAAAAGCGCGATATCTAAGGCAAGGAATCTTACAGTCTTCATCTATAGCCACACAAAGACTTTAAGGATGATGCGTAGATTTATACAAAAAAATACATCGTCAAACCTGGGCAAACTAGATTTTCTACTGCATTTCTTACGTTGCAAAGTGTTCTCGAGAAGAAAGAAAAGTTGAGGCTCATGTTTTCTTCAGATGAGTGGAGAGATTGCAGATGGTCGAAGACTACGAAAGGAGAGGCGGTGGCATCCATTGTCTTGAGCCCAACATTTTGGAATCAAGTTAATCTAGCATAGAGAGTTTTTTCGCCACTGGTTCATCTTCTACACGTTGTTGATTCCGATGTGAAACCATCTATGGGATTTGTGTATGGAGGATTAGTGGGAGTAGAGAAAGAAATAATTGACTCCTTCAATGGAAACGAATTGTCCTATAAGCATTTCATTGATGCCATTAATTTGAAGACAAAAGGACGACTTGATTCCCCCCTTCATCTTGCAGCATATTATTTGAACCCCTACTTCTATTACAAAGATCATGTCGAGAAAGATGTTGTTGTGAAAAAAGGTCTTCTTGATTGCATTGAGAAGTTATATCCATATTTAGATCAACAAGACCTCATTGCAAGAATGGAGTTGGTGATTTACAAACTTGGTTAAGGGTCATTTGGGAAGCCATTAGCAATAAAGCAAAGATCAATAAATGATGACCATTTTGATCCAGGTGAATCCCTATCACGTTTTTCAACATGATTTTATAGTTCATATTGATGACATCTAATTAATGTTCAACATGAAACAGCTCATTGGTGGTCGTTACATGGAGGTGAAACCCCTAATTTGCAAGCAATGGCAATGAGAATTCTGAGTTTGACCTCGTCATCATCTGGATGCGAGAGAAACTGGAGTGCTTTTGGAGCGGTAATGGATTTTATCTTTGTAAATTAACATCTATTATACATTGACCTTTTAGTGTCTAACGTATATATAATATGTGTATATTTTAGGTTCATACACAGAATAGAGCTAAATTGAATCCCAAGAGGGTGAATGATTTAGTATTTGTTAGATTCAATTCATTGATTAGGATCGCAGTGAAAGTAAGAGGAGGGATCCACTTTCTTCAAAGGATCACCAGTATGCAAGGGCATGGATTTCAAATGTACCTAGTGAAGAAGATGAAGTATTTCCTGGCACAGGATTTACATGGAGTTCAGTTGCCGAGGCATGCGGAGCTGAAAATACTTGAGCCAAGGAGAAGTGAACGTGTACATTTGAGAGCTTCAAGTTCATCTGGGAAAACTTTGCATGAGGAAGTTGATAATGAGGGAATATTCGAGGATGAGGATGAGGGTGACGACAGAGATGAAGAGCCAATGTTGCTTGATGACGAGTCTGATGAAGAATGAATGACATTGGTTTCATTATATTTTTGGATGAATGAATGCCATGCCTTTTTGTGTTATCCATGACTTTTCTGGAACCATCATATGAATTGTAGTTTCTTATTATGTATTATGTCTATTTGGAACTAGTATCCAGGACTTTCTATGTACTGTTATCTAGGACTTTTTGGAACAATGCTATGGATTGTAATTTGTAATTGTTTATGTTGCATGTTTTGGCATTTACTTGTGAATTCTACTTGATTATGCAATCTACTTTGACATTTCACGTTTGGATGATGAAATTGACAATATCTGATCAATGTTGTGAATATGTGATTATATTTTTATAATTCATTTATACTTTTTTATTAATTATATTTATGTACTATTTTTTATAATTTAAAAATGTAAAACCGCATACACCGTTTAATTTCCGTTTAAACTCCCGCATACCGTTTAAACAGTAATCAGTGACCCTACCGACTGTATACCGCATACCGTTTTTTGCAACCTTGACTCTAACCGACTAACTAATTGATTTGAAATAGATTCAAATATCTAATTGACTCTAACTAACTAAATTGAGATCACACGTGATCTCTTTATTTAAATTAAAAATGTGAAGACTCAATTATTTGTAAATAAAATAAGACTCTAATTATCGGACAAAATTAAATAAATAAAGCCCTATATATCCGATTCACGATGCATCAGTTCTCCTCCGCTTGAAAAATTCGTCTCCCGATGAATTGCTTGATCTTTGATGCGTCGTTGGAGAATTCGATCTTGAAATCGTTGCTTCAAATTCCCCCAATTAGATCCTTTTCAACGTTACGTTTGTAGTTTTTTCCAATTGGAGAGCTTCTCTGTAATTTTCGTACCCCTTCATTTAAGCAAAGTTTGTAAGGGGGTTCCTTTATTATGGTCTCCAAGTAAAAACTGTTATGTGGAGGGATTTCGCTGCAACTTTTCCAGTTTATTCCCCTTATTTCCAGAGATCTGATCGAAGATAAATCCCTAACTATTGTTAGGGTTCCTCCTTCCTGAGATAAGAGGTGGCGGTATTTCTCCTTCCTTGACTGGTAGTGGCGGCTAAACGGGTGGAGGCGGCGTCCTCGAGGTCGCAGGTGTCGGCGACGACTCGCCGGATGTGGGATGCGAACAAGTTATCGGCAGGGCTGCGAGACTGGGGTGGGGTAAGGGTGGCGGCGACGCGTTGGTAGGGTGAGCAGAGGGGCGCCATTTCGGGTAAGGAGGGAAAGGCTGGTGGTGGCGCGAGCGTGCGACACGAGGGATGGTGGAGGGGGTTGTACCGAGGTCGGGGCACACGGGAGCAATGGAGGCCAAGGGGTGATGATGATGCGGAGGGGAATAGGCGGCGTCAAAGGAAGGGAGTGAGGGAAATCGCGAGATGTGCTGGAGGGAGGAGAGAGGGGGGCTAATGGCACGGGGGGTGGGGAGGACGGGATGGGCGGTGGCGAAGGTACTAGGGGTTGCGCAGGAGGGGGCACGGGGGTTAGGGGTTGTGCCTCAGGGGGGTGCGGGGGTGTTAGGAGAGGGTGCAGGGGCTGGGAGAGACACGAGGGCGGGGCTGGACTGGTTGTTGGGGGCACGGGGGCGGCGGAAGGAGTTGAATGCGGTGCTGGCAGGGGGTTTGAGGCTGCGGATGGGGAAGAAACCATTGAGGGCGGGGTCGGGGTCGTCGAGGAAGGCAGGGGGAGTACCTGGGATGGTTTGAGCCATGCCGGGACGGCCAGAGACGGCGAGATAGTTGTTGCTGAAGGTGATGGCTGCTCGAATACGGACTGGACAGCAAGCAGTTCGATTATTTTGTCTCCTGAAACGGCCTGGACGGCATAAATCGTCATCGACGACGAGTTTTTCTTCGTCAAAATTCTGGACAGCGGCGTCGGTAGTTGAAGACTTTGATTCGGCGGCGCATAGAGTCTCGAAATTAGCTGTCAAATCTCGTAGCTTTGATTGGAAATCAAGCAGTACGCCCAACATCTCCTTGTCGTAGGCTTCTTCGGTTCGTCGTTTACGCTCCGACGAATGATGGTCTTTTGTCGCATGTCGGCGCGAACGTCTGGACGGATCGTCAGATCGTGAGGACGATCTGGAGGCCATGCTCTGATACCAATTGATGCAAATCAAAAAATTTGCAAAGATGGAAAAATTAATTTGATGGTGGAAATTTCGGTGGAGAAGAAATTGGAAGGATTGAGAGGGGAAAACTCGTCGGAGAACGAGGGATTTTGGGGAAGAGAATCGCGAAGATCGCGTGGGGAAGGAGAGAGACGAGAGAGAGAGAGAGAAATAAAAATCTCAATTTTAATTGTAATCTGACATGTCTAAAACAATAGACTACCACCCCTTTATATAGGAGGGATGGGATTAGAAAGATAGAAATAAAATTCAAATCGACTCTAATTGATTTGAATCGAAATTCAAATCTACCTTATCCTAATTTGACTCTAATTCGAAATTCAAAATTCAAATTTAAAACCGACTAACTAATTTGAGATCACATGCGATCTCGATTATTTAAATAAAATTGCATCGACTAGAATAAACGTAAATAAAATTAGACTCTAATTGATGATGATGAAAAAAATAAATAGAACCCTATTTATCCGATTCACGATGCATCACTCAGCGTCAGCACATGCAGATACAGAGAGAGTTTCTCCTTTCTTGAAAAATAATCTTGCACCTAGAGAAGATTTTAGATATCTCAATATCATGTATATAGCATCCATATGTACTTGCCGAGGTTGTTCCATGAACTGACTCACTCGACTTACTGCAAAAGAGATATCAGGTCTGGTAATAGTAACATACAGGAGCTTTTCTACCATCTCTCTATATCTCCTCTTATCCAGTTCCTATGTATCATCATCGTATAATTTCACGCTAGGATCCATAGGAGTAGTAGAGGGTTGACACCATATCATGCACGTATCAACAAGCATATATGTACCATATTTTCTTTGGGTCAGCACAAGACCATGCACATTCCTAGCAAATTCCAATCCTAAGAAATATCCTAGGGTGCCCAGATTCTTAGTAACAAATTGATGGCCTAGAAACTCTTTTGTCATCTTTATCCCATGCATATCATCTTCTGTAACAAGAATATCAACATAGACCATTATGACAACAGTACCTCTAGGTTTCCTCTGCACAAAAAGCGAACACCTACTTCTCAATCAAATCCGAGAGCTTCTGAAACGACGTCCTTGGATTTTTCTTAAGTCCATATATCGTCATGTGGAATCTACAGACCTACTGACCTCCCCCTCAGCATCAGACTCCGGAGGCTGTTGCATGTAAACTTCTTCCTGTAGATCTCCATACAGAAATGCATTTTCAACATTCAACTGAAATAAAAGCCAATCACGTACCACTACTACTGAAAGTAGGATATGTAGTGTAGAGTGACAAATCACTAGAGAAAAAGTGTCCAAGTAATCCATGTCGTAGGTCTGAGTAAAGCCACGTGCCACTAACCTTGCATTCTACGATCGAGGTTGCCATCTGCATGATGTTTAACAATAAACACACATTTGCAACTGACTACAGACGCCCCAGAGGAGCAGACACCAAACTCCACGTACCACGGGACTGCAATGCAGCCATCTCTTCCTCCATAGCTAAGTGCAAGCAACTATCCTTCAATGCCTCCTGATAATTCCGTGGAATTTCCACGGCAGATAGAGCTACTGCAAATCTCTGAAAGTCCCTTGTTAGACGATGAAAGAAAACCTGAGAAGCAAGGGGGTAAGAAGCACAAGACCGCTTCCGCTTGCGAACTGCAATAGCAATATCCAGGTCATTGATAACCTCCTCCATCTGTTGGCCATTCTCCTGCAAAGATTCCTGCACAGATATATCTCCAGACCCATCATTAGAAATCATGTTATCAAAACAACCTGGGGCATACTGGATGATGGGCGATGACCATGAGCAAAAGCAGTCCGACGGGTATAGAATTTAGGTAATAATGGAACAGTTGTCACATTCGACTGGGTAGTAGGACGGGAGGAGAATGTGGTGGTGGTGGTGGTACCACTGGCACAAGAGGAGGTAGTGAATAGCCCGTAGGAGGGGGTGGCATGTAAACCTCATCATATGAGTCCGATGAAGCCAACCTATCACCTGTAGGAGAGAAACACGTCACAAACTCAAAAAATGTGACATCAGCACTGATACAGTATTTTCTGCGCAAAGGAACATAACAACGGTATCCCTTCTGGGTCCTGGAGTACCCAACAAACACACATTTGACAGCTCTAAGAGAGCTTGTCAAGACCAAGAATCAACTAGTGAACAAACGCAATAGAGCCGAACACACGAGGAGTGAATGAGAATAACTCTTTCTCAGGGAATTTTATAGAGAAAGAAATTTTCTTACCAAGACAGACGATGGCATACTACGATTCACAAAATAACATGTTGTAAGAACCACATTACCCCAAAACGAATGTGGGGCACGACTCTGAATGAGAAGAGTCTAAGTAACATCAAGAAGATGACAATGCTTTCTCTCAGCAACACCATTTTGTTAAGAAGTGTAAGCACAAGATGTTTGATGAATAATCCCACGAGATGAAAAAAGAGGGATAGAATACGAGTACAAAATTCCAAAGCATTGTCAGTTCACACAAATTTCACAGAGGTAGAAAAAACATTTTGCACTTCATTAACAAAAGTTTTGATCACATCCCCTATTTCAGACTTATTTTTCAAAAAAAACCATGACAACCAAGAAAAATCATCCACAACCACAAGATAAAACATGTGTCCCTGGTGATCAGGAACACGACTTGGACCCCAAATGTTTACATCAAATAACTCAAAAAGGGAGCTACTGCTCCAACTCTAACGATTAGGAAAAGCAGATCGATGATGCTTTCCCAACTGACATGCCTCACACTAGAAGGAAGAACTAGGTGAAATCTGTGGCAATATGTGACATGTCTTCTGAAGAGGTAGATGATCAAACTGAAGGTGCCAAGTGAATGGAGAGACTGATCCAGACGAATGAGAAGATACGCCTGCATAGGGAGTCCGAACCAGGCGATAAAGGCCACCCTGCTCACGGTCACACCCAATCACTCTGCCATAAGAATGTCCTGAAAACAAGAGATAATGGGTCAAAAATAGCTCGGCAGTGCAAATCCTTTGTAATCTGACTAATAGAAAGCAAGTTCATAGAGAAATCCGGAGCATGCAGCACATTCTGTAAACGCATAGAGGATGTCAAAGTGATCTCCCCCAGTATTGTGATTGGGGAATGAGTCCCATCAGCTATCACAATTGTTCTCCCTAGAGGAATCTGTCTATATGATGCAAGTTGTTGTCTGTCTCCACATAAATGATGTGTCACACCAGAGTCCATAATCCACTCTGTAATCTCGGATCGATGACAAGATGTAAAAGCATAAGTACATGAGGTGCTAGATGTAGCAGAGGTACTAGCAGAAGCAGAAGGAGTAACATCTGAATGGCCTCCAAAAGATGGTGAAGTAGGAGGCATGATGTCCCTCAATCTAGCCAAGAGGTCATCAAACCGTTGATCTGAAGTGGGAACTGCAGGAGATTCAACCTGTTCCGCTACCCAGACCAATGGAGGAAACACGTGCTTGGAATAGCATGTATCCTCTGAATGGTCAGGACAATGACAAAACGTGCAGGGCTGACGGATTCGACCCCCTCTGCCACGGGATCCACGTCCACGGAAAGTAGGCGAGCCTCCAATACCTCACGAGGTTGCCATCCCCGAGGAAGTCTGACCACTAGTTGTAGATAGAACAGCAATCCTACTAAGCTTGCGGAAGACTTCCTCCATAGGAGAATTGCAGCATCTACGAGGATCTAGGAGCGGGCAGCATCATGTTCAGGATCAAGGGCTGCTAGAAATACACCAACCATGGTAGCATTCCTATATGTCTTCTGCTGCTCAGGAGTGGCAGTAAGAGGCACGAAACTGTGTAGCTTCTCAAACATCCCTCTCAAGGATGTATACAGCGAATGCAGGGGTCGTCCATTCTGCTTGATAGTGAATATATCATGCTGGAGTTGGAGGATATTTGTCTCATTCATTGCCTGAGAATATGTTGATGCGAGGATGTCCCACATTGCCTTAGTAGTAGGCTAATGTAACACGTCAATGGACCAGAGAGCCATACTTTGGCATAATCATCGTCCACCTCCCATGAGGCGTGTACTCAGGTCTTCTCTATTGGCTCCTACTCGATAAGAATATGTTTCTTACCATTTGACTTCATAAGGCTCATGAACTGCATAGCCTAGAGCCCATAGTTTGTCCCGTCCATCTTGGCAATAGGCGTTGGACCTCTGAAAGCGCATGTGGCAGGTACATCTACTTTGTTCTCAGACATGATGCCGGGGGTAGAAGACTAGGGCTTGTGAAGACCAAAAGGTGAATGTCTACACAAACGTGTCGGTTTGATTGCATATGTAGACTTATGCACTCAAACCCATCAACTGGACTAGAGAACCGGTGTCGGCATGCAGGGAACTGCGCGCATGCAGCTAACGGACGCGAGATTGCACGTGTGGGTTGTGCACAGAAGCTATACGCGTGAGCGGCGCGCGGGTGGCACAGGGGCGATGTGCGAGTGCGCAATGGGATGTGTACGGCACGGGAGCGTGCGCGGGCGCGGCGCGGTGCTAACGCTGGGGTTGTGCGCAGCACGGGAGAGTGCAAGGGCAACACGAGGGTGCAGAAGCGGCACGGGGAGGTAGCGTGCGGGGCTGGTTGGTGAGGTCTAGGGTTTTGGATACCCGAGCTCCGGTCTAGGACCACCGCATTGATATCATGTTGGAAGAAAATAATAGAGATGTTTAATCCAGGAACCCTAGGCTCTCTTATATAGAGGAGAGACCTATGGGTAAATTACATAAGATAGACATAAGGAAATAAAATACCCAAAAAGATACAAAGAAACATAGAAATATCTCTACAGTAACTACTATAATTAGGTTGTTATACGACTTATTGATAGGAATATCTAGTACTTGTTTGGTTCTTTTGATTTTATTTGTAGGTGACATGACGCACACGGGCTGATATGATTACATTTTCCCATAGAAAGATATCTCAGGTATGTCCATATTATGGTCATGTTGAGCCAAATTTGAATTAGATAGGCATGTCGAGTCGAATTAGATTTTGTTGCCATGTCAAGCCGGATTACTCTTTAGTTGGCCATGTGTCATTTTTCCATGATCTATTCTTAAATTTGAGGTTCTCATGTTGGAAAGAGCATGTTACATTAATAATGGATGAAGATACACGCTTATAACAAGTAAGCTAGGTATTTTGTAACCTTCTTTTACTTCCTAATTTTGTTGTGTTGAATTTTCATTATCAAAATAGTCAATGCACTTGTTATATATAGAAGTTTACTTTGAACCCAATGTTCTTATAGATTTTTAGTAAATTAGGTTATTTATAACGTCTGTATATGAATCCGCATTCATTTGTCAAATATTCGTATCCGAATAGCCAACAATCATTTTGCATTCGTATTCGTATTTTGAGGATATGATTTTGCATTTTACACATATGTACGATATTCATATCTACATCTGAATATTAAAAAGGATAAGGATATGATAATACCTATATTTGTATCCGTATCCAGTAGTTTTCATCCCTACCTTACATGCCTTTCGCATCGTGAAATGCCCATCAGCCCAGAATGGTCAACAAACTGACAAAGACAGTTAGTCCATCGCAAGTTGACAAGTATCTAGAAGCTGCAAGAACTACACCAAATGTTAATACGATAAGACAGAACAAAATAAAGGGATCCAATTGCCACTCTCCCAACAATCCCTCATAGCACAACTTGCATCAGCCTGCCAGAGCGAATAGTCAAGGGAAACATATATATAAAGCTCCTTGTCACGTCCAATCATTAGACCAGAAACGAAAGCCATAGCCATCATGCAGATACCCGATAATGGATACCCGATCCGTTTGATTGGTGCCCCGGCCCGACCCATTGTTACAGGGTAATAAACCTACCCAACCTGTTTCAATGGGTACCTAGATCCGATGTAAATTGAAGATGTCGGATTGGACACCATTGATTGAGAAGACATAAAGAAAGTTGGCGAGTTGGCGCATGAATTCTCTACCGAGGTGAGGATGTTTCATTTTGCTGAAGGCAGTACTATCAACTATCATGGTTTTTTTCATCTCTACATGCATGCTTCCTGTTCGAGTGAAGGAGAGATTGGAGGCGTTGATGTAGAGATTCTTTTTAGCTTCTGAAGGAGAAGTACAACAGAAGCCCCTAGTGAGCTGGAAGACTTTGCTGCATAGGAGGAGGATGGTAACCTAGGGATCCCAAGTTCAGAGGACGGTCTCCTAGCTAAGTTGGTCGGGGGGCTCTAATATCTATAGACTGTTACGTCAAATGACGGTTGTTAGTGTACCCTTCAACTTCTAGAGGGGCACCTGCTTAATTCTTCCGCGTGTAATCCTGCTTATGAAGCCAGCTCTAGGAGATGAGAAGGGGTTCACTTTTGGATCGATGAAAAGACTACTTGCCAAGATGTGCTCATGTTAAATTACCTAGACTCTTTGCACAAGCGTTGAATATGAATTGCACAATAAGGGAACATAGGGAGATTGATGGTTGGTCGCCTTGTTTTCATTGTAATTTAACTGATCAACGGTTTGATGGTTTATGGCTCTTCTAGAGATCATGCTTCTGATTGGGAGCCTTTCATTGTAGATCGTTGGACATGGGCAGATGGACACTTCATTGTGAAGAAGGCGCATAGTGCATTTTATTCCGCATCAATTTCCAACCATGGGATTGCTTCGGATCGGTTCATACACATTGGACAGTGAAAAATTCAGCTAAGGGTTGATTCTTCACTTGGACCCTGAGAAGAGAATGGTTAACGCCTGGCTGACGAACAAAAAACCGGGATTTTCTCGAGTACTATGAGCACCTGTGAGCGTTGTTTGACGGTGAAGAGGATACGGGTCGTCTCATCTTTGGATGTCATGTTTCAAGGGAGGCACGGTCTGTGGCAAGCATTGCTAAGGTAAAAAACCCCAACGGGTTTGTCTTTCGAGAATCCATTGATGGGCTAGGAGGGGAACTGAGTCCATTTAGATTTGGGTAGCGTTCATCCTCTATTTAAGCATGTCAAAGCCTACGAGATGTTAATCTCGTATTTTGAATTTGTGAATATATATATATATATATATATAAAGTTTTTGGGGGGGTGTCTCTGATGAATGCAATGTAGGTAAACCCAAATCGGACCGATTTTGTGAAGAAATAACCTTGGAAGGGCAAATATCGGACATATCGGTGATATATCGACCACATGTCAATACCGATATATCGTTGATATATTGCGATATCGCTTACTATGGATGAATCCATTATTTATCTACTTCATATGAAGATCTTAGAAAAATCTTCTTGATAATTCTCTAAATAAAAACTATAAATTGATGTAACTAACTATATTAATATGGCATAAAATTAGAATTAATTCTTGTATATAAATAAGGGTTAAATGAGTATGCTCTCTGGGAGCATATAAGAGCATGCTCCCACCTTTTATTCTAGAAATTATTTTGTTTTTTTAAAATTAAATCTATGAAGATTTACTTATAATAATAAGTGGAATATGGTTTCAAATTTCATGTAAAACAAACGTTCCTGTTAGAAAATCGGAAGCGTAAGCGGAATGATAAAACATAGCATAAGAATGAGAAAGATAAACATGGGAACACCATGATTTTACGTGGAACCCTACTCCGTGAGGAGCGGGATGAAACCACAGGAGAAGCCCTCTACGGGGCGTGTTTGTCTATTGACTTTCTCAATGGTTACAGGAGGTCTGGGGCTCCTTATATAGCCTCTCCAGAGCCTCCAAGTCCCACCGTTAAACGATGTGGGACTAAACACTAGATGGGGTAAATGGATCTCCTCCAGGATCCATTTACCCTGCTACAACACAATGGGCGCATACACCTTATACTCCAACACTCCCCCTCAAGCTGGAGCATGCAATGCTCAACTTGGACAAACAGAAAGAAACTCAACTCAACGCTACATGACACTACGGACAATATCAACCCAACGCACACATTGCTGCAGTCGAGGACGTTGCTTCTCATGTCGTGCAGGTGAGGAGGACGAACGGGCTGGAGTGTGAGTCAACTGAAGACTCGGAACCTGACCATCGAGTCTGAACTTGCGCCTGAAGTCTTCTCATCGGAGAACTGGGTCTCTCCCATCTGGCTCAGAGAATGGTGCACTGCTCTGGTGTACCTATGATACCACATGAAAAACTCTAGCCTGACAACAAGAAGAATGATGGGGACCGCGAAACCAATGATGGCAACTTATGCTCATCTGACAATGACCGCACACTCGTGCGTGTCTGAAACTGGACTCGGAACTATCTGATGTCGAGTCTGAAACTGGATCTGAATCGTAGAGTCTGAAATCTGATCGGTTTGGAAATCTGAATCTGCATCTGGAATACAAGACCTGTGACTCTACATATACTCCCCCTTTCTCCCATACTTGTCGGAAAGCATGGACGTCGACCAAGTTGGGAGAAGACAAGATAATACGGGGGTAAACAAGAACATCCAAACACTTACGGCTTTTCTCCAATTTTTTTAAGCCGTGCAATCTTTTTTTTTTAAACAAATTTTTTTAAGCCGTTGACATTTTTTTCGGCTTTTCATCAAACTTTTTTTTTAAAGCCGTTTCAATTTTTTTTTACGGCTTTGGAAATCCTCTTTTTTTTTCAACTTGCGTACGGCTTTTGAGATGTACGCGCCCTTTTTTTAACTTCTCTCCTTTTTTTGTTGAAATATCTCCCTCTCTCTTTTTTTTTCGCATACGAATTTTTTTCTTTCAAAACCTCACGTCAGCCCATTTGGTTTTTTTTTTAATATATGGAAACGGCCCTGTTCGGGCTCCTTGAATGTGCGCACTCCCTTTTTTTTGTAACGCACAGCCCATAACAGCCTCAACAAATTAATGTTTTTTTTTCTAAAATAACTCTGCAACCCCTAGGGTTCTCTTCGAACTTCGCCGCCCCAAAGGGGCTCTACCCCCATCGCCGCTAGGGTCCCCCGATGGGAACCCCTGATCTATGCCGCCATTGTCGTTGAAGATCTGGAGCCCGCGCCTGGATAGGAGATCGCGCCTGGCTGAGGAAGTTTGCGACGATGGCCTGCCGCTGGACTGGGAGGTGCTCCACCCGCCATGGAGCATCGCACGAGGAGAATCGCCATGGGCTGGGGGTGTGCCGGGTTGCGGGCCTGCAAGGCTTTGCGGGGTACTGCGACGATGGTCGGGGCCCATGCTCGAAGAAGAAGGTGCGCAAGGGGCTGTGTGTGCTTTGGAGGAGATGCCGCCAGGAGGAACTTCGGGAGCAGGAAGGACTCCGCCTGGAGGGGCGACTTCAGCGCTGCCTGGATACGTTCGCGCCGCGTGGGAGGGCGCGTGGATTGCTTGGCGACGCCGCCAGGCGACTGTGATGCGCGCCTGCGCGCGAGAAGATGATGGAGCGGCCCGGCTGGTGGAGCACCACGCGCATGTGCATGCGATGTGTTGCTTGACGCGAAGGGAGAAGAGAGCGCTGGGACTCGTCAGGGAGCGCCGCCTGCGCCAGGGAAGGGCTTCACGCGAGGTGGGATCGCCCTGGGCGGCAAGAGCTAGAGGCGCGGCAGAGCTTCTGCTAGGGCTGGAGGGCTCGCTCCTGAATGCGCCTCCTCATGGAACGGATCTGGAAGAAAAAATGCTACAGCACGGGACCGCATATAGATATTCCAGAAAAATTAGGGTTTCAATCGAAACCCTAGAACTTGACCGAACTTGATAAAATCACAATCATGATCTTTATAAAGAAGATCTACAAGAACAAACACTAATCGAATCTTGAACAAATAAAAAACTTAAAATCCTCAAGATCGACCCGCTCTGATACCATGTTAGAAAATCGGAAGCGTAAGCGGAATGATAAAACATAGCATAAGAATGAGAAAGATAAACATGGGAACACCATGATTTTACGTGGAACCCTACTCCGTGAGGAGCGGGATGAAACCACGGGAGAAGCCCTCTACGGGGCGTGTTTGTCTATTGACTTTCTCAATGGTTACAGGAGGTCTGGGGCTCCTTATATATCCTCTCCAGAGCCTCCAAGTCCCACCGTTAGACGATGTGGGACTAAACACTAGATGGGGTAAATGGATCTCCTCCAGGATCCATTTACCCTGCTACAACACAATGGGCGCATACACCTTATACTCCAACAGTTCCTAACACTTCCATCTGCAGGGGGTCAATTTCAGCAATTTTAAAACCATTAAAATTTGACAGTCTTGATGGAGGGGATAGAGATCTCGAATTAAGTCGAATTTTGAATGACACCATGGCGATATATTATGATTTAAATTCCACTTGGTTTCATTTCAGAAAAATAAAAAATAGAGGGAAAAAGGGTAGGAGCATGTAAGTTACATACATAGGGAGCAAACTTTTTTTCCCTATAAATAAACCCTAAAAGTCATTGAATTTGTACTCACTATTTTATGTACAGAAACTAATTATTTTGACATAATTCTTTTTCATTTACATTCGTTGAATAACTTGAAATAAAGAATTAAAACCCATAAAAAGCATAAAATCAAAAGAAATCAAAATGATCTGTTATATATAGTGTGCATATTTTATCTTTGACACTTTTATTTTTCACCTTATTCTAACCTATAAAAATACATAAAAATTAGATTAATGTTGTATATATTGTATATATGTATTAATTCCCATCAAGAAACAAAATAAAAATAAAAATTACAAAAATATGGAGATTATTAGTAAATTAGTACCTCTACAAATATATATTTTATACAGATGACTTCTTTTGTTTTTGGATCCTCATGAAAGTTGTAGATCTCGTTGATACCAACAACTCTCATGTTGATCACTTTTTTATTTGAATTATCTTTCTATTTCTTTTCTATTTTCTTTTCATTTCTTCCCTTGGGTCAACGGTCAACAAAATGGCGGTCTCTGATCGGGCCACCTCGACACACAGTCGCCCATTCTCTCGCTAACCCAGTCACTCGCCCGCAGCCAATCAATGCCAGTCCGCCGTTGACCCTAGTCAACTCGCCCATTTCAGCTGCTACAGATATTGTACCACTTAATGTAGCCACATTCTACCTCGGATCACATTCTCTCCTCTCCATTACTCGCCTCCATTACAAGTTATATGTAACCCCCAGTCAACCGCCATATGCGCCAGCCCATCAAGACACCCCTCCTTGGTTGTTATCTCCTCCGTTCATCGCCTTATATATCACCACATACACCACATGTACAAGCCATCCACTACTTCACCCTTCCTCCCCCAGCCCGGAACTCCGCTTCGGTGACAGCATAGGCGTGAGTCCCTCTTCGGGCAACGATGAGGAGAACGCAGTGAGATCTGCAGTCCCCTTGTTGGCCGTGTAAGCAGCATCTCTTCCAGCTGCAAAGCTCATGCTCCTCCGCTGAAGCAATCAAGCGAAGATAGAAGCCTCAGCTCCTCCCCAGGTGATTCGCTCCGTCCCTCTCCACTCGCAGTCTAATTCTGTCATTTTCGCATCTCAATCTCCCTCCTTCATTTCTTCTTCTTCTTTGATTCCAATGAAACACAAAACCCCTTCGACCTAATCCATCTCCAGGTCCTCGCAGAGGACTTGAAACTAAAGCTTCGGTACCTCTAAATCCATTTTCGTTAACCAACTTCACCTTGCCCTTCTCCCTCTATGTTTCCCCTCTATCTCCCGGATCTTCCCCCTCCAGCCTTGCACAGGCAGGAGCTTGGCTCTGTTCCCCGCCTTCGCAATCGAGGCTCTGCTCCTCTTCTCCGATTCCCTTTTTTTGCTAACACTTGCAGGTCTCGCAGCCTTCTGGAGCAACATCTCCCGCTTCCTTCTAAACCTCATCGAGGCGGAGGAGCTACACCATCTCCGCCTCGAGCCACATCGACCTCTAGAGCCTCCTCCAGGTCAAAGAGCTTGGAGCTCGAGCCACCTCCCTCAGTAGTCTGCACAACAAGCTGCTCCAGCCACAGAAGCTCCGTTACCAGCAGAAGGAACAAGAGCTCCAAGTTCCACCGTCCTCCGAACCTCCGCTGCCCCACTTCCCTAGCCGAAGAAGGAAGCCAACACCAAAGCAAGCAGGTATCGTTGGATCACTTGTGATCCTACATCCCCTGATCAGAGCACTCCAGCTATTCGATCCGCATAAGAGGCACATTTCAACCATCAGATCGAACCCTCCCGAGCCTCCAGACTCGAGTGGGCCTGAGCCTCTATGTATGTGCCACATCAGCACCAAAGCAGGCACCTCAGATCAAGCCACCGCCCGAACCGGATCATATTCACGTGCAACTCGCACATGGCTTGGTATTTTTGTATCGACCCCCCCCCCTCTATGAATCGCATCTAGGTCCAGTCACGTGAATTTTTCATGTCACTTGGACATACTTCAAGAGCACCCCCAGGGAAAATCACACATATGCCTCTGTAGGGGTAAAATGCAGCAGAGACCCTGACGGCTTTTGATAATTGAATATAAGCCCAATTTTTTGATCTTTTTGTTATAGAACCTCGTAATTTTTATAGCATTTAAGTCCCTGAACTTCTTTATTTCATAACTCTCTCAATATTTATCCAAATTATGCATAATATTTTGTCATTTTCAAGCTTGTTTTATGCTCTATTATTCTAGATGATTTATGAACAAAATAGAACTTGATTAATTTGAATTATTATTCAAAGATATTCATTTCTTATGCAGGTTTTATCATGATTTTGATAATAATTTCAGGGATATTTGATTTATTTTCTATAGGAAATATGAGAATGTGGTTATCTTAATTCATCTATATATAGTGAGATCAAATCTATTATTCGAGGAATAAATATGTGCAAATCTGACTGGGATCTTTATGTGGGATTATTCAACCATATTTGGGCTGCATTTTTGGAGTTTAAATTGGTCAAAATTTCTTGAATGTGTTCTTGAGATCTGTGAATTATTTAAGGATTTAATTGATTAGAGGATTAAGAGTATAATCACATATCTATTCCTTTGTTTCTTTCTTTCTCTTTTATCTGTTTATTTGTCATTGCATATAGTCCATCTTAGCCTTATTTTTCTAACACAGAAATTAGCATCATAATTAATTAAATGCATAAATTAAATTGAACCGCACAACTAAAGTACCGATATTCCCTGAGTTCGACCTCGGTACACTTACCAAGTTAAATTAGCCACATAATCAAAAGTGTGGTGTCTGACAAATTGATTTCTGCCTTCTACAATAAAGCTTGACTCAATTAAGAGAGGTAGCAAATCAGTTCATCAGTATCCTTGATGTCACACCACTTTTCTTTTCAAAAGAAAAGCATTATAATACTGAAAATCAGGCCCAACCGCATTTCTTAATCATGTCCTCATTTGATTTTTGCACCAAATTCTGTAACCTTTCTGGTAATTTACCAATATCTTACTATCCACCCATCTAAATAATAACCAATAATACAGCTTTCTTCAACAACTATATGGGCAAATCATAGTTAAAGAATTAAGTTACCCGCATTTCATGTCAGCAACAAAATTGTTAAAAAAGGAAGACCCTTCATCTACCCCCACAGCTTCTGTTAAAACATAAAGGTAGGATACCCCCTCATAAGAGAAAAGTTATCCCTCAAAATCCAAACCCCAACCAAAGAAAACTCAGCCCAACTATCCTAACACCCAACGCTTAAGTTTTTTTCATCAAAAAACACCACACTAATATGGAACTGTCTAGAAAGGAGGTGAATAACCAGTAGAAGTCAAAAGTGGTCATTTTCCTCAAATTAATTGGAAATGGTACTGTAAAAATGTATAATTTCTAGTCAAAAATGTGATGGAAAGATAAAACCACTACATTGTAAAAATACCATAACTATTCCCTTCAAACAAAGGGAGCGGTGACTTATCCCAATAGCTAGAATAGGGCAATGTGCATCGGGCATCCAAGGCATCATACCTGAATCAATTTCACCCATAGGACTTTTAGAAGATGAAGATAAGGGAAGCTTCAACTTCTCAGGCTTCTGGCTCGCCGCCTTACTATCAATATTCAGCAGTGCTTCAATTGCATTATCAGATGGTTGAATAACGGACATAAAAGGATAACCCAGAATCCCACAACCGACGCATACCAGCGCACCATGATCTACATCTAAACCACACGGTAAATCACTATCATCATCATACAAGCTTCTCATGCTACTATCCAAAGAACCAGAACAGCTACCCTTCAGGTCATTGGAGCATTCACTCTTTTGCTTGTTATTTGAGCACAACTTATTCACTGCATCATGTAGCCTGTTTTCATCTCCATGCGACTCATCAACTGAACAATTATTGGTATCAAAAGAGATAGGTTTCTGTTTGTTAATAAGTTGGCTTTCTATCTCTTCATGCTCCCCAGCATCAAGAGCAAGCTGTTCAAAGGATAAAGATGGTGAGGATTCTGAATATGATGATGGCTGCGGCAACATGTCAGTGTCCCATAATACCACATTCAAGGTAGATTTCTTTCCTAGCAACACTTTTAAAAGTTTGTGTTCAATCATTATATCTTCCAGAAATGATTTCTTGACCACAAGTTCCCTTTCTTCTTTTATGCGATCTCTGAGGCGAGAGTTGCGTGCACCTGGTAGTAATTCCCTTGGTACTCTGAGAAAAAACAATTCCAGTAAATTCAAATTAGAGAAAATGTAGCATCATGTGCCCTCTCTAAAAAGTTTGGACATCGAGAAAGCAAGAAATTAATATAAAACTAAATTGGCTTTAATTCTGAAAATAATGCGAAATTCCAATGACTATGCATTGAGCAATAGCTAGAGTTTTCATGCAAGACAATAACAAAGATATGGGATTGTAGGCCTAGTACAATTAGACCAAATTCAATGATAATAAATATTACAAGCCAAAATGAGTAGGAGGTTTAATGTTTGAACTTCTATGATAAAACAGCTGGTGCATACTCTTTTTTTACAGCCACAATCTACTTAATTCAAAATTCGTGTTTGAACTAAGTGTTACAATCGATGCTGCTAGGTTTGCACACCTTAACATTCTATTAATCAATAGTCTTCTCAGCATGTACTATGATTTCATAGCAATCATCAAGTATGTGATCAGATTAAGCATGCAGTTTGCTTTTTTCTCTTTCTACAGATAAAGCCTGGCTTAGTTACAGAATGCTGTCCTTCTAAATGCAATGATTTGGCCAAAGGCATGCAAAAGAACAACCCCCCCCCCCCAATATATGCGTGAACAAGTAGGGAATTCCCCAAACTCCCAATTAGCATTACATTGCCATTGCCAATACAAACC
Source organism: Ottelia alismoides (assembly GCA_037367405.1). Lineage (NCBI taxonomy): Eukaryota > Viridiplantae > Streptophyta > Magnoliopsida > Alismatales > Hydrocharitaceae > Ottelia > Ottelia alismoides. Next base: position 312,666 of record JAZKJV010003198.1, read on the forward strand.
TTGGTAATTTTTTTAAAGAGATGACCAATTTAAGGCTTGACTTCACTGTGATGATCACCAGCAGCATATCTCATCCCCAAATTTGTATTTTTATTTTGGAAAAGAATAAAAGGTGTATCACTCTTGGCAGCTGATCCCCCCGCAACTCCATTTATTCAACTGTAAGTAATGCCGGGTGTCTCATCCAAGAGTCGCAAAAATAGTGTGCATGATTAAGTACATTCTCCACATAATGTACATCCCCCTTAAACACCAGAGCGTTTCTAGTCAACCAGATCGCCCAACACAGGGCAAAGTTCTGATCCACCCTAATTTAGTTACACTAGCATTCTTCATTTGCTTGAAATTTAAAGAGATATTTCTTGTAATAGGGCATTCTTAATATCAGAACAATACTTTTAATTAAACTATGCAGTTTTAGGGGTAATAAGAGGCTTACAACTTGACCACCACGAAGCTACATCTCGCCTCGATTCTAAGAAAAATGTATCATTCCGACTTTCACGTTTTCAAACATTAGCTGGAAGGCATCCTACCTCTCAAGTGGTGGTCGTCTCGTGCTACTCAAGTCTATTCCTTTTGGCATCCATGTCTTCTAGGCCAGCTCAAATCAGAAGAATCAGGGTATCCCTCCATTTGATTGGAAGATAATAGCGTTGCGTATAAAAGCAAGGGGTTTCCTTTTTTTGGCTCAAAGGGATAAATGAGGCATTGTTTTATTGGCTAATTAGCCCTGTAGTCCTAATATTTGTGAATTTATGGCGAAGTTTTTGGGGCACTAACCACAACAGTGAATGCCCTTTTTCCTCTCAAATAAATAAGGCACTGCGATCGGAATGAGTGTTGAAGATCTAGGGAGAGGATAATGATTTGATTTACTTCGTAGCCTAGCTCGATCAATATATGGGGGGCAGACTCAAGCTTATCTGCTAGGGTAGGTAAATTATACATCCATTCATTTTCTAGCGTGAGATCTACATTGTGCCAAAGATCAAACTACTCAAAAGGACGAAGTTAGGGAGTGGAACTTCTTTTAATTTTTGGATGGATGATAGGACAGAGGAAGGATTCTTATACAATCGATTTTCAAGGCTTTTTAATATGGCTACTAAACAAGATTTGTATGAGGCGGAGGCATGGCCTGATGGAACATGGGACCCTACCTTTACTTTTGGATTCTCCGAGTAAAGGATGCAAGATTTCCTTGATTTAACAGGTCCTAATGGAGAAATTAGTGACGCCTCAGAGGGTTGTATCATTAGACATGGCTTGGTGGATCCTTCTCCATGAAGAAAACGTACAAGGATCTCTCTATTCCCTTGGCTATGAACCATGGAGGTTTGAATGAGAACTACAAAATTATATGAGCTTCCAACATGTCACTTCAGGTGAAGGTATTCCTATGGTTTATGGGAAGCCAAGTAATGATGAAAAATCATAGGTCGGATATATGCAAATCAATGATGTTACCTACTCGCAATGCCTAAAGCAACCGAAGACTTAGAATGCATGTTTTTCCCGTTTCCCATGCTTCAAGGATGCTTGGAACGGATTGGCACTAAAATGGGTGGATACGACAAGTGTGGCCGGCTTCTGGGTATCTATCAACTTAACGTGTTCCAGTTCCATGGCTGGATCTTCATTTTTTTGTTATACTCGGGTGATCTAGGTATCCCGCAATGGGGTGATCTTCAGACGGAAGCGGTGTTATGCAGAATATGTAACTTAGCACACCAAGGTTGCCTTTGAGCCTTAGCTTGTGTGGGTTTCCTTGTGATTTAGTGAAGTGTTTTCAGTGTCCTTGTGAGTTAATAAAGCATTTTCATGTGCCCAGCCTTGGGCTGACACCCCTTTCCCTTTCAGAAGAAATTATTGAGTTACATATGTACACAAATATATGCCAAATGAAGCATTTATATAATCACTTCTGACACACAAAAGCAACTTATGTTACGAATAACATAAGGTCAATATTCAGAAAAGATTGGCCTAAATAAGTTGATGTCTTTTACTTGCTTTCAGCAGTCTCTAGCTATGGTCAACTATATATTGCAATCTAGATAGCTTATGTGTGTGTATCACACACCACATACAGACAAAAAGGAATCTGAAACCCAATCTCATTGAGTAAAAATGAAACATCTTTGAACTTGGTAAGCTTAAAGAAACTAAACTGTATTAGATATTATAATATACACAAACATGAGGCGAAGGGAAAGAGAGTTCAGAAAATGCTTTGCTTTTGCAACTGATAGATCCTTTTAATTAAAAATGAAAAAACTATGGCAGGCATGACATAAAGCCATCCACTCGTTCAAACCAGAGAGAGATTAAAAAGCCATCAATGGTAATCTCAACAAATGATGTGGAAACAGCACGGAACACTATGAAATCAAGCTAACCTAGAAATGAAGGACATGGCGAGCAAGTATAGCAATTGTTGATGGGATAGCATAGGTAGATAATTCATGGAAGCCCTGCGTACAGCAGCTTCTTTAGCCACATTTAGCCATTTATACGTTGCAAAGTTAGCAGCCTCCCCACAATTGAAGCCTGCCTTCAGAAATAGAATTGTGAGGATAGGTCAAGAGTATATATAGTGCAAACAGTCTACATTTTAGACACATACAGGAAGCCTTTCGAATGTATTAGCAGATATCAAGAACAAAGTCATTGGTGAAAAAAGGAAAGCTTACACAAGTTGAAAAACAAATAACAATACCACATAACGAAAATATCACCAACAAAAGAAAAAGAAGAAAAGGTAACAAAAGATTTATATTGATGCAATACCTTTTCTAAAAACTGTTAAATCATGGATACCTGATATACGTAGTCAACGTTAAAGTTTGCAGGTTTAATGTTTGTTTTTGTTTTTGAGTCAAAAGAGGAGGAAATACTATATGGTGTCCGCCTCAAATATATTAAAGGCGAAAAAAAGTTAGAAGAAGACTTACAGAAGTCAGGACTCGAGAAGAGTCTTAGAATAGAAAATTACATTCTCACAGTAAAAACGCTGAAAAGAAAAGAGTGCACCATTTCTAGCTAGCCAAATTGCCCATAAAGTTGTGACATACCATAGAAGTTCCTCCCTTGAGCGTTGTCTTGCCTCAAACAATGAGTCCCAAAACATGTCCAAGTCTTGTAGATTTAGCAAGTCCACGTCAAATCTCTGATCAAATTAAGGACGTCTTCATGCAGTGGAATAAAAGATGTTCCACCACCTCAATATCTGATTCACAAAGGGGGCATCTATTAGAAATATCTACGAAAAGTCTTGCACAATGGTCCCTTGTCATAATGAGCATTATGCACAGCAGCCACAAAGAAACCAATTATGTATGGTGTTTTAACTCTCAGATAAAGTTGCAGTCACGAACCAAAGCATTTGTCCTCGGTACGACGGCGGTCTGGTAATAGCTTTGTAGGCTCGCTTAACTGAGAATGTGTTATCCTTCCACACCCGGTGATCCGGCCCATCGTAGGTTGATCTAACTGCCTAAGGGATTCTAGAAGGAGAAGGAATTCCTCAAGTCGATGGTCTGAGAAATCCATCAAGAATGAAGGCATCTAGTTGTCATCTAATAAGAAGTCCAGCACCTGTGCATCACGGTTAGAAACCAAAGCAAAAAGGAGGGGGGGCTGGAGGAAATGGAACCCTCACCCGACTAGTTGTCAGTACAGAAGGCAAAAGATTTACCATCATCAAGCACCGAATGAAAGAGCCAATGAAAATGAGGCATCATCGAGTTGATCCCTTTCCCGAAAACCGAAGGCTGAAAGTGTGGATGTTGGGGCATACCGTCCTGGACCCCCATGTTACAAATGTTGCGGATAAACGACGGCACAAGTCTTCACTTATGCCCAAACCCTACTGTTCACGGTTTCCTTGTGAGAGATCCCAAGGCCGCCAGCCTTTTTTGGCAATGTGACGGTCTTCCAATCAACCAGATGTACACCTGATCTATCCTGACATCCTTTAGCTCAAAAAAATATATGCATGATCATATCCAACTGGCGCTTGATACCAACGACGAGAAGACGAGATGACATTACGAAAATGGGAATAGCATAAAGGACGGCATGTACAAGCACCAAACGACTTCTGTACAATAATATACCCGCCTTCCGGCCAGAGAGTCTCCTCTCCATCTTCTCAATGATAGGCAACCAATCAAACATCTTTAATCTTCCAACTGACAGAGGAAGATCTGTGTAGAGGATCGGGATAGAGCCACACTCCGTACCCAAAAAGACCAAAAGGTATGGCTCGTAGATTTTCCATGGTTTAGAGTAAGCTCGAACGGTTCGCTAAAAATTCCCATTGTTAATGTCATTCCTTTAGCCTCCTCTTTGCCTCCCTCGATAAATAAGATGGTGTCATCTGCATATTGTAAAAGAAGAATAGATATATCTTTAATGGTGTACCCTGATGTGAAATTATTAAGCAATACATGTTCAATCATGCAAGACAACACATCAGTTGCAATCACAAAAATCATGGGTGTAAGGATCACTCCTACCTAATGCCCCGTTGAGGATAAAAAAGTCTCCATCAGGACGACCGTTGACTAGCACCGAGTAGGCGGCAATGGTGACACAACGCTTCATCCAAGAGATCCAAATAATCGGGAAACCCTATTGAGACATCACCGTCTAGAGAAAACGCCAGTACACCGTATCATAAGATTTAGTAAAGTCCACCTTCCAAAGAACATCCTTCAATTTATGTCTCTTCCAATCTTTTATAATCTCGGTTGCCATAGCCAAACTATCTACAATATGTCCTCCGTATTAAATGCTGATTGGAGCGAGGAAATGATGTGATCCAGAACCTTGTTCAGTCTAATTGCCAAGACCTTGATTACAATCAATAGATAGCATTGGAAAGTGCAATCGGTCGGAGATTTTCCACTCTCTCAGAAACCTCCTTCTTTAGTAGAAAGAAAATGAGAGCCTTGTAAGTCTCTCAAACCCAACATGTTCACTAGCAAACTCATTACAACATCTACAATTTCATTTCCAACCACAGTCAAGAACTCACAGAAAAAATAGGGAACCCATTAGGACTAGGTGCAACATTAGCATTCAAATTCCAAACTGCTAATTTCACCTCTTTTGCTATAATGTCTTGTACCAGGTGATTCGCATATTGCATCGATAGCTGAGAGGCTCCTTTGCCAGACCATCTCCAAGGCCTATTTTCTTTTTTTCTCAAGAAATCAAGATAATGATCAGCAAATGTGCCCATCTCCCGACCAACCTACACCCTTCATTCACCACCACAGACCGTATTAAGTTTTGGCGACGCCTCCCACTAACAACTCTATGAAAATAAGTTGTGTTTGCATCACCTTCTTTAAGCCAAGAAAGGAGCGATCTCTATTTCCATTCTGCAACATGTTTCTTATCTTCAGTCGAGACTACTCTTTGAGCTGCTGCTCTATTAATGAGTTCTTCAGCTAAAAGCACTCTGGTGTCCTCCAACTTATCAATTATGCACACCATTGCTTCCGCCTCCGCACAGCATGCATGTATAGCCTCTCAAACCCCCTTCTTAAAAGAGCAAAGCCGCACGCGCAATGAAACTAACTTTTGGGCCAAACGTGATGTCTCGGATCCCTAAACCACAATGAAGGACCTATGAGTTGAGACCGGTTTTCTGAACTTGTCCTCATGTAACCAGGCACGCTCATATCTGAAGAAACCCCTAGCGAGAGAGGTGTCTACAAAATCCCAAACAAGCGACGTGTAGTCAGACTTGGTAAGAAGTCTAGAAGTAGAGGTCGAAAGAGGAAAGGCCTCAAGAAGCTCCGCAGATGCCAGAAAACGATCAATGCTGGAGCGAGAACCCGAATTTCTCCAGGTGTATCTAGTGTATGTAGCATTAATCACCTCAAGCTCCAATTCATCAGTCAAGTCTGCAAATTCAACCGAGCTAGGGTCTTGGCCTCCTCTCAAACAAGGTCGATCCGAAGAGAGAAAAGTAACATTGAAATCACCTTCGACCAGCTAGGCCAACCCCGGGCCAGTGTTTCTAGCACTACGGAGGTCAACCCACAAATCCGACGAAAGCCTATAAGCAGAGGCCATAGACACACGAAAAAGCAACATGTGTGCATGATGTGGCATTCTCCAAAAGAACAGTGATAAGATGTCTCCCCTTTAATTCAGAAACCAGGCTAAAGATGGAGTTTTTTCGAGCAATGATCGCCCCTTTAATGTGCCAAACCATGTCCAAAGTTATGTAATCCGATAACGAACCAGTCCCCATAGATCTCCAAAAGAAAGTAGAGCAGGAGGAGGCCACATCACAACCCCGTTCGACCAATAGAATAGAGCAATGTTTCTCTGGATCACCCGAACCCCCCATGTTCCAAGTTAGAACCTTCATTTAAGAACCATAGAAGGGCCCAAAGTTCTAACCACGCCCGCTACCACTGCCACTTGAGAGTTATGGACCGAGACGATTGTATTTTGCCCGCTTTCTATTCTTGTATCTCCTCAACCTTCTCCCTTGTACGCCCCCCCCCACGATAGAAAAAGCAAGAGTAAGAAGCTGGCAATGAGGTGATATTGTCTATCGTGGGTCGAGGGAGGATTCCAAGACGCAAATGAACCACGACAGATTCCAGAGCATCGGCAGCTCGTTCGAGGGAGACTTCCACTGAGGAAGAGGACCCGAAACACCTTCAAGCGGAGGAATCTCCATATTGGCAAGATGAGTACATGGGAGATCCACAATTGCCAACGATGCAGATACACCGAACGTAGACGATCACGCAAATGATTTTATCCAGGGCAGCACCAAGGGATCTAACTATGTGTGCTCAAGACTTTCAAAGGGCACTCCAGGAGAAAGCTCGAAAGAGTTCTCCTGTCTAATTCGTGCCTTATCGAGTGTATTCAAATGGATGTAATGATCTATATATGTAACCAATTAAGAGTCCACCGACCGTAACCGATCCCCCCCCCCCACTCAGCCTCCAAAAGATTCAATTATCAGCACGGGTTTAACACTGCCCGATCTCAAGAGGAGGCAACAAAATATCTTGTCGCTTCTAGTAAGAGACGGAGCCCTAAATAGAAGCTCCCTAATATTGGCGGAGAAATGGGGGAACGGGTACGAAGAAAGCTCGAATGTTTCCATGTATAGCTCTGCAATCAAAAGCAAAGATTTGAACTCCATAACTTCCTCCTCCTTTTGAAAAACTTCCATAGATGGCTCTTTCAAGATATCTGCAAACTTCTTTTATGAGATTTCCGTTACCAGAAGTTGCTTCGCCGGCATGGCTAGGGAGGAGCTAGCGATTGCTTCAAACGTAGTAGAAGGCGGTGGTGGTATGGATAAAATCTTTACCAACAGCTTGAAGGAGGCTCGTCACACCTTTAACGTGCAGACTGACTCACTGAGAAGAGTCGAGTCCTTCAAGGACCACCAACGTCGCCAATGAATCAGAGCATGGAGAACAGCCATCGGCAAAAAGCATCATCATAGGTCCAAGGCTCCTCGGTGTGATTTTAGAGCTCTGACCGATCGAGATAGAAAAGGAACTCCGAATATACGAGCCACATGTGATGAGTTGATTAGTGCTTCGCCATCGGTGAATCATGGGAGGCGCCACTTGATTCGTATATTCTGATCAGTCTATAGCATAGTTTTAAAAACCAATGCCTCAAGGCGCAAAGGCGTACGCATCGAGGCGAGGCGCGCCAAAAAGGCCCCGAGGCGCATGCCTCAGGTCCTCTGGGTGGGACGTACGCCTTGACCTGGCTTCAGGCGTTCGAGGCATGAGGCGCTCGAGACGAGGCGGAGGCGTAAGCCTCGAGCTGGAGGTTTTTTTTACTTTTTGGTTATTTGTTTTGCCTGACCATATTTTTACATAAGCGTTGTGTTTTTTTATATTTGTGATTATGTTTTCATGTTAAACCATGCATAGTTGCATATTTCCATACATAGCTCCAAGTAAAAAAGAAAAGATCGCCAGAAACAAACGAAGCTCAATGATCTTATATACATCATGTTCAAATTATCATACATCTACACATACTAATAGATTTGAGTTTAAATTGTAATAAATTGTTTATATTAGTTCAAGTTTGCAACTTAATTTTGTTATTTGGTTGTATGAGTTGTGAGACACCCATTTTGTTGGGGTATGATATGGCACGAGATGCATATCATAGTTCTCCAACTACATACAGCAAGACAAATGGTTGGGACTCAAGGCATATCAACATTTTTTTACTTTGAACGCTAAAAAATATGATTTATATTGTACTCTTAGTATTAAGTATAGACATTAGTTCGGTACTCATAAAATCGTTGAAGTTGGAACTTGATATTTCGTATATTAGTGGCTTAATATTAGTTTTTTTTAACTTCAATGCTTTCACTGCTTATGTGTTGTATCTTTTACTAGTCTGAAATTATTTTTGAATGTGTTTTTTTGTAAAACTTAATATTATTATATACTTTTTAAGGTTTTTTTGCTTTAATTTTAATTTTTAAAAAATGAGGCTTGCGCCTCGACCGCCTCGAGGCATACGCCTCGCCTCAATTTACAGGAAAATGCCTCAGACCGCCTCACGCTTTTTTAAACCATTGTCTATAGCCGTATGTTGATTCCCGATTTTGACAAACCCCGTACACAGAACAAATTGGAGTCTAGACCAATGATATCGTCCGTCAATGAACTTCCCAGTAGCTCTCGCAATGATCCCATGATGGATTGGACATCCACCTCTCCAGCTACAGAGAAAAAAAATGAGAAATCCTTCTTTTACTAAGACCGCTTCTTGTTTTCCAAGACGAACAACCGACGCATGAACACATTGCAGAGCGCACGGTTGATGTCATAGTGCGCATTGAAACTTTAGGTTTTCCAACCGAATTGGCTTGCGAACGCAGCGGGGCAAGCCAGCTTCCGGTGTCCTTCCTACAGTTGAAACATCGTAGCGGTAGTGTGCACGACACATCCAGATGACCAAAGAATCCACATCTGAAACATCAATGGCCTTGTTTCCGGTGAGAAATGAATGACCAATCCTCCTCCCTCTCTCCTTCATGTTTGGTGGCTCTCTCACGCCTTTCCACGTCCGTGTTGGTAGCTCTCCTTCATTTCTTTACTCTACCTTCAACATTTTTTAATAAAGTGGTGGGTGCTCGTAGCTTATTGTATTTTTTTAGGAAAAAAAGGTACGACATTGAGAAGATGCCTACCCAAGATATTCTATATATTCACAGTAAGTATAAAGAAATTACAAAGCTCGAAAAACTTTAAGCTATTAGAATGCTAAATTACATTTCCCGTGTACATACTTTCTCCTCGAAAGAAACATCTATTCCGAGAATCCACACGGACTACAGAATAGCAGTCACCCAAACTTTGAGGGGGCTACTCCCATGGTCAAAAGCGCCAAGAGACATCCAAAAATCATCCCAATTCCCTATCAACACCCTCTCTACATGTGTTGCAATCCAGAACTCCTTAGCAACATGGCATCTAAAGAATAAATGCTCTACACCCTCCTCTGTCGAACAGCGCTCGCATGTGTCAACGCATCTAAGAAAGAAGCGTGATCTTCTCTCACATGTAAGTAGGTGGTCCCTCCTCATCAATCAAATAAAAAGATGGTCCGCAAAGGTACCTTCCAGCTCCAAAAGTCAGTGAACTGATCATAGGCAAGTCTCGGGTCCAAAATCTCCATCCGATGAAAAGCCTTATGTGCCTTTTGCATGTTGGGAGAAAAGAATTTCATATACATGAAGAGACCCTAGGGCTCTCTTATATAGGAGAAAAGCTCTGGGTTAATTACATAAGAAGTACATGAAGAAAATAGAAATAAGAAATGAATATAAAGAGATACAAATATCTCAACATTCCCCCTCAAGACGGAGCATATATGTCTATCATGCTCAGCTTGGAACATCACTAAAATGGACCTCTAACAAGGGCTTTGGTGAATATATCAGCAGTCTGATCTCTAGTAAAAACATGGGTGGTGGATATGAAACCCTTCTGGATCATATCTCTGTTATAGTGGCAATCCACCTCTACATGCTTGGTCCGTTCATGGAATGCAGGATTATTAGAAATAAAGAGAGCTGCTTGATTGTCACATAGAAGCTCCATGGGAAGAGGTACCTCCACAGCAAGATCGGTCAAGACAGATCTAACCCACATCATCTTTGTGCTCCCCTGAGCCATGGCTCTATACTCAGACTCTGCAATGGATCTAGCAACCACTGTCTGCATCTTGTTTTTCCATGACACGAGTGAGCTCCCAACAAAAATAGCAAAGCCAGAAGTAGACTTCATGTCTATAGGGCATCCTGCATAATCTGCATCTGCACAAGCCGTCACCTCAAGAGATGTACTTCTCCTGAATAAAAGACCAGTGCCTAGCACAGTCTTCAAATATCTCAGAATCATATAAACAACATCCATATGAACCTTACCGGGTTGCTCCATAAACTGGCTCACCTTGCTTACAGCAAAGGATGTGTCTAGTCTGGTGATAGTAGCATAGAGTAACTTCCCAACGAGCTATTTGTATCTCCTCGTGTCTACCTCCTAAGTATCATCATCATATAATCTCATGCTCAGATCTATAGGGGTAGTAGCAGGCTTGCACCCTGTCATACATATCTCTAGTAGAAGATCGGTAACAAACTTCCTCTGGGTCAAGGAAGTATCGAAGATTACCAAGGTCCTTGGTCACAAACTGCTGACCTAGGAACTCCTTGACGGCCTGAATGCCATGTTCATCATCACCCGTGACAGAAATATCAACATAGACAAGAATAGCAATAGTACCTCTCTGTATCATCTGAACAAAAAGCAAGTGATCCGCAGTAGACTGCGCAAACCACTGGTGCTCTATCAACTCTGAAAGCTTCCGGTACCAAGCTCTCGGACTCTGCTTCGGGCCATAAATCGCCTTGTGGAGCCTACACAACTTCTGAGGTTCCCCCTCAGCAGCAAATCATGGTGGTTGCTGCATATATACCTCTTCATGTAGATCTCCATATAGAAACGCATTCTTCACATCAAGTTGGTAAAGAGGTCATTCCCGTGAAACAGTAACTGATAGAAGAATGCATTATGTCAAATGTCTGGCCACTAGAGAGAAGATATCATGATAGTCCACCCCATAAGTTTATGTGAACCCACGTGCTACAAGCCTTACCTTGTAGCGATCCACACTGCCATTTACATGCTGCTTTACCGTAAAGATCCATTTGCACCCCACAATAGAGGCACCTGGAGAAGCAGAAACAACACTCCAGGTACCACAAGATTGCAAAGCAACCATCTTCTCCTCCATGGCAAGTCGCCAACTACTATCATGTATAGCCTCTTGATATGTTCACGGGAGAGTAACAGTTGAGAGTCACGTACCAAACCTCATGTACTCCTCTGAAAGATGGTCCAAAGAAACATGTGTAGCTAGAGGATAAGTGGCACAGTTACGAAGCGGCTTCCTCAAGGCAATAGGTACATCAAGGTCATCAACCTCTCTACTTTCTGGTATCAGCTCCTCATGTACAATATCATGTGTAACAAGCATATCACTAGTGCCATCAGTTGAAACAATGTGTTCATTACATACCTGAGGCATGCTGGATGACGGGGAAGGCGCATGAATAGAGGGGCGAGTAGAGGACTTGCAAATGTAAAACTGTGGTAGGAACTGTGTCAGGGTAGACGGAGGTGGAGGTGGTGGAGGAGGTGGAGGTGACTCAACATGGGGTGTTGTTGGTGGAGATAACGGAGGTGGTGAAACAAAGACATTATAGCCAGAGTAAGCATTAGACAACCTGTCACCTGTAGGAGAAAAATACATAATAGACTCAAAAAATGTGGCATCAGCACTCACATAATATTTTCTCCCTACAGGATCAAAACATATATACCCTTTTTGGGTACGAGAATTATCAACGAAGATACATTTGACAGCTTTAGGAGAAAGCTAGTCACGACCAGGGGTAAAATTGTGGACAAATGCCCCAGATCCAAAGACCTTGGGAGTGTGGGAGAATAGGTCCTTCTCGGGAAACGCAATCCAGAAAGGAACCTTTTCTCCAAGGATAGTAGAAGGCATGTGGTTCACCAAGTAACATGCAGTGAGAACCGCATCACCCCAGAATGAATGAGAAGCTCGACTCTGAATCAAAAGAGTCCTCGTGACATCCAAAAAATGACGGTGTTTGCATTCAACAACACCATTCTGATGCGAAGTGTAAGCACAAGAAGTCTAATGAACAATACCAAGAGATCTGGTAAAGTCAGACAACTGTAAAGTAGAAAACTCCAAGGCATTGTCAATACAAATAAACAACACATTAGCAGAAAAAATATTCTTAATCTCAATAAGAAATGATTTAATAACAGGACCAGCTTCATACTTATTCTTTAACAAGAAAAGCTAAGATAATCTAGAGAAATCATCCACAGCAACCATATAGTACAGATATCTCTGATGATCGGGAACACGACTAGGACCCTAGATATCAAAATAAAACAACTCAAACAACTGACTACTGTGACAACTCGGAAAAGAAGAACGATGGTACTTCCCAAGCTGACATGCCTCACACTCCAAGGTAGTACGAGACTACGAGTAGAGATCTGAGGGAGAACATGACACGACTTCTGTAGAGGAATGTGTCCAAAGCAAAGATGCTACATGAAAGGAGAAACATATCCAAATGGAATAGTGGCAGCACCAGCATATGGAGGTTGGACCGGTCTATAAAGCCCTCTCTGTTCACAGCCACATTCAATCATCCTGCATGTGGGTATGTCCTGAAAGTCTGAAACACAAGAGAAGAGGGGTCAAAAATGGCACGGCAATGTAAATATTTTGTAATCTGACTAATGGACAAAAGATTCATCTGAAATTCTAGAGCACGTAAGACATTCTGCAGGCGCATCGAGGGAGCTAGGACAATCTCCCCCTGACCAACAATGGGTAGATGAACCCCATTAGCAATCACCATCGATCTACCAAGAAGGATAGACCTATAAGAACTGAACTGTGCTCGATCGCCACACATATGATGAGATGCTTCAGAGTCCATGATCCAATTAGTCAAATCTGAAATGCTACTATTGGTATGTGCATAAGCAATACCTGACAAACTCGACGAAGCTCTGGCAGCAGCTACGAGAACTAAAGAACGTGTAGTCGAAGCGGTTGGAGTAGTCAACATCTCTCTCAATCTGGAAACAATATCATCAAATCGTGCATCATGAGAAGGAGTTGAAGTAGGCTCTATCAGCTCAGCAACATGGGCAGACGCGGGATACACATGCTTCAGATAGCATACCTCCTCCGAATGACCTGGACGGTAGCAATATGAGCATGGACCACGTTGATGTCTTCATGCTCGACCACGAGGTCCGCGTCCGCGAGACTGTGAAGTACCCCCTCTACTACGAGAAGTCACTATAACAAAGGAAATCTGGGCCATGGTAGTAGATGAAGTAGTGATCCTGCTCAGCCTCTTATATACCTCCTCCATTGGAGGTATCGTCTCTCCAGTAAGTAGTTGAGTATGTGTTGCATCATACTCAGAGTCAAGGGATGACAGAAAGGCTCCTGTCATAGTGACATTCCGATATGCTTGTTGTTGCTCAGTGCTGGTAGTAGTAGGCATAAAGTTATACAGACGCTCAAGCATGCCTCTAAGATGCGAGAAGTGGGCAAGAAGAGGTGAAGAGGTTGATCATTCTGCTTGGTCAAAAAGACATCATACTGCAATTGTAGAATCTTGCTCTCATTCTTGGCATGCCCATTGTTGGAGTATTTGATGTATGCGTCGGTTATGAGGGAGATGGGTAAATGGATCCCTCCAGGATCCATTTACCCCATCCACATGTTTAGTCCCGCATCTACTAGTGGTGGGCCTTGGAGGTTTTGTGGAGGCTATATATAGAGCCCCAGACCTCCTGTATCCATTGAGAAAAAGGAATGTAATATCCGCCCCTTTGAGGGCTTCACCTGTGGTTTCATCCCGCTCCTCAGGGAGTAGGGTTCCACGTAAAAATCGTGGTATTCCATGTCTATATTTCTTTGTTCTTACGCTCTGTTTATCATTCTGCTTCTGCTTCCTATTTTCTAACATGGTATCTGAGCGGGTTCGATTCTCGAGTTTTTCAATATGTTAACGATTTGTTCGAGATTCGAAATTGAGTTCATGATAAGAGTAGTTTGATCTTGCGTTCGATTTCGAAGTTGTATTTTCATGTTCATCATCATTCAAGATCTTCTCTTGTTCATGGTTCGTTTCTATGCGGATTAGTGCTCCCTAAGCATCCCTGAATGGTTCATTTAGGGTTACCTAAATGGAACCCTAGCATTTCTTAGCATGTCTACAACGTTGTTTGTGGTCCTCATCCTCAATATGAAGCATTCAGAGGTTCCGATTCCTGGCCAGGCTCGAGGACAGTGCCGCCGACCCCTCCTTGCGACTTCAGACTACGCCTCCTCGCGCCTTGCATTCTAGCGGCGCAGGCGCATGATACAACCATGCCGCGGCTCCGCTCCAGCAACTCGAAGGGCTCTCCAAGCGATGTCGGCTTATCGGGTGTCCCTCTTCTCCAAAACGACACAGGCGACACCTCCCGGGCTCCGCCTCCTCTCCAAAAACCTCCAGGCGGAGGCGAATCTCCTCGTTGGCGTGAGCTCCCGATCTGGGAGTGTCCCAGTTGGCAGTCGGAGGCCCACCTCTCATCGCGCAAGCCCCTGCGCGCATCCCTTGTACGGCGAAAGCATCCAGGTGTCGCTTCCACTGCGGCAATCTTGCGATCTTGATACTCCAGGCGCACATCCGCAAGGGCTCAGCCCTTCCTCCCAACGTCACTCCCAGCATCGTGGCGACGTGAGATAGGATTTCCCCGTTGGGAACCCTAGTTGCGGGTGAGAGGGTTTATTAGCCCAACGAGCCCCATGCTTATTTTAAAAAAAAGCGGTGAAGGTTGTATCTTTAGGTCCATGTGGGCCGTATATTGTTTCAACAAACAAAAAGGTGGAGAGCAGAAAAAAAAATTTGATTAAAAGAAAAAGGGAGGCCTTACACATTAAAAAATGTTTTTCAAAAAAAAAAGATGCGTACAAGAAAAAACCGTACGCAAGTATTTCAAAAAAATTGCAAAAAAAGAGCCGTAAAAAAATGGAACGGCCAAATGTTATTCATGATTTGAGAAGCCGAAAAATTTGTGAACGGCTTATTGGTATTTTGTACCCCTATTTATCTTGTCCTCACCCAACTTTGTCGATGTCATTTTCTGACAAGTATGGGAGAAAGGGGGAGTATATGTAGAGTCACAGGTCTTGATTCAGATTCCAGATTCAGATGTCAGTCTCCAGACCAGCCAGTTGATCAGACTCTACAGATTCCCATTTCAGACTTGAAGATGTTTCCGAGTCTCCAATTTCAGACACGCACGAGTATGCGGTCTTCTTTCAGATGTGCACATGTTTGCCATCATTGTTAGTGGTCCCCATCTTTTCTTGTTGTTTCGGCCAGAGTTTTCATGTGAGCCATAGGGACTCCAGAGTAGAGGACCATTCCCTATGCCATGTTGGCAAGGGTTTTCATGTGGTATTATAGGTATACCAGAGTAGTGCACCATTCTTTGTGCCAGATGGGAGAGACCCAGTCCTCCGACGAAGAGACTTCTTTCAGACTCCATTCTCCAGCGACCGTGGACTCCGACAGGGATTGCACTTCCACGGCCTTTTTCAGTTCGACCATTTTCAGGAATGGAGCAATTGTCCACATGTTGTGGCGGGCCAGAGTACTCCGACGAGGAGACTCATTTCCAGTTGCAGTGACTCTGACAGGCGCAGTTCAGAGAACATACTCTCCGAGGAGGAGATTCAGCAGACTCACACTCCAGCCCGTTCGTCCTCCTCACCTGCACGGCATGAGAAGCAACGTCCTCGACAGCAGCAGTTGTGCGCGTTGGGTTGATATTGTCCGTAGTGTCATGTATCGTGAGTTGAGTTTCTTTTTGTTTGTCCAAGTTGAGCATTGCATGCTCCAGCTTGAGGGGAGTGTTGGAATATTTGATGTATGCATCGGTTATGAGGGAGATGGGTAAATGGATCCCTCCAAGATCCATTTACCCCATCCACATGTTTAGTCCCACATCTACCAGTGGCGGGACTTGGAGGCTCTGTGGAGGCTATATATAGAGCCCCAGACCTCCTGTATCCATTGAGAAAAAGGAATGCAATATCCGCCCCTTTGAGGGCTTCTCCCGTGGTTTCATCCCGCTCCTCAGGGAGTAGGGTTCCACGTAAAAATCATGGTGTTCCATGTCTATATTTCTTTGTTCTTATGCTCTATTTATCATTCCGCTTCCGCATTCCTATTTTCTAACACCCATATGTGTATGTTAAGATGTCCCGCATAGTGGGTTGATTAACGATGTCGGTTGGCAATCTCCGTGGTGAGCGTCCCGGAGAGCCAAATCCGAGCATAGGCATCATCTTGCTTCCAAGAAGCATTAGCCCCAGTCTTGTCCATCGGCTCTAAATCCGTCAGAATGTGCTCCTTGTTATGGAACTGCATAAGGGTGCGAAACTGCATGGACCACAACTCGTAGTTGGTCTCATCCATCTTCATGATGGGAGTCGGGCCCTTGAAGACACCGAACGATGAAAAAAACGTCACCCTTGTTCTCTGACATGATAAAAAGAACGTCGATAATACGAAACAAAACTAAGGAGTAGACTACTCTGAGCGAGTCTACACAATCATATGGAGGATTGGTTGCATATGTAGACTCATACAACCATCATCGTCAATCTTTGTTGTAATTTAGGGTTGGAAGATGTGATTTATAGTTTCGAAATCACAAAATCCGAACAAAATCAAACCGTATAGGCCTGCAGAAACGACCGAACTGCAGCCCGCAGAATGTGGGACGACCCACAAAGTGGTGATGAGCAGCAAGGCCGTGAGGAGAAGGGAACTGGCTGCTGGGGAGGCCGATTCGGCAGGCTGCGGTGGCTTGATGTGTGGCGGCCTGCTGGATTGTCGGCGGTGGAGAGAGGGGCTGCAGGCGGCTGGGTAGTACGGGGGGTGTAGGGTTAGGGTTAAGGTTGGTGGGATATGGGAACCCCGGTCTAGGACCGTTGCTCCGATACCATGTTGGGAGAAAAGAATATCATATACATGAAGAGACCCTAGGGCTCTCTTATATAGGAGAAAAGCCCTGGGTTAATTACATAAGAAGTACATGAAGAAAATAGAAATAAGAAATGATAAAGAGATACAAATATCTCAACACCGCATAACGAATCGTCCATTAATCCATAACAAGTGATCAACAGTGTCTTCAGCCCGCTCCCAACCAGTAATACATCCAACAACTGTAAAAGCTCCACGAAACGCTCATCTGATAACTCTATTCAAAACCACGGCATCTAGCTCTTGCCTTCCCAGCAATCTCTGACGAAACCCTCCGAGGTTGCAGCCGATCCTGCAAAGAACCTTGCAGCGTGTGATCATCATCTCAGAAACAGAAAACACATCCATTACGTAAGGTAGGCTTCATGAGCAGAACAACAAGCGGCATCATCGAACAAATCCCCTTCCAGAAAATGGAAGGGAAGCGTGCATCATCTCTTTGCGATAATTGATCCATAAATAACCATAAATGGAACACAACAGCTTGCACAACAAGTCAGAGCCTCCTCACCAAATCCGCGTCACCCATGTTGCCAATAGTGTGATACTCATCATCTCCATGCTTCGAATCCCCAACGCTCTATCTTCATTTGCAAGCATCAATGTGGTCCAACCCACCAAAGGCATGCCCATTTCCTTGCAATAAGAGGCCCAAAAGAAGCGCCTCATGATGCCCCCCAACATCCCCTTAACCCCGACGGGCAGCATTCTGGAAGACAGGAAGAACACCATAATAACTTACAAAACCGCCTTCAATAAAATAAGGCGTCCACCTCTCAATAGATAAGCAGCACTCCAGCTTTCCAACTTCTTCTCCAACTTATCAATCATAAAAAAGTCACTTCGACTTACGAAGTCTCCTGCTCACTAGTGGAAGACCAAGAAAAGTTATCGGGAGGGCTACACGTCACGTCCGCATCGTAGTCTCACAAGATGACACCTCCTCGTCATCCATCCCGAATGGTACAAAAGCATATTTTGCCTGATTAATCTTCAGGCCCTAGACCAATACAAAAAGCTCAATCACGATGGCAATCCCCTCCGCAACCTCAGTCACATGCTCCACAAAGAAAATAGTATCATTCGCATTTTGAAGAGTAGGGATCGAAATGTCGCATGTGCGAAAGCCCGCTAAGAAGCCACCGTATTCTACCAAAGACACCATCATGACTGGTCTATTGTATCATTTTAATGACATCTTATGTAATTTAACCTTATCAAAGATATTGCCCATTCTCTTATAAAAGAGTGCCTAGGATTCATTGCTAAATAAAAAGTTTGTTTTTCTTCCACATGACTGTATGTTGGTGTTATAATAGCCCGTAAAATGCCACCAAAAAGCAAACATCGTAATCAATTAAGTCTTGAGGGAGATACTTTTTTCCTTTTCCTCGGAACACAGATCGTGTGTGAGAATTTCTAGTTATGCCAAACAACCAGCAGTGCTAGCCATGCCATCGTCAGCCAATTGCACTGCTAGAAGCGACCGCACCAGCCGATGCCATGTGGGGCAATTCTCGGGTGCTTAGAGCATGCGCAATCGGTCCTTAGGCAATCCCTTCGGCCTTATCTGATCTTCTGAGCACATAAATTGCATCCTATAATCATGTGTGCAGACTCTTATCTCGATATGTCAGTCCTGTTTTGAGGCACGCAAATACTAATGATTGTATATTCTATGTGAACAATTTAGGGTTGCATTGTACCTTCCCTCTTGTTTGACGGTCGCGACTTATCTTCGTGATCACCATGGCAACCCCGACCAGATCTCAGTAGACAAAGTCGATTGTCTCATGTTCTCCTATAATTATCCAAGACACCTCTATTAAAGAAAGAACTATGTTATACGGCCGAATGCCTCTAATGTCTTTCTTACTCGTCAGAAAAAACTGTCCACAAGAAGGATCCTCTAAATGAAATCAATAAGGAATTTGATGTGTGTGAACAAGAAAACTGTGATACCGTACTCTTAACTGGCTCAGCAACAGTGTGCCAAACCATCTATTGTTGTGAATCTTATCTATAAAAAACACTTACAGGACGTGGGCATTTATATATAACTTGTATGACTCTATACAATTCTCAACTGATGCTAGACATCTGTATCAAATTAGCATTGCAACAATGGTAGATATAGTATTATCTTTAATTGATATTAATTTAAAAATGATATAAATATTTATATGATTATTTACATTAACAAAATTTCTTTTTCTAGAATCTGTTAATAACAATCCAATATGAACAAATGTCGCATTTTCAAGGCAAGTGATATAACATTATTGTATTTCATCAACATATTATCAAAATATTGGGTATTTGTATAATGATTAAAAGTATTTATTATAATAGAAAAGGATGGGAACTTTAATCAAAGTTGTAATACCCCTCTCTACTCCCATTTGTCATCCCGCCACCCATGTTGCGCCAACGTGAAAATAGCTATCTATCAGGAAATTGGGCACGGGCTAGTTGTTTGATCTCCTTGCATCCTGGGGGAGTTGAGTCCGGTCGACCCATTGCATCCTAGGGAAGCTGAGTCGGGTCGACCCACAATCTTTCTTGTTGACGAGCAGATATGCCAGGAATCAGGGAGTTGGATAGGAAAGCATGGGAAGAGGCACGAAGCCTCTCTTGCGTGCCGGATCCATTAGGGAAGACAATGGGGGAATATATATGATGATATATTTTTTATATGTCTCAATGAAGCAAAAAAATCATTTCAATGTAAAAATAGATGTCTTAATTTAAGAGTAGAAATTTCCTCAAGATGTATAGCATACAATGCATTTATTCTCATTCCCCCTCTAAATCTGTCTAGGGACACCATAAAAGAAATGCAGGAGGATCTTGCAGCAATGAAAAGTTCAGGCTCATACTAGTAGATAAGCTAGCGGGAAGATAGGACTCTTACCCGATACTTAAAATGCAAGACTGCCCAGGTGGTAAAGATGAGGTTGGCAATGCAGGGGAGTTGGTGTTCTTGGTATAGTAGGGAGAACATATCCATTCCGATTCTGCAATACGCTAATGACATTGTGCTTTTCTTGGGGGCTGAAGAGGAGAAAATTCGAAGAGCGTCAGTTATTATGGATATCTTCGGGGACATTTTGGGGCTTCTCATCAACAGGGATAAGTCGGCGGTGGTGCCTTTCGGCCTTGTGAGGGACGAGGTGTGGCGTGCCTCCAATTTACTGGGTTGTCTGACAGCTGCGTTGCCGATCACTTACCTGGGGCTCCCATTAGTGGCCGGGGGGCCGAAGGTCGAGGATTGGAAGATGATGGTGGAGAGATTGGAGGAGAAGCTAGCGGGATAGAAGGTGACACTGCTCTTGAAGGGTGGGAAGTTGGTATTCTTGAAGCATGTTCTCTCGTCCATTCTGATATTCTTTTGTTCCACTAGATCTTTACATGAAAGGGTCTGCGCCAGGATTGAGGTTCTGATGAGGAGAATCTTTCGGTCAGATGGGCGGCAAGGCAAGAAGGGCGTCAACCTGGTGGATTGTGCAGGGTGACGGCTGCAAAGAAGAAGGGTGGGCTCGAAGTGTTGCATATGGGAGACATGAATAAGGCTTTTATAAATGGGTGGTGCGGGTGTGGGGGAAGTCGCAGGACCTAGTGTGTCGCATGCTCGGGAAGATCTACAGCATTACCTTGTCGTTGGAGGTGGCCCCGGACTCGCTTCCATCTTCCCTGTGGAAGGGGATGACGTCGATCGTTCCAAGGATTGCTTCTGGATTGAGACCAATTTGGGGGGATGGCTCGAGATTTCGATTCTGGAGGGATGACTTGACGGGGGATGGGGTGTTGGGGGAGCGGTACCCACGCCTTTTGAGGTTGGTGGCTGACAGGGAGGTGCGTGTGCATGAGGTTTGGGAACATGAGGCCTGGTCTCCGACGTTTCTTTCTGCTTTGACGGAACAAGGGGTTGAGAAGTTCCTTTCTCTGTAGTCCAAGCTGCTTCAGAGCGAGCGCTAGTCTTCGGGAAGAGATCATCTTGTCTGGGGAGATGGGAGGTTTACAGTGCGTAAGGCTTATCTTTTTCTGGTGGAGGATGGGGAGGAGGTGCAGGAGGAGGTTCAGGTCGACATGGGGCTCATTTGGTGGCGCAGGGTACCTATCAGAGTCAAGATTTTCTTATAGATTTTTAGACTTGGGAGGATACTTACCAAGGTTCGTTGGGGGCATTTGATGGGTTGGAGGATAGTGCATACAACAGGCATGGAGGGCCGAGGGAGAATGTGGATCACTTGTTCTTCTCTTGCTCGTTATCTCAGGAGATATGGACTCAGGCGAGCATCGTGTGGCTTTCACGGGAGCGAATGCACCGCATCTGGAGGGATACCCGGTCGGTTTGCAGGTTCGACCAAGAGGACAGTATGTACCCGTTTGCGATGGTGTGGTCGATTTGGTGCGCCAGGAACAAGGTCATCGGGGGGGGTAATGCGGATAATGTACTGGGGCACGGTAGGGTGCTATGTGTATTGTGGCAAATGTAAAATGATGTAACTTCTTTCACTTTCCCTTTATTATTATGATTATACATATGTGATGCGGTGGAACCCGCTATGGGATGCCACCCTATTTTTCTTCAAAAAAAACACTCGTTATTAGGTAGTGAAGGACCAATTTGTTTATTCATATATGGTTTTTCTCCACAGCTTGATGTCACACTTCCAAGTTCAATTCAAAAAAGAAAACGCTCCCAAGCATTATTACATAGGTTGGTCCTACATCTATTGAGTTCTTTTTTTTTTTTTGAAACTCTACATCTATTGAGTTCTATGTTGCAAGCTCCGGTGGACGTAGAGGATGTCCTAGAGGATGAGGTTGTGGCCATGATTCAGGACATGGCCGTAATAGTATTTATCGTCTTTGTACTCACTGTGACAGCATCAATCACTTCTCAATATTATTGGGTAATATTTGGATGTCCCATTGCCAATCAATTCGATACAGCATATAACTAATATTTTTAAGAATAAGGGGTGGACCACCCTTAATAAGTAGTCAACTTGTAAACAACTAAGATGGATTTACTCCACTACCTGAGAGCAGACTTTTCGGCTTTCTTCTGAAGATTTTCATGAGATTCAGTGATCTCTTTTCCTATTGATGCAAGTTTAATTATGGCTAAAAAGATTGTATTCAATCAGAATCCTCATTTTCATTGCCAATTGGATTACCGACTCATGTGCCTCCAATCATTGTACTATAAAAGGTAGTTCTCTCTCTGATTCTCAGCCTCTGGTATTATTACTTCACTCAGATTGCACAACGGCTCATTCTCACCCTTTACTTCCAAGATATGGTACAAACTAAAAAGAGGGTTACTGCACAACTCTAGTGTAGCTTCAGAGGATTAGATTGTCGATGTATACACCAAGCCTCTTGCCCATACAAAATTTGTGAGATGTTACGACAAGCTAAGCATAGTTGATATTATAAATGCTCCAATTTAAGGAGTATTGAGAGATATAAATTGCATACCCTCTCAGTGTAATCTTTTCTTTTTACGGTGTCTCTATAGTGTAACCTAACCATAGACATCTCCCTTTATAAAGAACCCAGGGGTACAATCTCTAATGGAAAGAAACATTCTCCTTTAACTAATACCAGCCGATAGAGAAACAGGATCAGCAAGTTTTTTTTGAAAAAAAAGGTAGTCAATTATGTATTGTTACTCTTTTATGCTTTAATCGATTTATAAGTTGAAGGTTTTCATTGCACAATGTATCTAAGTTTTTTTTGTTTTTAAAAAAATGTAGTCAACCATTTATTGTTACTCTTTGTGCTTTAATCGATTTATAAGTTGAAGGCTTTCATTGCATGATGTATCTAAGTAAGAAAACTTCTTGAGAAACTTGCTTGAACTTTTAGCTGGAGCATTTTGTTTAACACTTCATATTATTTGAGTTGGGCTTTCCAGAAATGTTTATGTTTTTTTACCAAATAAAAAATAGAGTGAAACACCATTGCTTATAATAAGGTTTGCGCTATCTTGAGTAGTCCTTCAACTACTTGATCATGGAATAGCACAGGAATATTTTGTCCTTCTCGACTTGAGGTTCAATGCTAAACCCGAAATGTTAGGTTTTCTATGAAAACAAATATACAGCTTTCTTTTGAGGACTATGGACATCTTCTGCAACTTTTGCTATAATCAATTGGATCTTCTATTGTTGATGCAAGTCTTGTTATTCCTAAAAAAATATCATACATGATTGAAGACCTTATTTACATTGTCAATTGGATTACTTACTCAAGTGCTTCCGATCATTTTATCGGATAACGTGGTTATCTCTTTGATTCTCAACCATTTAGTATTATTGCCTCACTAAGATTGCCCAATGGCTCAATCTCACCTTTCAATTCTTGGATTTGGTACAACGAGGATTGTGTACCTCTAGTGTAGCTTTAGAGGATCAAACTATCGATTTATTCACTAATCCTATAAATCGTACTCAATTGATAGATGTTGTAACGAGCTATGCATTGTTGATATATATGCTCAACCTTGAGGGGAGCGTTGAGATATATGAGTTGTGCAATAGTACTCCTACCTTTTCTTTTCTATGGTATCAACTGTAACATTAAACCCTAGGCCTCTGCCTATATATGTAGCCCTAGGGTACTATCTCAAAAAAACAATAAACATTCTCTCCTTTAACAAAAATTAGTCGACTAGGAAACACTGATACAGAACTGTTGGTTGTTTTTAAGAGATGTAGTCAATTAATTGAATTGAAAATCAACTCTTTTGTGCTTTAACGGTTTTAGATTTATGGTTTTCTTTTTCTTACTTGCAAGCCCAACTTTTTGCGGAGCCTGTTTTGGAAATGAGATCTTCAAAAAAGAGGTTTTTGGATCTTGAAATTTTGAATTTCAAAAGGGGAGCAAACCTGGAAGAGCGAGTTGCGCAACGCCGTTATCTCGAAGGTCTGGGATTTCCTCGCATGTAGTCTCGTTTATGGGACTTAGGGTTCTTTTCGACGCTCTTATCAGGAGTGGGTTGCAACCGAACCGAATCCCGTAAGCCCAATTCGGTTATGCCCCCTTCTGGAACCTCCAGCTGACCGAACTGTTTTACTTAACTCCACTGGATCTGGAAGGCATTGACCCGGGCCCAACAAGGGTTTTGAATTCAAACAGGTTTGTCTTGACGGCAACAAACACAATACGGAACATAATGTTACCTCTTGTATGCGCAATACGATGCCTCAGCTCGAGATTGCTTCTCCCTGCACTCCGAAGCAGGTCACCGCGGAGGACTACCGGTTGTTATTCCTCGGCTCAAGTTGCAGATTGAGCGAGGCAAAATGCAAGACGGGATCAATCTTCCATCCTGGAGGTTCCCCTTGAGGAAGATGGTTTGCGGCTTGATGTCCATCCCTAGGCCAAAACTCTTAGCCATGCTATTGGGGTGCTGGAGGATAGCTTTTTTCAAGACCCGTCCTCGGAGAGTCCGTTGCATGTGGTTCACCTTGAGGACAATCCGCAATCAACCTCATCCACCTCTTCTATTTTGGAGCAGGGCAATGGCGGAAAAGTGAATCGATGCAAAAACAGAAAATGGCCCTTTAGGACTGGAAAAGGGGGCATGCCTATTTCTGCGCACAAGGCCCAAGTGCCCGGGCAGCAGGCGTAGTCTCAACCTCGGGAGTGAATCAAAGTCCTAAATGAAAGTTCTAACATGGAATGTCAGAGGTCTGGGAGACCCCGAGAAACGAAGTTCGATCGGTGCACTTTTGAGAGAATAGGCACGTGATATTGTAATGATGCAAGAAACGAAACTATCTGCATGTTCCAATTTCTTATGGAACTCTTTGGGGGGATGGTTCTCTGTCAGACTACATAACGATTGATGCTTTTAGTAGTGCAGGGGGCATGCAATTGCTTGGAAAGGCACTCTTTTTTCTTTTATCTCATAGACTGAGTGCAGACATGTTAAGATAGTTCTCTAGAAAATCGTAATTATGGGATGCTCTTGGCAGTCTCTTGTGTTTATGGCCCTTGTTTATCGGCCGCAAAGATCGGAGTTATTGATGGATCTTTGTAACGCCAAAAGTCGTTTCCTTGGTGAGGCTTGGCTAGTCAGGGGAGACTTTAATGTGTCTCTGCTTTCTTCTGATCGCCCTCAGCTACGAGGTGGTCAAGACATGGGTTCTAATGAGCTTGTTGAGCTTATAGATGGCATGCATCTTGACGTGATTGATGCACCTGATACCAAATTTACTTGGAGGAACTTTGACTCCCACTCCCAAATTGATAGGTTCCTAGTCTCAGCGGAGCTTCTAGACATGTTCCCACCGTCTGCCTCTTCCTCTAAATCGTGTTCCAGGTCTGACCATACCCCTTTAGTTCGAGACTTCAGTGACTATTCAGTGCCACAGGATTTTTTCATATTTGAGTGTGTTTGGCTCCAAGAGGAGAAATCCAAAGATCTGGTCTTCGACCACTGCATCTCTACGGAGTGGTCAAGCTCCGTGGTCGCGTGCATGGCCCAGAAATTAACTTCTCGTGGTCTAGTGATTGATCGACCTTAAATCTCAAAATCGGTACTGATGATAGGTGCAATTGAGATATATGGTTCCTGGGCGCAATTGAGTATATATGCTTTCGGGCTTTCATAATCAAGTTGTGGATCAAACTCATAATGGCCAAAGTACGCGCATCCGATTTTGTTTGTTCAAAAAGAAGGTTAAAGAGGCTAGAAGAGTATGTCGAATAAGGGCAAAAGCAGTGGTGTGCAGACTAGATGGTTTAAAGATGATAGAGATATTGTAGCGGATGAGCTTAGAGAGAGGGAGGTGTCACAAAAGATGATCACGATTGAAGATAAAAAAAACGAGTTGTTGAATGGAAACATAGATGCAACAATCATGAGTCAAAGAAGGGGATGCAAATACAGCCTACTTCCATAAGGTTGTCAGTGGAAAATGTCATCACAATATGATTCAATCTATCGTGGAGATTGAAAGAAGGGTGGAGGGTGATCGGGATATGGGATGGGCGATTGCAGATCATTTTCGTGAATTCTCAAAAAGATTTGTTGGTAAACCTTGGAGAAGGACTGGCATGGGGGCGGCACAACTTTCTGAACAGCATGCAAATCATTTAGTTCAAATTTTACAATGGAAGTGGCTAAAGTCATGTCTGAGAGGGTGGAGGAATCTACCCTATAGCCCTTTCAAATGCTATCTACTTGGTGATAGCGAAGGTCCGAGCGAACAGGTTGAACAGGGTTATGGATCACATAATCTCACCTCTCCCATCAGTGTTTATACAAGGATGTCATATTGGTGATAGCTTATCTATGTCCACTAAGATCATAGCAGATTAGAAGAGACTGGGGTGAGAAGCATTTTTTGGAAGGAGGATTATTCAAAGGCCTATGACATAGTTGACCGGTGTTTTCTTCGGACGACCTTAGCAAACAGGGGTTCCCAGATACTTGGATCTCATGGATGAAGCGTTGTGTCACCACTTTGTCATATTCGATGCTAGTCAGCGGCCGACCTGAGGGAGTTTCGTTCAGCCGCAATGGGGCGGAGACAAGGTAGTCCCCTTGCTCTTATTAATCGTCGTTGATGTCTCGACTTGTATGGTTGATAAGGTCTTGAGTCATGGAGTCGTTGCAGGATTTTCTCTTGGTGATATCAGTATGCCTCTACCACAGTATGCAGATAACATTGTCTTCTTCATTGAAGGTGGCAGAGAGGAGGCTAGAGGGATGAGTGCAACCCTCAACATCTTTTAGGAACTTTCTGAGCTTGTTCTTAACTGTAACAAATCTACCGCTATTCCTTTGGGTTTATCAGAAGCAGTCCACATGCATGTATTGAGGAGTTGGGTATGGAATGTGGATACATGCTGATATGCTACCTTACTCTACTTTGACTAGACAATTGGTTGTCTATCATTGAAAGATGGAGAGAAAATGGACTGATTAGAGAGTGGCTATCTATCATATGGAGGTCATCAGTTGATCATGCGAAGATTTATGTGGGTGATCAAAAAGGGCGTGCTCTCAGCAATTCATGTCTTCTTCATGTCAGCAACTATTTTCCCTATTGGTATCCACGTCGAATGGAGATGATCATGTGAAGATTTATGCGAGGCAAGTCGGGCCACGACAGGTCAGGAGCTAGGGAGTTCATTTAACAAAGTGGGAGACTCTTACGCTCCCAACGACGCCTAGTGTCCTTGGGATTTCCGTCTGGAGACCAGGAATGAGGCGCGTCTTCTCAAGAGGGCTTCCAAGATTTGGGGCAGAATTGAGGACCTCTGTTGCAGACTCATTCACATAAGTTATGATATCCGACCTGAGGCAATTTATCCCATCATCCGACTTTCTTTTCCTCGACCTTCTGAAAAGGCGTCAGATCTGTAATGTCACGTTTTCCAGACATTTTTCGTCCCATTCTTGGTGACGACAGCTCTTTCTCTTTCTAGACAGCCAACTGGCCCATTGGAGGCCCTTTCTCAACCCATTTTTCGAGCCACTTTGCTTTGGTTGTGGATCAAGAAGCATGGGTGGTTAATTGCTAGATTAAGGGCAGTTGAATGCCTTCATTCTTATCAAATTTCTCGGAGCGCTTAGAGTATCTCCATTATCTTTTGAATTCCATGAGCAATGTAGACGACCCGTCAACAGTAGATATCATTAGGTGTGGATAGAGAGCATGGTTTCGATGAGGCATGCATATAGAGTCATGGATAGACCACCAGCTCCAATGGCAGATGTATGTGATTTAAAGCATCTAGGCAGAATTGGCATTTTATTGTGGTTATCGAGGCAAAAGTGAATCCTAACAAGGGATCGTTGTGCAAGGCTCTTTACGGGAATCTTCGTTTCGTACTCCTTTGTGACATGCAGATAAAGATGTTGGAGCATATTTTCTTTTACTATGGGAAAGTTTCCCAAATCTGGTTGGAGTTTGGCTTAGATCGGATGATTCTTCGTAACTTAGATACATTATGGGATTCTTTCCATGCAAGGAAACATCGCCTAATAGATGAGCTTCTTCTCCCACTAGCAATTATATGGGCAATTTGGCTATCTCTAGAAATGGTGCCCTCTTTGACTCTCGGCGTCTTTACCTTGTTAATGTAATTTTTCATGCCAAGACTCTCCTTGAGTCATGGCTACTGTAAGTTTTTCTTGTTTCACTTCTTTAATATATTGAAGGCGGTCACAAAATGATGTGACTGAGTTCAAGGGCCAAATCTAGAGACCTCATGGCGTATGGAATTTCGGGTCGAACGTATTGCTTTTTCGGTGCACGCTTCTATCCTTTTAAAGAACCATCGATTGCAGGAGGTATGCAGCGACTGCGACCAATAAGGCGATGGAAGAATGACCTCAAAGAGGAATTCGGTTAGCAGAGTCGCCAGAAGATCACAATCTTTCTGACTCGGGAGATTAACGGGCTGGAAGAGGACAGATGAAAGCTGATTTTGTGTTTGGGACTAGGATTGGGCCCTCAAGGAGTGTTGTTCCAGAAGCGAGATGCGTAGGGGAATATTCCCAAGAGAGGCAGAGGGGTGCAGCGGCATGTCCAAAAAAGGGGGGTTGATGAAGGGGGTCCAAGGTGACCGAGTAGGAGAATGAGGTGCGAGTGTTGCAGAGGAAGAGGTGCGAAGTGGAGGAGGCGGTCCAAGGGGAATAAAAAAGGTAGGGATCTTGCAAATGGAGGATCGATGGGATCTATTCGATACCAGGTTGCAGGGTGTGTAAAATTTGTATGGCGAGGGCAGTTTCATTGTTGAATGTTGAAGAATGAGAGTTATCTCTTTTGGTCTCGGGCCTAAACAACTGAACAAGAGAAGGGTAGTAGGACCTTGGTGAGTGGTGGTAGATGTGGATTGCTTTCAGGAGATGAAGTTGAATGGATGGGGTGTTGTATTTAACGTCGGTGGTTGCCCCCTACTTTCGGAGTCAAGGATTGCCCCTTTAGTTGAGGCAGCTAGAAGTTTTGCCGTCGACTGGAACGACAACCTCTTACAGCTGGTGGACTCGATGGAGGTGAACTCCTTGCTCTCGAGGGAGATTTAACAATGAACAGACAATGCAAACTATCATTTCTATGGTCTATAGACCTTCTGGGAGTCATGTTTTTAACTTTTGGGACGAGTTGTGACTAGCACGCACTTGTTTTTCGAAGGTTTCATGACTGGTGGGTGGTAACTTCAACATCACCCTTTTCTGCTAGTGATTGCCTGATAAAGGGGGTGTAGACCATGGGTCCCCCCTCTCTGCTGAGCTTGTTGGGGAGAAGGCATTGGAGGTTCTTCATGTCACGAACTCCTATTACACCAGACAAAATTCTTCATTGAAGTCTTACATGAACCGCTTCCATTGCTCAATTGACCTTCTAGAAGCCTTCCCTTTAGCATATGTAATCTCCATGTCGTGTGCACATTATGACCATACGCCTATCTGACGGGGCTCTGGTGTGGAACATCGTTCAAGGGGCATATTTCACTTCAAGTGATCTTGGTAGCTGGAGAAGGGCTTTAGAGAGAGTATTTGTGGTTGTTGGCAGGACATCCATGTGGATGGATCGAGCTCCAAGGTGATTGCGTCTAAGCTTGATACAATGAGTAAGATGAAGATCGAGTTCGATAGGGAGGTGTGGAATAAGCGAGGGGAAAGAAGGTTGGCCTTGAAGACACTATGGAGCAGTTGGAGGATTAAATGGCTAGCAATGAGCATCATCAACGTCCAGTGTAGAAGGATAAGAAACGGGAGGTGGAGCCGCGGCAAAGGTTGAGTCAAATGTGGCTTAAGGAAGGGGCATGTTTTAGCCAGCGGGAGAAGGACGTGGAACATGATCTACTCAAATGAGTTGGGTGGCATGATGATGGAAGATGATCGACCATTGGGTCGATGTGGCGGATCGCTTTCAAAGCTTAGTAGGCGGGCTCCTAATGGCGATACGAGATAGCTTGATCGTGATATATCGTTGTTGACTGAGTAGGATGCCGAGCTGGTGAGGCCCTTTACCTGTGAGGAGATTCAGTTGGCAATTTTTAACCTGAATGTTGATGGGTCTCCTGGTCTAGATGGCTTTCCAATCGATTTCCTTTTTACGAGAATTCTGGGACTTGGTGGAGCCATTGTTGCAATAGTTGGCTGACTACACTAAATAATTAATCCAACCATGCAGTGTCGGGGGTCTCCGACTGAATAGCCTCTAGTCGACTAGTAGTCGGCCCAAGCGAATAATCGGTTTGACTACTCGATCAACTGGCCCGCTAGTCGGCCGACTATTGGCTTGGTTGTGTGTGTGCGCGCATCTGTGGCATGAGTGTCTTATAACTGCTACTTTTATCTTGGGTTCTTATTATTGACAACCATGCATAAATAAATATAAAAAAAGTGTATTAGAAATGTTTTTATATTTAAAATAATAAAAATACATAACCAAATAATTTTGAATAATCGCCCAAACACCGATTATTCTTTATTTAGTGGCCCCTCTGACTGAATACAGAATATCTTTAGTGTGGTACTCGATTCAAGCATTTCACCTTTGCAAACGATGTTTATTCCCGAAAAGCACGTGATGGATGACATGGGGTGACGGCCTCATAGATTGTTTTGATCGAAAGTAAGGAAAATGAAGGGGTTGTTATTGATTGTTCCAAAGAATACGACTATGCGGAGTGGTAATTCATCTAGACATCCCTCTCACAACGTGGATATCATGATACATGGATTGATCGGATGAAAAGATGTGTTATTATTACATCCTTCACGATGATGGCTAATGGCAAGTAGGGGTTTATTCAACCTCGGAAGGGGTTCGCAGGGATGCTCGCTTGTGCCATTACTCTGTCATTGTGGATGGCACGCTCTCTAGGATGGTTTCTCAATGGATACAAGATTGGGTGCAGTTCGGTGCCTTTGCTTCAGTACATAGATTGTACCAATTTCTTTGTGAAAGGGGATGCTAGGGCAGTAGAGGGTATCGCTATAGTCCTCGACCTGTCAACGATGATTTTTGGCTCACAAATCAATAATAACAAGCATGTGTTTGTTCCATCCGAGATGGAAGTCGCGGAGATTAAGGATTGTGTGGTAGCCCTTGGTACTCATAGGGGTTCACTTCATATCAAGACAAGTACGTAGGACCCCATTGGTATGTGGACTACTTCGACGGTGCGATTGGGGGCGATGGAAGTTGATGGATGATGGCATACGTCTTGCTTATTGCAACTTGCAAGGAAGTCATCGGGTGCACCTAAGGGCAACGGTTTCTGGTATCCATGTGTTCCTTCTCTCCACTCGTTTGTTGTATGCTAGTATCTTGGGTCGTCTGGAGAATTTGATGTGTAAAATATTCTGAGATGGCGCTGGCGAGATGCAGAGGATCCTTCTAGTGAGTTGGACGGTGGTGATGTTGGACAAGGACCATAGGGGTCTCGAGGTGAGGAACTTGGAGATGAATGGGGCTTTGTTGACTAAATGGGTCTTGTGGATTTGGGGCGATGGTTTGGATTTATTGATGATGATATTACACCGTACCTATGTGTGCCGGTATGCTTCGTATAGCAAGAAAGTATGATGGGCACAACATCAACCTTTTCGAATGGCATTTTTTCGACTACAATCACGTGCTTCTTTAAAGAACCATCGACTGCAGGAGGTATGCAGCGACTGCGACCAACAAGGCGATGGAAGAACGACCTCAAGGAGGAATTCGGTTAGCAGAATCGCCAGAGGATCACAATCTTTCTGCCTCGGGAGATTAACGGGCTGGAAGAGGACAGATGAAAGCTGATTTTGTGTTTGGGACTGGGAGTAGGCCCTCAAGGAGTGTTGTTCCAGAAGCGAGATGTGTAGGGGAATATTCCCAAGAGAGGCAGAGGGGTGCAGCGGCATGTCCAAAAAAGGGGGTTGATGAAGGGGGCCCAAGGTGACCGGGTAGGAGAATGAGGTGCGAGTGTTGCAGAGGAAGAGGTGCAAAGTGGAGGAGGCGGTCCAAGGGGAATAAAAAAGGTAGGGATCTTGCAAATGGAGGATCGACGGGATCTATTCGATACCATGTTGCAGGGTGTGTGGAATTTGTATGGCGAGGGCAGTCCCATTGTTGAATGTTGAAGAATGAGAGTTATCTCTTGGAGTCTCGGGCCTGAACAACTGAACAAGAGAAGGGTAGTAGGACCTTGGTGAGTGGTGGTAGGCGTGGCTTGCTTTCAGGATATGAAGTTGAATGGATGGGGTGTTGTATTTAACGTCGGTGGTTGGCCCCTACTTTCGGAGTCCAGGATTGCCCCTTTAGTTGAGGCAGCTAGAAGTTTTGTCGTCGACTGGAACGACAACCTCTTACAGCTAGTGGACTCGATGGAGGTGAACTCCTTGCTCTCGAGGGAGATTTAACGATGAACAGGCAATGCAAACTATCATTTCTATGGTCTATAGACCTTCTGGGAGTCATGTTTTCAACTTTTGGGACGAGTTGTGACTAGCACGCACTTGTTTTTCGAAGGTTTCATGACTGGTGGGTGGTAACTTCAACATCACCCTTTTTTGCTAGTGATTGTCTGATAAAGGGGGTGTAGACCATGGGTCCCCCCTCTCTGTTGAGCTTGTTGGGGAGAAGGCATTGGAGGTTCTTCATGTCACGAACTCCTATTACACCAGACAAAATTCTTCATTGAAGTCTTACATGAACCGCTTCCATTGCTCAATTGACCTTCTAGAAGCCTTCCCTTTAGCATATGTAATCTCCATGTCGTGTACACATTATGACCATACGCCTATCTGACGGGGCTCTGGTGTGGATCGTCGTTCAAGGGGCATATTTCGCTTCAAGTGATCTTGGTAGCTGGAGAAGGGCTTTAGAGAGAGTATTTGTGGTTGTTGGCAGGACATCCATGTGGATGGATCGAGCTCCAAGGTGATTGCGTCTAAGCTTGATACAATGAGTAAGATGAAGATCGAGTTCGATAGGGAGGTGTGGAATAAGCGAGGGGAAAGAAGGTTGGCCTTGAAGACACTATGGAGCAGTTGGAGGATTAAATGGCTAGCAATGAGCATCATCAACGTCCAGTGTAGAAGGATAAGAAACGGGAGGTGGAGCCGCGGCAAAGGTTGAGTCAAATGTGGCTTAAGGAAGGGGCATGTTTTAGCCAGCGGGAGAAGGACGTGGAACATGATCTACTCAATTGAGTTGGGTGGCATGATGATGGAAGATGATCGACCATTGGGTCGATGTGGCGGATGGCTTTCAATGCTGAGTAGGCGGGTTCCTAATGACGATACGAGATAGCTTGATCGTGATATATCGTTGTTGACTGAGTAGGATGCCGAGATGGTGAGGCCCTTTACCTGTGAGGAGATTCGGTTGGCAATTTTTAAACTGAATGTTGATGGGTCTCCTGGTCCAGATGGCTTTCCAATCGATTTCCTTTTTACGAGAATTCTGGGACTTGGTGGAGCCATTGTTGCAGTAGTTGGCTGACTACACTAAATAATTAATCCAACCATGCAGTGTCGAGGGTCTCCGACTGAATAGCCTCTAGTCGACTAGTAGTCGGCCCAAGCGAATAATCGGTTTGACTACTCGATCAACTGGCCCGCTAGTCGGCCGACTATTGGCTTGTTCGTGTGTGTGTGTGTGCGCGTCTGTGGCATGGGTGTGTCTTATAACTGCTACTTTTATCTTGGGTTCTTATTATTGACAACCATGCATAAATAAATATAAAAAATAGTGTATTAGAAATGTTTTTATATTTAAAATAATAAAAATACATAACCAAATAATTTTGAATAGTCGCCCAAACACCGATTATTCTTTATTTAGTGGCCCCTCTGACTGAATACAGAATACCTTTAGTGTGGTACTCGATTCAAGTATTTCACCTTTGCAAACGATGTTTATTCCCGAAAAGCACGTGATGGATGACATGGGTGACGGCCTCATAGATTGTTTTGATCGAAAGTAAGGAAAATGAAGGGGTTGTTATTGATAGTTCCAAAGAATACGACTATGCGGACTGGTAATTCATCTAGACATCCCTCTCACAACGTGGATATCATGATACATGGATTGATCGGATGAAGAGATGTGTTATTATTACATCCTTCACGATGCTGGCTAACGGCAAGTAGGGGTTTGTTCAACCTCGGAAGGGGTTCGCAGGGATGCTCGCTTGTGCCATTACTCTGTCATTGTGGATGGCACGCTCTCTAGGATGGTTTCTCAATGGATACAAGATTGGGTACAGTTCAGTGCCTTTGCTTCAGTACATAGATTGTACCAATTTCTTTGTGAAAGGGGATGCTAGGGCAGTAGAGGGTATCGCTATAGTCCTCGACCTGTCAACGATGATTTTTGGCTCGCGAATCAATAATAACAAGCATGTGTTTGTTCCATCCGAGATGGAAGTCGCGGAGATTAAGGATTGTGTGGTAGCCCTTGGTACTCATAGGGGTTCACTTCATATCAAGACAAGTACGTAGGACCCCAATGGTATGTGGACTACTTCGACGGTGCGATTGGGGGGGCGATGGAAGTTGATGGATGATGGCATACGTCTTGCTTATTGCAACTTGCAAGGAAGTCATCGGGTGCACCTAAGGGCAACGGTTTAGGGTATCCATGTGTTCCTTCTCTCCACTCGTTTGTTGTATGCTAGTATCTTGGGTCGTCTGGAGAATTTGATGTGTAAAATATTCTGAGATGGCACTGGCGAGAAGCAAAGGATCCTTCTAGTGAGTTGGACGATGGTGATGTTGAGGACCATAGGGGTCTCGAGGTGAGGAACTTGGAGATGAATGGGGCTTTGTTGACTAAATGGGTCTTGTATTTGGGGAGATGGTTTGGATTTATTGATGCTGATATTACACCGTACCTATGTGTGTCGGCATGCTTCGTATAGCAAGAAAGTATGATGGGCACAACGTCAACCTTTTCGAATGGCATTTTTTCGACTAGAGTCACGTGCTTCTTTAGATCAGTCTTGATGGATGGGAGAGGTTTTGTATATGGTTGGATGACTAGGCTAGGCAAGGTGCGTTTTGCAACTGCTTCCCTTGCCTCCTTGCCATGGCGGATGTTGGAGTGGGATGGAGATGATCGGTGCCACGTGTTCCGCTCGAGGCTTTCATATCATAGGGAATAAAATTCTTGACATTGTTGGAGGCTCTTGGCCTGGAGGCTTGTCGTTGGGCCCAGCTATTGGACATGGTCAGATAAGCGCTTCTCAATTTGGAAGGCGTGCAAGGCCTTGTATGAGATCATGATCTTTGATCTTGGTATATTATCTGCGGAGTATGAACACATCTCGAGATGGAGGATACCTTTATGCGTCGAGGTATTTCTATAGCCGATGAGAAGGGGACGCGTGCAAATAGGAGCTCAAAAGGATAGGTTTATCTAGGGCATCGATGCATCCTGTCAAAGTTGCTTTGAGGTAATTGAGGATGTCGACCACCTTTCCTACGGTTGCATTACCTCCAAAGAAGTTTAGAAGACGGCAGAGATGAATATGATTGACCTCAAAAAATATGAATATGATCTCAACGAGTTGTATTATTAATGCACTTTGGGAATCCATGAATCAGCAAAATGCTTGCTCGAACTCAGTCCGCCATAGGGTTGCAGCAATTTTGGGGCACATATGGTTGGACAGAAACAAAATTATCTTCCGTTGTGAAAGGTGTTACGTAAAAAATATTATAGAACGCATTAAGATCCTATGGGAGTCTTGGCCATTGTAATAGCCATATTTAAATTGTAAATATAGTGTTTGGGTGGGCGTTTTCTCGGTGTATCATCCTTTTTTCTTTCAAAATATATAAGTAAGAAATAAACTCATTGAGCAAATTGCTTGAGCTTTTAGCTTGAGCACTTTGTTTAGCACTTCATTTTCATTTAGTTGGGATTTTTGCAGAAATCCCCTGTTTTTAGTGAATAAACAAGTTTGAGCTAACGGGTTGTCAGTAGGACCAGGTGTCCTGTGTAATTGGAATTGGCTTGTATTGTGATTATTTCAAGTTTTCATATATTCTATAATAGTTCCTTTGGCTTTTCAAGAGCACCTGCAGACTTCTTTTTCACTTATAATATAACAAATGTTTAATGATCCCTCTAACATTTCTCCCCTGCAGTGGGAAATCATTTCAGCCAACATGAAATAGCATTTCTGCCGAAATGATAAGGATGAACTTAAATTAAGAGATGTGCTGATAGATAGAGTTACCGTGACTAAATCCTACGTGATAGGCCCTTGGAAACGTCACAACAAACTCCCCGGGGTTCTGAACTAACCTGAAAATGAGTAATGACAATGATAGGATGACATGACAAAGCCGGAAAGAAAGGCGGGCTTGATAACAACATGAATGATTTAAACAGCTGATGAAAAATGGACGGAAATCTAACGTATATTTTTCACCTGCAACACGGGATACCAGAGGCGATGAGAACTTCAGGAGAAATTAAGGTTCTCTTCTCCCCCAGCATTATGAGCGCCGCTGACAATATTATCAATCATCAAGGCCAAGGGAAACCATCCATATTCTCGTCGAAAAGTAAGAAGCAAATTGCAATGTACCTAGGTGATCGACATGACTTCCATAACCTTCAATACGCACAACTTCCTCCAAAACTGAGCCATAACTCCCAGGCACTGCATACCATGATTTCGATGCCCCCGTATGAAGGAAATTCAAGCTATGCAGCTCATGATCCTCAACGTGCCAAGCAAACCAACTAAACAGCATTCCGATGTATACCATAGGGGAGGTCACCCCGGGAACCTCATCAGGCATGAACCGCGTGAGCGACCCGGGTGATCTCGCTATCACTTGTAGATTCCACGGGCTATTCGATAACTTCCATCCAGCAGTCCCCTCGATATCCTTAGACACTCCGTGGACACGCCCATCGTCCACTGAGGCTGCCTCCTTCCTCTGCCTTCTGTGTCTGATCTTCTGCTTGTGCCTGTAACCATGGAGGCCTCGTCCGGCCGACTCTTCCGGAGGGTGAAACCCAGACCCCGGAACATCATTGGCGTACTCAACGTAAACCGGCTTCTCAGCGGCAGCCTTCCAGAATAGGGCCTCGACCTCCATGGGATGGATGTCCTTGCAGTTCCCCAGGTGGGTTCTCGCGAAAGCACGCGACTTGGCCTCGAATTGCTCCAGGGAGTAGAACTTGCCGCTCTGCCACACCTGCTTGTGCACGGAGGGGCACCCCCTTCTGGAGCCGAGCTCCTGGCACCTCGTGGTGAAGACGGCCCCCGAGGCATCGGAGGAGTCGGACAGGGAGCGGTTGAGGTTGGAGAGGACGAAGCGCTTGGAGGGCTTGGGGAGTGGGGGGACCACCTTGCAGATGCCGAAGGCCGAGGCTTCCTGCTCGATGCGGGAGATGAACGCGATGGGGTCCGCGAACTCGGTATCGGTCGGGCGATACTCGGGGGCGAGGGGCAGGGATCTCAGCCAGTCGGGGATCTCCACGTCAGCCATCGTGCATGGTGAGGAGGAGCGTCGGGAGCAAAGAAGGAAGGCTGCGCGAGAACCCTAGAACGGGCCGACGGGAGAACGGGTTTTAGCGGAGAGCATGCGATTGCAATCTATGGTTCTTCGTGGTGAGCTGGAGTTAGAATGGTGCGGGTGAGTGTGGGAAGGTAAAAAGTGGATCGGGTAACGGGCGAGAACGCCGAGAAGGTGGGTTTATGGTCCGTTGATGGTACGGGTTGTGAAGGTGCCGAATGGGGAAACAAAATTTCAGTCAAGCATGAGCCAACTATGTAATGTCCAGAAATGGGAAAATTATCTTTTCAAGCCATGTTTTCTTAAAAATATATTTTCTTGTACCTACTTCAATGATTTGATGGCAGTTCTACGTGTCTATCACATAAAAGATTGTTGTACAAATTCATTCTCATAAGGGTCGTGTTAGATAGTTGACCGCTGGAGTAAAAAATAGTAAGATCTTCAACATTGATTTGAGCAAAAATTCATGTAGGCGGTCCTATTTAAAGTTGAAGAAAGCTTCACCATTTTTAAAATAAAATATAAACATATCCGTATCCATACGCAACTTTGGATTTTTACATAGAGTTGTTTGTGAACACTTTGAAGCCTGACCGATGTGTCTTGTCTTTCCTCTCATCCTGCGGCTGAGAATGTCTGATCTCGCTTCGTCAACTAGGCTTGCTCGCTCCATGCAAAATAGTGGAGTTCTGCCCAATCCCTTGACTTGAGCCTTCCAGAAGGATGACAGATTGCTTCGAACTCCATCACCCTCCGGAAGCGCTCAGGGAAAAATAGCCTTAGCATCAATCTTTATACTTTGTAAGATTTTGATAATCATGTGATGTATACATATTCAAATCCATCTTGAAAACTGATTTATGGTTGCAATTTAAGGATGGAAGATATTATAGCTAGTCAAAATGAGACAATAAAATTAATTTCATTTATTGGGAGATGTAGACTAAGGAATAGATAACAATGAGCCTAAATCCCATTCATATCAATATTACACTTGCGGTTTTAATTTCTTAAAGTAGAAAACTATCTGCTTGTTTGAAATTAATATAATGTTGCTGAAGATCTGATTTTAAGTTTCAATAGGGGCCATATTATAACATCCAATGTCATGGAAATAAAATGCAAACATTTTAAGGATGGGTCATGCCCTCCCTAAATAATATACCAGGTACATCTCGTACAATACCACGTATAGTTGTTGAGGTACACGAGCAATATACCATGTTTGGAGACAAATCTTGGGCATGAATCCAATGGTTGGGGCTTTTCGGCTCGTGATGATCAATGTGGTCTAAAATCTCGTGTAGATCGTCTCTCTCCAGATCTTCGACTATCACTTTCTAGTTTCCACTGGCACTGACACTCTATTGAACCTCGTCCCTCTTGTGTATTTTATGTTCTTTGCATTGCATTAGTTTCTCCAACATCTTCATAATATCCTTCATTGATATTGCATCGTATTGGTGTTGATCAACAGCCCTTGTCATGTCTAAGTAATAGCTTCGACTCGTTCTTCCATTGCTCTTGCTTACCTCCCATTGCAAATATGGATAAGGATAATGGTTGGGCTCAATTGGTGCTATAAAATCCATTTTAAAGGTAAAATCGTATCATGTGTACATACCTTTGACATCAATGCATTGGAGGAAGATGTGAAGACTCGAGGAAGAATTGACCATGTTATTCACTTGATGAAATTTTTCTATTTCAATTTTTTATGGTAATAATTTCATATTTACTTATTTATCTCGTTACATTCCTTACTAATCAATTATTTTATATGATAATCCTTTTGGTATGAACATGTGCATGAAATCTACCAAAGTTTCGATTCTTGCGTATTAATTTTTTTAGAATATTTATTGGAGAGTTGGATGATGATCTTCGTTAATTGAATTAGATCCATTGTTTCTCTCAATGGCTCGTGATTGACGAATAGAATATATTTTTTGTTCATCCGATTGAATAGCTTCTCAATCCTTGTCGACTTATCGACTTATGAAATCCCCTGTATGGATGATGAACTACACATGGTGCATTATTAAACTTATTCCATTTGTGATCTCAAGAGTAAATTTTAGTTATAAGGAATTCAATTGTCATTTGATTACGAACCTTTTATTTTCTTGTAATTTTCTATCCATCTGTTCCATACTCCATCTTAAGGCTATGCTATGGTGGAGAGGTTGAGAGAATGAAATAGAGATGGTGAAGAAGCAGAAGCGAAGTCTTATCGAGAATAAGAGGAGACGGAGAAAGATGTTAGCCATCATTACAAGTTTTATACGAATTGAATTAGAATGAGGCCCACATAGAAATTAACAACATGTTTGATGAAATCCTCCCTTCTGTTTTTTTTTATTATTTTTTACTACAAAACAAATACAACTTTTGAATTTGTGTTTCTCCTCACAAGAAACATTTACATGCTTGTTACAAGTAACTCTTGATTGATTATTTCCACATGGATCCCCAATCCTTGTGACCGAAAAGAACCTACTTTCCGGTATTGTGATATTGTGTGCTCGAACTGTTGACATTAAGTGGTCAACATGTCTTGAAGTGGCCTGATTGTTGACAATGGACAAGTGGTAGCATACCCGTCCACTTGGCGATGAAAACGTCATCTAGAAACTAAAACAATGCCCCCAAGTTTGTGGTTGTTTGGATGAGCTAGGGACGAGAAGATGACACACTATGTCTAGCCAAAACTTGCCCCAAGGTAAGGGATGGCTTGAAAAATAATTGTTGGTGTCATCGATATTTAGTGAAAACAATGCTCTTTACGATAATAGAAGAAGTCCTAACATACTGCTCTGGTGGAATATGGAGACCATAACTGTAAAGTCATAAAATCGGCTTCTTTGGATCCTATGTACAAGTGATAGTTGATTCCCAGGTGAGATGATTTCAATAGAACGCATTTTGTCTTAATCGGATGCCATTTCGAATTTTTATTCATTTTGGAAGCAAAAAAGAATGTCGACAGCTAAGCCGTCACTAGCTCTTAATCAACATCAGTGGCACTAACAAATTTTGATTAAGGATGCTAACGGCCAATGAGGTTACTAATGATGATCAAGTAATATTAATCATGGGCTCGATCTAATCACAATTACCACTAATAAAGCATCATTAGCGAAACCATGGTCTTTATGAAAAGCTCGAGGAAAATCATAAGCGAAAACCGTGGTTTTGGGGATTGGAAGCCTGCAAATACCACCCTCCACCCCTTCATTCTATGTGACTTCCACTCCATTCACCACCTCCATGGCTGGGTAGAGAGACTGAGATAAAGGGAGGGAGACGGGGAAGGAGTGTTATTGAAGCATTGGTGGGAAGAAGCGAAGAAGGAAGATGATACACTCCTCTCCTCGATGGCTTCAAGAAGAAGATAAGTAAATCTTTTAAATTACTTTTCGATCCGTTCTTTTGAAGACTTGTATTTTCTTTCGAGTTTCTTTATATATAAAGGTAAAGTCTTTCTAAATTTTCATTGCAATATCACCCAATATAAGGGGACACTCAGTTAGAATCTTGATAGAATTAGCATTCTTCATTCATTATTTGTATTCTTCGTGAGTTTTTCGAATTTTGTACTCGTATATGGAATCTATTTTTTTCAAGAACAACTAAGCCCGCAATTGAACACAAAACAGGGTAGATCGACACCATTGGGAAGTTTACACGATCACGCAGTGAAATCATGCCTCTTGCTATTGGTTTTCTAGTTAATTCAGATGATTTTTTTGTTTGTTATGTTGTTTTTAGCGAAGAGCATTCACATGCTTGCTTCACGGTTTACAACTAAATAACTGTTGTAATAGAGTTGGTGTAATGAATCATCCTTCCAGTTGATATGTTTTATGTGGAATACTATAACGATATCTAGTGAAGATTGATACGACAAAAATGGTTGCAGTTACGATTTTCATGCTATCTTTTATGATAAGGATGACTCGGAGTATATACTGTGTGTTGCATGCCAACCTGTAGTTTTTTCAAAAAAAGCATCTGTATAATAGACCAAACCTAGGTGGTATACGATTGCATATATATGTTGAGCACATATAATAAATATCTGCAACGCGTGATGCTCGTCTGCCATTGGACGGATTGACTGACTAAAGACTTGATTGCTCCTTGTAGAGGCACACATGGTTTAATAGCGGTTGGGTCACGGTAACGTGTATCTAACGTCGTTGGCGTAGATGATTAGCTTTTAGCTTGTAGTTTTAATCTATCGGGTCCTCGAGGACAGTGTGATTCCTTGTTTGTCATATGGAGGATTTGGATATGTGGATTAGAAAACGAAATAAAACTATCAGTGTAGTATTGGAGGATTGGTTGCAACTATGTGCAGCAGAATAAGGTCATCACATAAATGCGACATCCAATCCTGGAGTGTTCACAACTTCAGAGTCCTCGAGAGATGAGTTAAAGCATATAAATTAATCCTCAGTGTAGAATAGAAGGAATAGGAGTTAATATAATGAGAATAAATGGAACTTTTCTGGTATGATAAACTTGCTAAATTGTCTTGCTTGCTTTTTCTTCTTCATTGTTTAGCACTTGCTAGTCTCTATCTTGTAATTTCTGAAGGCCCAACGGGTGTCATTGTGCCAAGGACCATAGGCAACTAGTTAGCCAACAGTGGTATCCTATAGTTTAAGATAGTAGTTCTTTTGTTCCATTTTTCGTTCAGCTCGATGCACAATTAAAAAATATAGCGTGATAATTTGTTACGTACGGTTTATTTTGTGAATGAATAAAGAGAGATGCTTTCTCTGTAAAAATTTTATTGCAATTCGTTTACTGATGTTCAATGCTTTTACTGGATAAAGTTATTGTTGGGTAAGCATGTCAAGTAAAGGGGAGGATTCGACAAATAGGAATCGGGGTCGTGACAGATTGCTATCAGAGCCCGGTTACCCCAGTACCTAATTTGGTAATTAACCGTTGTTAGCTGTATTGAGAAACCAACGATATGTTAGGATCCTTTTATTAATAATTGGTGGTAAAAATAATACCATCCATAAATTAGTATCCCTGATGTAAATAATGTTAGGTAAAATTGTTGGACATGTAAGCCATTGGCGTCCCATTAATGCAATAAAAGTTGTTATTTTATCGTGTCAATTTGAAATAAATAATCACGAATGCACATAATATTTAAGTCTCTT
The DNA here is from genome assembly GCA_037367405.1 of Ottelia alismoides. NCBI lineage: Eukaryota > Viridiplantae > Streptophyta > Magnoliopsida > Alismatales > Hydrocharitaceae > Ottelia > Ottelia alismoides. The sequence goes on from JAZKJV010003198.1 coordinate 355,570, forward strand.
TATACAACTAGGGTTGTATACCATAGCCATATTGAATACCATATAATTGGGAGGACACAACTGAGTTTAATAAGTGATATTCAATAAAGATCTACAGTCTGAGAGAGATGACAATCTTTCTCTGAAGATCGATTTCCGTCCGACTTATTGATGCATGCCATCTACATAGGAATAGAGATTTTGTAGTGTTGGAATAATCAAATCAAAGAGTTGACTTGATTAGGTCTGAATCGTAACCATCACAATCGGGCACATATTCTTTGACCAGAGACATATATACATCTATACGCCTGAGTGTGCACATTTGACAAACCAATAGGTTGGTGACCAAACCAATGTCCATATACCGGCGAGTTAGTATGCATATTAAGACGTATGAGAGATATGATCTCTCAAAGAAATCATACAGGTTCATAGTTGATGAACCGAGAAGGAGCTCACTAATGAGATAATTTGAGGTCATAATGAATTACATGCACGGTCATCTTGTTTATGAAATAAAATACAAATTCGAGATATTAATATGTGTTTTTAGAAAGTAGATGATTAATATTGTTGCCTAATTATCAAATGAAAAATCTACTGATGTGTTCCGAAGAAGATTGCCAAATTATGGTTTGAAGTTCGAATACATCAAAGTCTTCCATTATGAAGGACGAATGAGTAATGAGAATACTCATGGTTAAATCTGTCACAATGGATCATCTACCATGCCACTTCAATTTTCGAGGGACGATGAAGCTGAATGGATTTTAGTGGCTCCGTTTATTATCTCAATGAGCTGAGAATTAATTGGATTAACTCTTACTTCGGTCGAATCTAATGTCCAATTCCAATTTCAATGTCCACATGTTGGAAAGTGAAATGGTGGTGGAAATGGAAATTTATAAACTCTCGAGCTCATTTTTTAACTCCAAATGGTTTGGATTTTGATTAGAAATAGTCGAGAAAGCTAAATTAAACTCATTGATGCATTCTCTAGCTCATGGAGGAGTGTGATGTATTTCGTTGATCTCACTTGGAGTGTAAATTATTTCAGCTCGAGCTCAGCATTCATAAGTGACAGATTTTCGCTAGAAATGGTATAATCCTTGAATTTGGATAGATATCCACATTTCAAGTCACTATACGTGAATAGCATGATCTCCATGACATTGTATCCAAGTATTTACATATGTATCTCATGAGTCCAAGTTGAATTGGGACACATACTATTTGATGTCAATATTAATACAATAATTGTTATTTTCATGTTTATTTCAAGGATATTTTTTGCGAATATGATCCACAAGTATATATATTAATCAATATGAATGATGACTAGTGATAATTGATATTTATATGAATATGATTCATATAATCAATATTTATGTGGATATGATTCGTTGATTATTTCAAGGCACGCATGCGAATATGATTCACGTTGGATTCTATATGTAAATTGAATTTACATTTTTATATGTATTTATGAATATGATTCATAAGCTACGAGGATTATTCTCATAAAATCACCAATTTCGATAATTAGATTATCATGATTAATAAATAAGCAACTACCTCCATCCATATATAGAAAGAGGGGCATATATGGTGACACCTTGCACAATATCATGGGTATCGGGAATACTCGAGGGTGATGTAATTACAAACGGTTGTAAAACCATGATGCTTCCATTATGAGGGAGTGATGAAATATGTTTGGATTTTATGACTCGTCTCAATAGAGAAGTAATTTATTCTTAGTTCAAACGTTGGACATTGATCTGAATGCGATTCAGATGAAATGGGAAAATTAGATTTACGACTTTGATTCAATCAAACATCTTTGAGAGGCACTCTTGATTTGTATTTGAGACATGATCTCAACATCTAAGATACTATACATGGAATGTACAATTACCATGTTCTTATATCCAAGTATCCATGGAAAGGTACATTATTCTTGAAAGAGATCAAGAACAGTTTCATTGTCGATAATGTATACAAGAATTGAGGAAAACTGGTCGTTGAAAGTTATTTAATTGTCATGAATAATATGAATATGATTCATATTTTTTGGACACCTGAGAAGAGTTGTCCAAGAAAATCAAATATAATTCAATTGCCAAGGGCATGAATAACGTGGATATCACTATCCATATTTATCATAAATATTACAAATGTGATTTACAATGTATCAGAGAGAGTTAGATGTAAATAAGATTTACGAATTAAATGTTGATGTGAATTGGACTCTAAAAATGAATTGGTGTTTAATTTATCAATTAATTTAAATGGTGATTAAAAGAAGACATTCCAATCCTATTTCATGTTTAATAAGGACTAAATCACATCCCTCGATCTATGATCAAAGGGACACCATGGAGGACATCTACTATGAGAAGACTCCTCGGGCGTCTCCGTTGCATAAAAGAGAGGGCAATGCCTCTCTTTCAAAGCACGCTTGTTCCCTCTAATAATTCCAAATTGCCTTGATCAGAAAAGTTTAGAGAGTATAAGACCTCTAATACATGTCATCCCCTATCTCTACAACCATGCATGCCCACCTTCAAGCCTCCATATTCTCTTCATGTGCATGGCCCTGCGAGAGAGAAGATGTCTTCTTTGCCGTGCTTTGCGTATGTGTAAGAGGACTCAATTCCGTGCGACAAAAATAGAAGCTTGAGATCTTCTTGATTTCATCCTTCGATGAACAACTTCAAGAATTAAAAAACATCAAAGTTCGTGGGAAGCTACGCGGATCATCATCGTGCCCACAAGAGAGACAAGCGCAGATCAGACTTGACTCGGGTGGTCTCTTACTCCAGAGGCTCATACTTCAAGAGGTAACCATGTTCTTATCTCAGTATTTGTTGGGAGAAAGGATACGTTATTATTCTAAAGAACCTTAGGCTCTCTTATAAAGAGAAGGCTTATGGGTGAATTACATGAGATGGAAAAAATAAAATAAAGTTAACAGAAACGGTACATAGACTATATAAATATCTCCACACTCCCCCCCCCCCCAAGATGGAGCATAGATATAAATCATGCTCAGCTTGGAAGAACGCTTTTGCAATGGCCCTCTGAGCAATGGTTTTGTGAAGATGTCGGCAGTCTGCTCTCCTGAACTGGCATGAAAAGGCCCTTCTGGATTACATCTCTAGTGTAGTGGCAGTCTACCTCAATATTTTTCATTCTTTCATGAAAAACAGTATTATTAACAATAAATAACGCGGCTTGATTGTCACATTATAGCCGCATGGGTACATCTATATGCAAATCTTCTAATACAGCTCGAACCCACATCATCCCAGTGCTTGCTTGTGCCATGGCCCTATATTCAGATTCAGCACTAGATCTAGCCACCACTATTTGTTTCTTGCTTTTTCCAAGAAACCAAAGAACCACCCACAAACACTACAAAACCTGAAGTAGACTTTCGATCCTTAGGGCATCCTGCATAATCGGCATCAGCACATGCAGAAATAGAAATGTTTGTTTCTTTTATGAACAACGATCATGTGCCTGGAGACGACTTTAGATACCTTAGTATCATGTATATGGCATCCATATGTCCTTGTCTAGGTTGTTCCATGAACTGACTTACCTGACTCACTATAGAAGCGATATCAGGTATGGTGATAGTAATATAGAGAAGCTTACCCACCATTTCTCTACATCTTCTCTTGTCGACCTCATATGTATCATTATCATATAACTTCATGTTGGGGTCCATAGGAGTCGTTGAGGGTCGACACCCAATCATGCCCGTCTCAACAAGCATATATGTAATGTACTTCCTTTGGGTCATCACAAGACCCTGTGCATTCCTGGCAAACTCCAACCCCAAAAAATATCGTAGAGTTCCAAGATCCTTAGTAACAAACTGATGGCCCAGAAACTCTTTTACCGTCTTTATCCCATGTGCATCGTCTCTTGTAACCTATATCATCTACATACACCATGATGACCACGATATCTCTAGAAGTCTTCTGGACGAACAAAGAATGGTATGCATTTGATCTTCTGAACACTTGCTTTTCAATTAGATGGGAAAGCTTCTGAAACCACGCATGTGGGCTTTGTTTAAGACCATATATTACCTCTGTGGAGTCTACACAATACATGACTCTCCCCCCCAGCAACAAACCCCGGAGGCTGCTGCATGTAGACTTCTTCCTGCATATCGTCGTACAAGAAAGCATTCTTAACACTCAAGCTGAAGCAAGAGTCAATCACATACCACAACAACTGCCAAAAGGACACGTAGAGTCGAATGACGCACAACTGGAGATAAGGTGTCTATATATTCCACGTCATATGTTTGAGTGAACCCTCGTGCCACTAGCCTTGCCTTATAACGATCAAGGCTACCATATGCATGATATTTGATAGTGAACACCCATTTACAGCTGACAACCGATGCTCTTGGGGGAGAGGTAACCAAACTCCATGTACCCCGCGACTGTAAAGGAGCCATTTCCTCGTTCGTGGCAGAACGCCAACGGTCAATCTTCAAGGCATCCTGATGAGTCCGTGGTATCTCCACGGCTGATAGTGACATAGAAAATTTCCGAAAATCCCCCGTGAGACGATGGAAGGAAACCTGTGAGGCAAGTGGGTATGATGCACATGTACGCTTCTACTTCTGTATGGCAATAGGGACATCCAAATCATCAGAAACTGTAGTTGTCGATCTACTATTCTCCAGCAATGATGATCCTTGCACTTGCACATTATCAGACCCATCGTTAGTAATAATATCTGGACAATCCTGAGGCATGCTGGATGACTGACGAACACCATGAGCAGGGATATATCGACGAGTATAAAATTTTGGCATGGTTGATACATGTGGTTGTGGAGGTGGAGGTGGTGGTGGTGGTGATGTGATAACGAGAACAAGAATGGGAGATGGTGGACACGAAGGAGGAGGAGGGACATAGATCTCATCATCAGACGTGGATGAGGCCAACCTGTCACCTGCTGGAGAGAAATACATGACATACTTAAAAAATGTGACATCAGCATTGACAAAATATTTTCTGTTTACAAGGTCATAGCATCGGTAACCCTTATGAGTCCGAGAGTAACCAACAAAAACACACTTGACAGCCCTAGGCGAGAGCTTGTCAAGTCCCGGAGACAACTGGTGAACGAAGGCACCATCACTAAAGATACGAGGAGTAAGCAAGAGTAATTCCTTATCAGGAAAGATAACAATAAGAGGAATCTTCTCACCTAATACTGAAGATGGCATATGATTCAGAAGGTAACATGCTGTAAGGTCTGCATCTCCCCCAAAAGAGATGGGTGCACAAATCCGGATAAGTAGAGTTCGAGTGATGTCAAGAAGATGATGATGCTTTCTCTCAGCAACGTTATTCTGTTGAGATGTGCAAGCACATGTAGTCTGATGGATAATGCCACGAGATGAGAAGAAATGTCTGAGAAAACGAGTGCAAAATTCCAACGCATTATCCGTACGCACATATTTCACAGTAGAGGAAAAAACATTCAACACTTCATTTATAGGATTTTTTATCACATCCCTAACAAACTCAAAATTTAATGTCGTTTTAAATGCACTACAGTCGGATAACTTCGGATCAATCAAAAACCACTTTTTTTAAAAATTAATGTCTATTAAAGCAAGTGGTTAATCTTTTTTTTACCTGGTAAGTCCAAGGTCGAACTCAGGGAGGAAATTGTCTCCTTAGGTTGGTTAAAAGTTGATCTCGAGTTTAGGTTTTCAAAGAGGATTTTTTTTGGTATTTTTAAATGCAATAAATGTGTGACATGCAATTTTGACGAAGTTCGAGGACTAAAATGCAAATTATGATCAAATTATGCCCCAAAATCCTCAAACTTGGCCATAATGTTGAATACAATGAAATATATACACTGTATTTTTTTTGGAATTTTCAGATACAAAATGAATTTTCTGTGAATAAAATAATGCAGGCAACTAGAATAATTGATTATAATAAAAATTAAATATACTTATTTTCAGCAAATAAAATTATCTAAGATAGGACACTAGATCTATCTCAGAAAAATCCCAAACTATAAAAATGCTGGATTAATACCTATTAAAAATTAATTAATGAAATTCACAAAATGATTTTTCTAGAGAAAACTATGGATGCAAATGCAATTCTTTTTGGGCATAATATTACTACCAACTAATTCTCCAATCCATAAATTTTTGGTGATTTTTGGAATTGTCGTTAGTTATCTATGGATTTTAAGCACATATTGGGTTAAATATATGATTTTCCATAATATAATCAATTAATATATAACCACAAATATTAAAAATATCCCAAGCATGCCACAATGTAAAGAATTAATTGTAGAACATCATACTAATTTTTAAATAATAAAATGATGTGATGTTGTAGTTCAAATAATAGGAATAAGTTAGGGTTTTCAATGCAATTACAGAAATAAAAATGATCAAAAAATGCACTGATAGGACTTAAATGAAATAACCTATAATACAGGAGGAGTGGATGCAATTTCTCCACGAACACGCATGCATCGTGCGTGACTCCAAGCGATGGGGGTATACACGTAATGGTGGATACTCCAGGAACTCCTTCGCAAATGCACCAAATGGTCACGTGTCTAGCACGCCACCCTGGGCCTTCGGGACTCTGCGCAGTTGGAAGATCTTCGAGAGGGGTTCTTCGTAATTGCCCCAAAAGGGAGTCCTCCCTCACGTGAGCACCGTGGGGTTCTCCTCCTCTGTGGATTCCAAGGCGACTGAAGGCGCGAAGATGTGAAGAGAGGGAAGGAAACTGGAGGGCGCGTTGTTGCTGCTGGCCAAGGCGGTGTGCCTTACGGTGGCTGCGCTCGGATGCGCGGGGAAGATCTAGTGGGCGACTGGCGAGGGAGCGGAAGCTCCGTGGGCAAAGGAGGTGCGGGCGATGCATGCCCTCCAATGCAGGGTTGCTCGAGTTACTGGAGAACGTGACCTAGCACGAGCTGGACAGTCATTGGTGGAGGAGCACACGGCCGCGCCGCACGGGTGAAGGTGCTGGAGGCCACGCGGTACAGCACGCGTGAGGGCGTGCGGCAGGGGAAGCCGCAGGTGGCTGCAGTGAAGACCTCCTGCACGCGGGCTGGTGCCGGTGATAGAGCGTAAAGGTGGACGATGGAGAGATCTTGACGATGAAGATGATTCCTGGCTCCAGGAGGTGTCGATGAAGGTGGCAGGCGTCCAGTCGAGGTGATGGAAGGATTTCTCTAGACGAAGGTCGCGGATGGTTTCAGGGTGAAAAGGATGCGCAGTTGTAGGTCGGTGGGGCAAGCCACGCGTGAGTGCGGCCAAGGTCCGCCAGCAGAGGGACGACGCTGCTGAAGGGGCTCGCGAACAGGGAAGGTGGTCGCTGACGAGGGGCGTTTCGAAGAACGGAGGAAATTGGGAAATCAGGGGAAATGAAAATGGGGAGCAAGGAATTTCGCCTGGGTTTGAAATGGGCTACGACCCTCTTCCTGTTCTCACCTCAACTCCTCGGTGAAGGTAGAGGCTTAATGATCACGCCTGGAGGAAGGAGGTTGCCGACGGGCGTGGGGCTGTCACCACCCACGACACTGCTTCTCTGGTCCTAATGGTAGTCGCTATTAGGAGATGGTTTATGAGGGAGGGGATGAGGAGTTTAAATAGGACAGGATCGTGATTGTTGCGCGAGAGGAGGATGAGGGAGGTAGTTGCGGACTGCGCACGAGGCGCGGGCGGAGGTTGCACGGGGCTGACGATCTAAGGGGAGGAGACGGAGGGCTGAATGTCGTTGACTGGAGAAGTTGAAAAGGAAGGGATAGAGAGAGACCAGCACGTGTTGGGAACGTGCGAAGGAGAGGCAGGTGACCAGCACGTGCTCCTTTTTTATATTTTTTATTGTTTTAATAAAAACGAAATAAAAGGGGTTAAAAACTCACTGATGCGTGGCAGCTCCAGGAGTGGCCACGTGTCAGCTCCAGAAAATTCGGAAAATAAAAGTAAAAGACAAATGTAGAAGAAATAGCAAACAACCTCGGATCAAAAAGTACTCAACACAGAAATTGCTCATCTCGATGAGGTCCACAACTTTCATGAAGGGGCCAAGATCAAAAGTGGTCATCAGCGCAAAACGATATTTTTGGGGTACTCTTTATAAAATACCTTGATTTTTAGGTTTTGTAATTTTTATGATATTTAATGAAGAAAAAATTGAGAAAAATAATGGTAAAATCAAATATAAATATTTACACATTAATATATTTTTTAGATTTTTAGTAAATAAGAAAATAGGAGGATAAAATGGAAAAAAGTGAGATATTTGTACAAACTCTCAGGGGACACTCGGACTCGGTCAGTTTCTTTGATTTTAGTCTTATTTTGAATTTAGATTTTTTGGGTTTTATTAAAACTTTCTTCAAAGAATATAAATGAAAAATAAATAAGCGAAAAAGAGTTAATTATGTACATAAAACAATAGGTCAAAAACGGGTAAAACACAAAACGCGCAAAAGAGGCCCAAAACCCAATTTTCACATACGAGCTCCGATTTTTATGAAATTAGTCTTGTTTTGAAGGTATTTGAATATGTATTACTTTAAAAATTAATAGTCCTAAATCAAACACTATATGAGGAAGATATGAACGTTTTAGTCTATTTAGTCTGAAATTGGAGTTTTGTCTCACGGACCAATTATTTGAGTTAGTAATTTTTTTTGTATTTTTCCTTTAATCTTGTTAATAATATGTACACAGTGGAGGTGGTTTGAGGTCAATTGGAGTTATCATGAATTAGTTAAAAATGCATGAAGTTGGGCGCAAATGTGAAGATGGTTATGAATTCAATTATGAGTGTTAAAATGCAAATATTAATTTTACATGCATGAATGATAAAAATACATAATAAATGACGAAATGTGATTAATTACCCGAGAACGAAGCTCTATTTTTATCTTTTAGTATGATGAATCGTGGATTCATCAATCCCCTGCTTCAGACTTATTCTTCAACAAAAATACCCAAGACAGCTAAGAAAAATCATCAACGACGACGAGATAAAACCTGTGTCCCTGGTGATCAGGAACACGACTCGGACCCCAAATGTCAACATGAAATGACTCAAAAGGGGAGCTACTACTCCGAGACTGACGACTAGGTGATGAATCTCCGTTTCATTATCTTTATTCTGTCATTTTGGCCTTAAAAACCCTAGTAAATGCGTGTAAATAGGCTTAATTTCGGCATTTTATCATTCATGCATTATTGTTAAAATATTATATAATATACGGTTTTAAGAGCCAAAATTATAGAATAAAGAAAAGAAAAGAAAAAGAATAAAATATTGCAAATATTTTATGACCCGAAACCTCGAGACCTGGGCATCTCAATGACTAGGTCGATAAGGAATAAAGTAGGAGGAGATAAGGGGCCAAATACAATAAAAACCCTTTTATTTAATTCATTCTTTATTTATTTTTGAGGACCAATTTTTAGTTCCATTTCTTATACTTCAAATAAAGAAACTTTGTACATGAAAATTATAGATAATTAAATATAGAAAATTATAGAATTGATTTCACACAAAAATAATGTACAGCTAAAAAGATATGATCTGAATAAGAATCCAAAATCCCAACTTCCTAGACCTGTATCTATCAAATAAAAACTCGAAATGTATCAAAATTATTTAATTGTCTATAACTTTCAATAAGCTATTTAATGAAGGTGGTTTTATATTTTTTGGAGTTACAGTTTGAAAGTTGAGTTTTGGACCCCTATTATATACTTATACCGATTAAAATATTCATTTTATTTATTATTCATTATTTTTATAATTTTGTATTTTTATAATTTTGTAAATATTATTTCCAATATATATACACATATTAAAACTAGAATAAAAACATCATTAAAGAAAACACAAAAATAAAATACTTGTATAAAATACATATGTATAATACCTATATATATCTATACCTATATAGATAATATATCTATTTATTTAATTATATATAATACATCAGAAAAATAAAATAAAAATACATTTAAGTGTATAAAAATAAGTTATAAATATATAAAATAATAAACCAAAATAATAAAATTAATTATACAAAATTAAAATAAAACATAAAAATATATAGATGAATATACATGCATATAACCCATAAAAGGAAACTTATAATTTTAAACCTCTAAAAAATAAAAAAATAGGAATAAAATACTTCATGAAATAATAAATATTTTTCATTTAAAAATCTAAAATTAATAAAATCATTTATTATTTTTAATTTAATTTACAAATCATTTATCTAATTCTTGTCTTTTTGCGGATGACGTGGCCCAATCAGGCCACGCCATCCGTTGACCGGGGGTCAACTCCATGACCCCCATGTCTGGGATTGCTGGATCTGAGTTTTCACCCTCTTTCTCAGAATTTTGGCGCTCGCATCTTTCCCCATTTCGTCTAGGTCCCTTCTTGACTTTTTTCCCTAGTACACTGAGATTACACGCCTAGGGTTTATATCGATGATTCGATCATCAGTTTGCTAGATAAATCTAGTTCTTCTCGCCATCTTGACAACCATATGTTTGCTATCTCCACTATTTTGTCAGATTACATTTAGGTCATCATTCTCTCATTTTTCATGCAACGTGCGTTGCTCGAGGATGAAAAGACCCTTCATAAGATTTGTTCCTTGTACATCTGGTATACACGCCGGCCTATCACCATCATCCATCCCTCGCTGCAGCACCCGTTAGCGTCCCTCGAACCTCCCAGCATCACTACGTTGTATATAAACCGCACTTCGTCCTTCTCCTCTTTTTCGAGTCTGGTTGGCCCACTTTTCTCCTTCCTTCTTGCACCCAAACAGAACAGGGTGGTGACAGCATCGCCGCTGTACACTTAGGTTGGTCGAGGGAGTAGGTTAGTGTCGTTCTCCACATCTCTGACGAAGGTTCGCCGTCAAGGTCTTTATCTCCTGGCTTTCCGGCCAGTCGAGGTCTGTTTCCTTGCCTTTTTAGGTAACTTTTATCTTCTGCATTGCATTTATTTTTCTTAGTTTAACATCTAATTAACGCTAGTAGCCTACATTCTAATCATCGTGAGTACGCCGGAGCCCCGCTCCGCTGCTCAACCCACCACTGTCCATCACCGTTCTCCGCCATTTCATCACCAAACTCTACCAAATAATTGCCAGCACCTGCCCCAGAGCCCTGCGGTGCTTTCTATCTTTCGTGCAGGCGTTGAAGGGGGGCATTTAAGCCCCGGATGTAGCCCGGGAACGTGCTCCAGGTGTTGATAGTATTCCTGGTCCCATCGATGTACCTCAGATCTTGATGAGACTTCCTTGAGGTGCGGATCGAGCCCAGAAGCCATTTCCCCGCCGTAGCACATTCAGGGAGTGTCGGATCGTCGTGATTCAAGTGATCGAAGCAACTCCAGGGCGCGTTCTTCATGCGTTCGTCCAGAAGCCCTCTCCACCGTTCGATCTCGGTCCGTTCTTGGCGGGCTACAATGGACGTCAGATAAGGAGAGCTCCGAGCCATCTATCTCTTTCTGAGGTTTAATCGCAGGCGTCAGCTGTGAAAGGGTATCGCGCGTTACGGGCGCGCCACGTGTCCAAGTGGCGGCCTTTAGCCGTCCGATCGCTCGTTGAAAGGGAAGTAAACTTCATCCATACCCCCGCAATTTTGTTATTTAATATTTAGTGTTGTAAATATTTTAATAGGTTAAGAACTTTTTGGTGAAATCACACAAAGGACCCCGCTCTTTATTGTAATTACGATCCAGTCCCTACCAAGCTCACGTTCTTGGTGCGTGAGCTCTAGCATTTTTGCAGGGAAGGGCCTCTTTTTCTAGTTATTTGTAATTGGTCCGTAAAGATTTTTTATTAGTATATATTTTGAGAGAAAATTACACTGTGCCCATTGAACTTTTACATATTTACAAAAAAACCCTGCAATAGTGAATTTTCTTTTTGTTTCTTGCATTTATTTCATGCATCTCTAAAATTCGAAAAAATCTCACAAAATAGGCATAGTTTCATGTTCTATTGTGCTTCAACGCCATATTTTTATTTACATTTTTGCAGCATTTAATATTTGTAAAAAAATCAAAAACATACATTTTCATCCCAGTTTGCATTAGAAAAATACATAAAAATTATAAAACCTTTTTGGAAAAATTTCCCAAAAAATATATTTTGTGTATTTTAGTGTCTTTAACCTTCATGACAAAAATCACTAAAAATATAAAAGAAAACTCCTAAAATTATAAAACCCCTAAAACCTTTATAAAAAAATAAAAAATCCATAAAAAACACAAAAATATAGTTTATGTCTCTAAATTTTCTATATATTATTATCTTTATATTAAAATTAATTTGGAGAATTTTTTTGTAGTTCCCTATTTTTCATCTCAATTTTAATTTCGGATCTTTAGTTTATTCCATGTTTTAAGTATTTTTTATTTTAAAATACCAAAAAATTAGCAAAAATATAGAAACATCACAAAAACACTAGAAAAGTATAAAAAGCACAAAATATTTTATTTCCTGAATTTTGTATATTTTTACCTAATTTTATCTCTCTCTTACCCATTTTGTATATATATATATCTATATAGTTTATATAACCTTTCAAAGAAAAAGAAAGCATAAAAAAATATAAAATATAAAAAGAAAATACAAAATCAAAAAATTAAAAATCAAAATACAAGAATATTAAATTAAAAATAAAATTTAAAAATATAAAATTAAAAACCCACAAAAATATCATAGATAGACAATTCATTACAGTCGTTTGTGCATTGAATTGCCCGATCTACATGTTTGCTTCCTGTGTTCGACACTCTACATGCTTGCACACTATACACATCTTTTGTAGAGTTATAATAAATTTTAACTCCACATCGCTTTTCATTGTTTGATCATTGTCGTGGGTTAATTGTTGATTGACCCAGGTTTCGTGAGCGGTCGCCTCAGCGACATTGTGATCCCACCTTGTGTGGATTACTGTAGACCCTCACAAAATCCGTGTTAACACTATGGAAGCTAGATCTATGGTGCTTTCCCAATTGAAATGCTTCAAATTGAAAGGAAGAACTTGGTGAAATCTGTGGCAAGATATGATGCATCTTTTGAAGAGGGAGGTGACCAAAGCGTGGATGCCATGTAAAAGGAGAGACTGGTCCACTCAAGCTTGCAAAAATCAGCCGACTAGGCCGACTAGTCGGTCTGACTAGTCGAGTCGGGGGGTAGTTGAATCTGACTAGTCGGTCTGACATGTAAAAGGAGAGACTGGTTCACTCAGACTGTTTATAAAGACTGTTATCATTATACCGCATGTAATTCAAGTACTTGTACTTTACAATTATATCATTTCATATTCACGTCAGAGGTTCATCATTATATGTTTATCACATTATCGGTCGGGGTCTAATCATACACATACATGTGTATAAATAGATATTCAAGGCATGTGCGATCAACTAAAAACCCCATGTATGTCTCGCAACCGACACATGGTTCGATTCTTTTAATTTTTGATTGTCACATGGGCTTGTCGTAAAAACAATAGAAGTCTATTGATCCATTGGCAACCATCCATGATGATATAGGACATGAGTTTGGACTCTCAATTACTATCCATCGCATCACAACATACTTACGATCCATCATACGAGAATCTCTGTTTTTTTTCTTATACTATAGGAAACCATTTCATTATACATCTCTTTCGCTGACCACATTCCTTGAACTCTCCTCACAATGTTAACACTCAAAACACTAAGCGGCATCTAAGTACTAACTCGGTGTGAAAGTGAACACAGACTATCAGCTATGCAACTTGGCATCAAACTCCATCTAGTAGACATCGGAATGTTACATCGTGCACTGAGTACTACGTGTCACACAGTCTACACAACTATGGTCACAACCTTTGATTTTCTACCTAGGGCCCAAGGATGCATACCAACACCTCCTTTGTGACACATGGCTCCATAATACCAGCCACAGTTGTAACTAATATGATGTAAACTTCGCACAATGTGATAGGAGTTTGAATCATTAATGCACATGCAATGAGATATTAGGTTCTCATTGTGGGCATATTTATACTTTTTACAATCTCATCCAAAGGAGGCTATGTATTATCGAAGTATTCTCAGTTATTTACATTTAATCACAATACACAAGATCGTCAGTTTCCATATCTTCACAACTATATTTATGTATACATGTGTTTGTAGGTTTATCACTCGCCGATGCTTCGGTGAGCATACTAACTTACATTCTCGTATATGACTCGAACTTATTCCTTAAATCAAACTACCCTTTTCAGGGTCATGTACAAACAACTAAATTGGTCATTAGGATATTGACCCTCGACTTCTCACAATATATTCATTTAAATACTCAATTTTAGCATCATGAATAACCTGCAGTCTTGAACTATATTGGGTATCATGCTACGACTCCAAGGTAGCTGAGCACCTTAGGTTGGGGTGCCTCAACAAGCATGCATTTAAGGTGCATGCATCTTAACTAACACTTTCACGTATTTCATTAATACTCATACAAACGTATATTTATATATTGGTCTGTTAGGTCTTACACGTGTAATCTGACATTTTACTAGATCCCTATAATGTATCCATGCATGTCCCATTTGAGGGATGCTAAACGCTGCACAAGTAGTGGAGTATCATCATAACAAATACACGATCCAAGATTATCCCTCAAATTCCATTTCCACAAGTGACCTACCCTTACATGTCACGTGTGTAGCAATGGTCCAACTGATAACCCGGCCCATAACTTGGCAGTTGTCATTATTGTATTCAATTGATGACTGATCATGGAAGAAACAATATTGGGCTCTTACAGTTTTTCGGGTGAACTGGTATGGTCTCTCACGGTGTTAAACAGTGACGTGCCATGGCCAAACCATTGCTTATAGAGTGACATGTTGTATATTCAAATGGTGTCAAACCATGTCTACAAGGGTGATGAATATCCGTTTCATCACATTTATTCTTCTATTTTAGCCTTAAAACCCTAGTTAAATGAATCTATTTATCATTATTTTGCCAAAATAAGCACTCTTTAATTTGTACAAAATACTGCATAAAATAGTGTATAATTATTGTACTTATTGTAAAAATAAAAGAATAAAGGAAATAAAATAAAAGGAATGAGGTGTTAAGGATATTGAAGGACCCTAATGTAAGATCGCGTGTTGAGAGTCGTATTGTTAGCCCCATGTGTAGGGACATTCTAGACAACTCACTATCTAGGAGTCGTCCCTCATGTAACCCACCCTCCCCGGCCATAGCTTGTGAAGCCCACCCCATCCTAAATATATATATATTTCCCTCTCCTTCTCACCACTGCATGAATATCCTCCCTCCACCATCAAGCCTCTACTAATATGATGTAATTAAGTTCGTGTTCGTCGTATTTCTATTATTCTTCAGCAAGTATGCTACTATAATTCGAGATGTCTCAATCTGAAGTGACATCTCAAGGATATGATGTAGGGAACAACCTAATACCCTCATTTGGCTAGATCCCGAAGTTGGACGAGACCAATTATCCCAAATGATCGCGTATGTTCCTCATGATCGCACATGGATACGACAAGGAACATATTTTGTTGGAGCCAAATGCTGCTGAAAAGACAGGAAAGTACATCACTTGAGAAAAAGATGATGGAATGGTGAGTTCCTGGATCACGGTGAGTGTTATCAACAAGATTGCAGATGAGCTGGTGTATTACAACACCGCGATGACATGTGGACTTTTATTCAAGCCACATATGGTAAGGACAAGAATTCAAGTAGAATGTATCTGACGTATTTTGATATACTTAATCTAAAGCAAACATGCCGTCCACTAGCTGAGTACTTCTCTCTCCTAAAATCCCTATTTGAACAATATAATGCATGTATTTCAAGGTGCATATGTCTCAAATAGAAGGAACATCGCTGACAGATGGTGGTGTTGGTATTTCTTGCGGGGCTTGATCCAGGCTACGCTGCAGCTCGCGACCAGATGATCACTGTTGCGGTCCTTCCCACCATTGAGAAGGCTTATAGTACCCTCAGTTGCTTTGTCATCTCCACTTCTCGCACTACTATGAAGGTATAGGGACTGATATCTGCATTAGCTGTCCCATCCGGACGAGGGGGTCATGGCACCTACCGAGGACGTGGTCGTGGTCGCTTCAGAGTAGGACGGGGTCGTAACACAATTCAATGTACTTACTGTCACAAGTATGGACGTACAGAGGCTATTTGTTACACAAAATCAGGTTATTCAATGCCTCTTGCTTGTAGTGCTACTAAGGGAGATGATCCTTCTGCCGAAGTTCCTTGAAGGGACTTCGAAGATCTGATGCAGCGTCTTAACAAGCTCCAACCGAGCGAATCTTCACACTCTATCCACATAATAATCAGGAAACTGTTGATGTGGCTCATACAGGTATCTTTATTGCTTCCACAAATAATTTTTTGCAATCAGAATGGTTGATTGATACAGGTGCATCCACTCACTTATGTGGGGAACATAGCCTTATACATAAGATATGCAAAGTCCCATCAGGACACACCATTCAAGTTGATGATGACATATTTTCTCCTATAAAAGGAAAAGGAGATGTTCATCTCACTCCTAGCACTAAGTTCAATGATGTTCAATCTGTTCCAGAATTCCCCATCAGCCTACTTTTTGTTAGTCAGATTTGCAAGGAACTCAACTGTCGAGCAATATTTGATGCAGTTTCTTGTGTGTTTCGGGACATATTGACTAGGAGGATGATTGGTATGGGCCGTAAAGAAGGGGGTGTCTACCATCTTGTGCAGTCTTCTAGGATTGCAGCGTACTCTGGGTTGTCTTTCTCAGCATCCCCTGTTTCTCTTTGGCACCAACATTTGGGTCATCCTTCCCTACAGAAGCTTCGACGTGTTATTCCCTAGCTTCCTCCCAATACTAGCCTAGAGTGTGACTGTGTGAGGCCTGTCAACTGGGGAAACATCACAGGAGTTCCTTTCCGTCATAAGTAAAAAATCATTTTGGTAGTCCTTTTGAGCTTGTTCATCTTGATGTTTGGGGACCTAGCCGATATCATGATCGTCTAGGAAACCGTTATTATCTGGTCATAATAGATGATTTTTTTTGTGTGTCATGGTCATTCCTGATGAAAAACAAGTATGATGTCCTTTCCATTATTACTCGCTTTATAAGTGAGATAAAAACTCAGTTTGGTACAACTATCAAGATTCTTAGGTCTGATAATGCTAGAGATTTCCTTTCTTATGTCATGCAATCAGTCCTTTCCACAAATGGGATTTTACATCAAACTGCTTGCGCTCATACTTCTCAAAAGAATGACGTAGCTGAACGTAAACATATGCATATCCTTGATATTGCTCGAACACTCTTGATTGATTATCATGTTCCCTCTACATATTGGGGAGACGTTGTCCTTACCTCTACCTATCTTATAAATCGAATGTCGTCCGCCACCATTGATGAGCAAGTTCCTATTGAAGTTCTTTTACTAGGAAAAGTTGCGTTTAATGTCCCTCCCAAAGTATTCGGATGTGTAGCATTTGTTCGTATACTTGGTCCTGGAAGGGACAAGCTTGCGGCAAGAGCAGTCAAATGTGTCTTCTTAGGATATGCCAGAAATCATGAAGGGTATAGATGCTACGACCCTCGTGCTCGAAAGCATTATATCAGTGTTAATGTCACCTTCTTTGAGTCTCTTCCATATTATTCTAGTTCCGTCTCTCATGTTCCTCCACCATCTACACACATCATTCCACTTCCTGACCCTCTTCAACATGATGATCTCCACATGAGTACTATTTCACAGGAACACCCCTTTTATGAGCCAATACCATCTCCTCAGGTTTGTCCTTCAACTGAGGCTTTATATACAATCCTGCTATATCTATTGATACAAGCATATGTACTTCCAGTGGCTCCATAGATACTGATGTAGATCAACCAATTGCTCAAAGGAAGGGGACAATGCAATGTCCATCTCGATACAACATGAAACTTCCAATCTCAGCTGTGGTGTCTTTTTCTGGACTTAGCTCTTCCTACAGGCAATTTGCTGAAGCAATCTTTGATGCAGTTATCCCCTACACACATATCAAGGCCCTTCGAGATTCCCAATGATGCTTATAAATGGAGGAAGAAATGGCTGCATTAATCTCCCGCGACACATGGTCACTTGTAGAGCCACCCATCAATGTCAAGATAGTAGGGTTAAAATGGATTTTCACAGTAAAATACAATCCAGATGGCTTAATTTCTCTCTACAAGGCATGCCTAGTCGCGAAGGGGTTCACCCAGACATATGGAGTTGACTTCTTTGATACTTTCTCTCCAATTGCTCGCCTATCCACTGTACGAATTCTAATGGCAATTGCAGTGCAACATGATTGGCCATTACACCAACTTGATGTGAAGAATGCATTTCTGTATGGCGACCTTCAGGAAATTGTATACATGCAACAACCTCCAGGCTATGAGGCTCGAGGGGGGTGTCGGAAGGCATGCCTTTTACATAAGGCCATTTATGGACTCAACAGAGCCCTCGCGCCTGGTTTCAGAAATTGTCAGAAGTGCTAGAGAATATGGGGCTCGTCAAATCTTCAGTAGATCACTCTTTATTCACTAGTAAGAATGGAAGAGGAACAATGGCAATGCTCATCTATGTGGACGATATCATCCTCTCGGGAGATGACTCCGATGGCATTTTAGAAGTTAAGAATCAACTAGCATAACAATTTGTTATCAAAGACTTAGGGCCACTATGATACTTTCTCGTGATTGAAATTGATAGGTCCAAGCGAGGATTGGTCATGTCACAACGAAAGTATGCAACTGATCTGCTTCAGGAAATAGGAATGCTAGGATCAAAGCCTGCACAAATGCCTATGGATCCTAAGGGGCATCTATGAGATAGGAGAAATTGAAGACACTGGTCGATATAGGTATCTTGTGGGCAAACTGCTTTATCTTACCATCACTTGACCGGATATATCCATTGCCGTTGGGAAATTAAGCCAGTTTGTGGATGCTCCCACTACAACTCACTTTGATGCATGCATGATGATTTCAAGGTACATCAAGTCTTCTCCTGGGAAAGGCATACTCTTCACCAAAGGCAACAACTTAGACCTTATGGCTTATTCAGACATAGATTATGGTGGATGCATGATTGACAGGAAATCTACTACAGGTTTCTGCACTTACTTAGCAGGAAACCTTGTCACATGGAGAAGCAAGAAATAATCGGTGGTGTCATGCTCAAGTGCTGAGAGTGAATACAGAGCCATGGCTCAGGCTGCTGCAGAATTAGTGTATCCGATCCGTACTTACAAATCTTCATGTTACTCCCAGCAATACCATGGAACTTGGATGCGACAACCGTGAGGCAATGCATATAGCCAATAACCCTATGTTCCGCGAATGCACTAAACATGTGGAAGCTGACTGCTACTACACTCGAGATCTGATACAGAGAGGGTTTCTTCGTATTCGTAGCATACCATCTACTGAGCAGACTGCAAACATGTTCACTAAGCCACGTGTATACACGTAATTTGAGAAATGTTGCAACAAGATGAACATGATTGATATACATGCTCCAGCTTGAAGGGGAGTGTTGAGAGTCGTATTGTTAGCCCCAAGTGTAGGGGTATTCTGTACAACTCACTATCTAGGAGTCGTCCCTCGTGTAACCCTAACCCTAGGTCTCCATCTATACAAGGAGCTATAGGGTCTTCTTACAAAATACGAAAAGAAATCCTATTCTTCAACTTCCCGAGACTCCGATATGTATACCGAGATACCTTAATATGGATTAGGTACCTGATGCTCATTCAAATCCGATCTTGATACGATCTGAGACTCAGAATCCGATCTGATTCTCTTAATAGTTTCGCTCTCTTATTATTAAATTTCAAACATGACCAATTATCCAAATTGAGCAAATGAATAGCCTATTGCGTATTAATCATTGAGACCTTTTCAACGGTACCAAGAACATCCAAATTTGTCATCGGACGAGGGAGATATGGTCATTTTACGGTCGTAGATCGGTAACCGAACCCGTATCCGAACTCGGATCCGTTCAATCGAACATTGGTATAAATGGAGACTTGTCCAAGGCTTGGTCGACTAGACCACATTCCCCACCACTTAGTCGTCAGAACTCCACCCCGGAGCTCCTTGGAGTGCTTCCGAGGTCGCTGGAGTCGTCCGATCATGAAGTCAAAGGCACTGACGCGAATATCTCTTCGCAAGGGAGTCGTTCATCGCGTCGGTGAGGTATATATCTCTCCCCCTTTCTGCCATTTCCACAAATTTTTTATAGGGATAGGTTCTGGTGTTGTCGTCAGGTTGTGTTGGTCGTTTTTCAGAGCTATGCATGTGGATCGTCAAGAATATGGTAGACGTAGCACACACGTTCTGTACCGTGGTTGTGTGTCTTTGTCGTTGATCTGATTTCCGCTTCTTGTTGTTGCTTCTGCACCTTCTCTCGATAATATGTTCATATTCAAATTCGGATCTGATTACCAATCCTGGTGAATCTGATAAACCCTATTCTTTTCTTATTCATTGAGTAATAATATTGCTGCTACTTTCTTATTGAGTGTTTCATTGTTTATGTCGATTCTCTTTGAGTATTTCCTCGATTCGACGGTATTGTGGTTTGGTTTGGTTTGTTTCCTTTAGTGTCGTTGCTTGTATTTATTGGCCATCCCTCGAGGTTTATTCTAGGTTGCGAATCAGAAATAGGTTTCTTGCAACTGTACTGACTATTGATTCGGTTGAAAATATTATTTTTCCCACTTTATATGAGTATATATTTCAAAAGATCCAACATAAAGGTAGAGATGTTTGCATATGCACATCCTTCCATGGTATCTAGACTAATTTGATCTGTTATGTTTTGAAGTGTCAATGGATCTACAATTATATAGATTACGGTGTAGTAAGAAGTCTGAATATTTCATATGATTTGCACGTTGTATGCCTTCTCTGAATCATTCCTGATGATAAGTTTCAGGCTTTTTCTCTTCTAAAGTGGTCATTTTCTATATTCCTCTTTTGCTTTCTTTTATGTTGGACAATTCTGGTTTGATTCCTGAATGTTAAGATGCACTGGAATCGGTAGTTATCGAATGCTTGCTGGTGATGCTATACCTACACTTGACATGATCTGGGTGCTTTTGGACCATGTTTGAACTTGAGATCGAATGTGTACGTGACATGATTCAGGTGCTTTCACAACTTGTTTTGAATTGAATATGTGTTGTCATTAGAATATCCAACGTGCATTTGCTTTGCAATAGTGTGCTGCAGATGGATTATTAACATTATGACAAGGCAAAAGTCATGAATTTTAAGAATCCCTAACAAGTCATTCTGATTTATGTTAACTTCTGCTTGTAATTTCAAATGAAGCATTGGATTATGTGATGGTTTTGTTTCTTTTAGATCGCAGACTATATCTCTGAAATGGCTATATAGTTATGAATATCATGTAGCACATATTTAGGTGTTGTCTCATATGCAAAGCTTGAGATAAATCATGTTAAACTATGAGAAGCAAAACATATTTGAGCAATTGATTCACATAAAATTTTTTCTCGGGAGTTCTTCCAATATCATATCACCACTGGTAAATGCAAACTAGCCACTTCACATAGCAATTTATAGGGCCACCAAGGATATAACGTGTTGGAGATTTTTGTGTGTTTTTAATTTACATAATATGTTATTAGGGAGGGCTATGCCATATATCTTTGCATACTCCAGTATCTCTTTTGGGAAAGGGTATTCCGTATTGTGATGGTTTCCTTCGACTGCTACTGGTTAGAAAGTGCAATCTCTCTATTCTTTCCATCATTTTGATGGTAGTGCAGATCAATCGGTAGAACTTATGATAATTTCTAGCTGATGCTCTCTGGTTCCGTACAAGTCCATCCACATGCATTCAAGTTGCTATAAATATTGTTTGGATATCGTTCTATGATTTTATTGCTTAAGATCCGATCACATTTGGCTCGAGTGATTAAATAAGTATGTGATATTATCTTGTTGTCTTTGCATGCTAATTCTTATTGACTAACGAGCTTTGGAAGATCCACAACTTGAATACATCTTCACTCTTGGTGTATACAAGCTTTTAGTCAATAACTTTCAGTAGTCTATAAGAACCACCTATATGTTCGTTGACATTTCTCTCATTTATAATATATTAACATTTTATTTTTTTACAAGAATTCACGTATTTTTCCAGCAAGTGTCTTTTGTGGATCAATGTTGATATCCAGTTTCACTCTAATTTGATATTTGTTTTTCGATACTATCTCTACTATGGTCTTGGTACATCAAATTGGCTTAGTGACCAAGCGATCTCATATGAATCGTTTCGAGTATTGAGCTTATTGTTAAAGAGAATTAATCTCTAAGGAGAAGCATGCCTCCTTAGAAACTCGGATAGAGACTTGGACAATCGTAAATAATCCAGTCGAGAGATTAATGCTGCTTTGGCTCATTGTGTGCTGTGTCGCTGCTTAGTGCTCCTCTTGGCGTCTTAGTGACTTTTCCGCCATGGCGTCGAGCTGCTTTGTGCCCTCATGCTTTGTGATATGCGATGTGTTCTGTGTGTTCTCCGCATGGAGACGAGGCATACGATCTTTATGTGACTACTCTTGAAAATGTGTGTTGCTAATAGGGGGTATGAGTGATAAATCTCGTATTTATAATCATTAATCACAAAAATATTTCTATTGCTTAAGTTAATCAACAAGATTTATTGACTAATTAACACTAATTACTATTTGGTGTGTTGTATGTAACTGGCACTAATTAATATATATTAATATAACCCTGTGATTGTGCTAATATTTTATGTTCTTATTCCTCGTTCAAAATCAAATAAAAATTAGAATAATATTGTATATAACATAAAATAAAATAACATAAAATAGAACCTAAAAAAATAAGCAAAAAAATAAAAGAAATTTGTTTTATGGTTTTATTAGGTATTTAATTTTTATCTATTTATAAATGACCTCTGATCTCTTTGACTTCTACATGAATGGTTATAGATTTTTCTTTGATTTATTGTTTTTCCTTAATTCTGATTGGGCCACGTGGTGCCGTTAGATCATGCCATGTGGCCCAGCTCTTTGTCCTTTCTCGCCTTCCATCAAGGTTGTTCAGTTGATCTGATCATATCATCTCAGCCGTTGGACTCTGCCTTAAGGATAACCGTCTGATACTGATCAGACGGTTGATCCTTCACCTTCAACCTCCAGCAGTTGTCCCCTCTCCACAAACCGCCTCCACCACCTTTCTTCTCGATTTATTCCAACCATCTCCAAACTTCTCCCGACCAACTGCCACAGACATCTTCTTCTCCTCACATCAGTAACCCTCGCCCTATCCCCAACTTCCAGTAACATCTAACTTCCTTGCATCCACAGGCAGTTGAAACCACTGCCTGGAGATGCTAACACCTACCTTCATCCTCTTCAAATACTCCATTGTCTCCTTGTGCAACGGTAGTCCACCATTGTTTAGGCTAAGGCCCAACCCTCTCTTCCCCTCTGTGATAGAGAGAGGAAGGATCGACGGAGGACACGACGACCTTTGGCCGGTGCGAACCATGGCGAAATGCCATGCCACGGTGCTGATTTGGCGACTGTTTGAGCTTCGAGGTCCATCGTCCTCGTCAAGCGAGGACCCATAGATCTTCTAAGATCTCTATCACATGCATCTCCTCCATCTGTATCATCTTCAAGATTCATGTTAAATTAGGTTGTAATTTTATCGTTGATTTCTTCTATTTTTCTTCACCTACATGTATACTCTCTCACGTATGTGATTAGCTTTTAGCCTTCACCATACATCACTGATGTACGCGGGAGGTTTCATCCATGATCCTTATTCTCCCGGAACCTATCTGCTACTATCCTCCTCCTTCAGTAATGGAGGAGGAACCATTAGGGGCTCCACCTTCTCCACCCACTTCATCCCTTCGTCCCATTCAACTTCAACTTCGCAGCACACACTTCGCTCGGTTGTTTTCTGACGATTGCAGGTCTAATTTCCTTCAATGGGCAGATTTATCGGACGTGCTCCATTCCAGAGGATAGTCTCCGGTGAACATCCACTACACCGCCTTCTCAGAAGCCTTCAGCGCTTCCTGGTGGTTCCAACATCTTTGCCAGAGCTCCCTAAAGATCCATTGACCTTCAGCGACGAAAGATGAAAACGGACGAGGAGTTGAGTGATCGCCAGAGACCAGATCTAGTGCCACCGTATGTGGCGGTGCTCATCCAAGGGATGCTACAGGTACCGTTGGATCACTCCAATTTGGGGATGATCCGATGATCATGAGGCAGCCACGTCTTACGCCATCCAATCCACAACACTAGAGTCTAAGCCTCAGCCTCGGTGGATCTGAAGCACATGTGAAGCAAGGAACCACTGCCACGTGGTTCTAATCCTGCAGCCAGTCTGAGCCTACACACGAGTCTCGTCGCATGCGTAGCCGTACGGGGCTGGTGATTTTGCAGCTAAGCATCCCTGGTTCTCCATTGTAGCAAAATACCCCCATCAGGGGGTATTCCATATTCTTCAGTTGGTTTTCTAATTATTTCCCTATAAGGACATTTATGTGATGTTTTGTTCTATGTTATATACATGTTTTTATCACATTTATGCCTATGCATTAAAACTTGAATATCTCGAGCATCGTATATCCAATTGAGGCGATTTCAGTGACATTTTGTTCCTCATTTAATCATCTTTCATATAACCATGTTTGTTCTTTGATTTGATGCATAATATATGATTAATTAATTAGAGAATAAACAAGTGCTTTCATTTCGTATTTTATAAAACTTGGCTTTCAATTATGGCTCAATTGGAACATGATCAAATTAAGAATTGCTTAAGTGTGATAAAGTATTTTAGGGAATATTTATGTGTATATTTGCATTTGTTCAAGTAATGTCATTTTGTTCATTCTATCATTATTTTAACATGCATTAAAATATCTACAAAGCTCATTGCATTTCATGCATGCATTTGTGAGGTGCATTTTATCTTGCTGTGCGTCGTTTGTTATGTGCTTTATTTTGACCTAGATAATTTATCAATTGCTTAATTTAATATTTAAAACCTGAATAATCAAATTATGGCTCGTGCCCTTGTATTCGACCTTGGACTTCCCATGTTATAAATTCAAGCTGAATCCTTCTCACAAAGATCTTTCATTCGGTTCTGCATGATGCGATAATTGCCTATGCTACAACGAATACAAATTAGTACATGCATTTAGCGATTCACCGTATGGCGTCGTTGCCAAGGACACTTCTTCGTTAATATAATTATTTAAGTTTTATATTTTTGGTTAAGTTGATTCTTATTTTATCCAGGTCGATCTCATGATGTGATGTTTTATGCATTATTATATATGTTTTTACAACCTTTGAAATATCTAAACTCTTCTCTTCTGTGGCAAGGCTCATTTATCGAGGACGCTCGTGGAGAATGGAAGCAGGAAGCTCAAGATGGAGTTCATGCTGAGAAGAGAAGTAATGTATCAAGTTTATTAAAGATTATTGTGTTGATATATTTGATGTAATAATCATGTTCTTTGACTCTATTATTTGTGTATTGAGTATGTTTCACCCATGCTGGGTGGGACTCAACTTGAGTTCTTGGTTTAGGATACAAGCACACGACTCATAGAACTACTTTTGATATATTATTGTTAGTGTTTGATTCGTAAGTTAGGACACACTAACTTCATCCAAGGATATTCACTATCTCTGGAGATTCATGAGGCGTACTTAATCCACGTTCAACCTAGCTCAAATTAATTTGATTCTCTCACCGCTAATAGAACACATGATCAAGTGCAGATTTTTATTGACTAGCATTATATTTAGATATAATTTAATATTCAATTCAACATGTGCATGAAGAGAGCTGTCGTCACTGTAAGTATTCTCTTGAGCATGGTATCATGGTTTTACGTCTGCATGATTTTTCCCATTTCATGATTTGTCACTTGGGATAATATGTGGATGGGACTGGATGGTAGATGATGATTTATGTGTTCAGAGACTTAATACAAGTGATGACCTAATTTTTAAAAATAGGACTGTTAATGCAAGTCGATTTAATTAAAATGGAGTTAAAATTGACCTTGTTTTGGGAGAGTAAACCTCTCGCTATTTATAGGATTATTTTTAATGTTGAGAGATGAGGGGCACATCCATAGGATAGTGCCCAAATCCTACTTAAACCTACTCGTAGTGAACTCGAATTGTGTATTATCACCAATAAATGAGATAAGATAACTAGACCATATTTTTTGTCTTCATTGTATGTGTTGATGAAATAACCGGGTTTGTTTGATAGGTTCTCCAATCTCTCGAAATCCTAGACTCCATTTTCCGTCTCATGAGATTCATCATCTAGAGATTCAACTAACATTGGTCCCTTCTTCACTTAGCTTCCTATCTTTATACATAGGCTTATTTTCAGCCTGAGTATGGGGGGATCCAATTTCATTCTGGTTCCCCTCGGGTCACTCAATTTTATTTCATATCTTTATACTTAATCTATTTCTCAGCTTAAGTATAGGGAGACCTGAGTCCTTGTGTACCTAAAACAGATTCTTTTACTCGTTATGCAGTTGTGATTCTGGACTCAGTTCTTGTACATTCTTTTATACTTAGTTGAGCTATGGCTTCATATCACTTTGTGCTATGAGGATATAACAAACGCTAATTATATGAGGGTCTATCATATATATTACATATATACTTTAGCCATAGCTCATATTTTTTAAAATTTTCAAACTCTTGGGGCTACGGGTATCATATTACATTTTTTGGAGCTGGTTTTTGTAAAAAATGTTTTGAAAATGATTTGAAAACTTCATACATATTTGACATGGTTTTCAATTGTTTTACGGGTTCATAAAAATATGGATTACCATGTTTTGGAAAATCATTTGTAAAATGTTTTGAAAACCTATATATATATTTGTGATTTTGTTTTGAAAAATGATTTTATTGAGATTTGAAAAATGGGGTTTTACTTGTTTTGAAATTCTCTGCAAAATATTTGAAAATTTTCTATTCATGTGTCAATGTTTGCAAAAAGTTTTTCAAAAATATTTTCAAAACTAAGGGTGTAATTGAATAGAATTATTTGCCTAACTCTCTAACTTAATAAAAAATAAAAAACACAAAAAGACGAACTTATTAATTTGTGTCTTTCCCTGATATTTTCACTATGCACTCAAGACTCAAGATGATCTTGAACACTGGGTTTAAGGAGTCCATAGACAAAATTATCACGTTTTAATCATTAGGGCATTGGACTTAAAAATTCATACTTTCCTAGTGATGAGTCGCTGAGCACGATGTAACATTTGGGTTCGTTGAAGTATGTGTACTTAGCGAATCAATCAAAACCGAGAGAAGATCTCCGTGAAGAGTGTCTCGGCTTAATTTATATCCCCGGCTAGTCCGAGGTCAAACACAGGGAGGCAAAGGAACAACTTTGGGTTAATTTGAAAATTTAGGTCTAGGTTTCCATGCAGTATTTTCCTAAATTTTTTTAATGCAAAAATAAATGAGAATGCAAATGCAGGTGAATCAAGACACTAAGAAAGCACACAATTAGGTCAATTTAATTCAATAGGAAATAAGTCCAATTTAGCCAAATTGTATTTTTCCTAAAATCCCAATCTAGTGAGGAACACAAAACATATTTTTTGGAATTTCAGAGATTAAAATGCAATAATAAAAAATACACACTTTTTAAGTGTTTTTAAAGCAATTTTTCACATAAATAGAATGCACAAATTATGAAAATTTTACTGGAATTCAAACATGATGCAAGGATACTACAGTAATATTTTTGGAATTTTTTGACAAAATTTGATTTTTTATGGGTTTTTAGTGAAAACAGAGTGACAATGAATAAATAATTTCTAATAAATCCTCATTGATAAATTAACCAGAGTGTGAATTATCACCGGAAGCTATTTAGATGAACAATCCAGGAAAGTTGAAATTTCGCAAAAATAATGTGTGTGGATTAATTAAAAACCATTTACTAAAATCACTCTATAATTTATTTAAGGCACATGAAAACTCCAATTGATGTGAAATTTGATAGTAATTGAAGCACCCTTCAAGGCATCATTCTAATTTCTGTGAAATTTTTCGAGCAACCGTGAGTGAGACATGAATTTCTGGTTCCAGATTGGGTACAATATAGAAGTTTGCAGTAAAACAATTTTAATTAATTACCCATAACTCACAACAATATAAATAAATATTCATATGGTAGACAATTTGTTGCTCAACAATATAGCATTTTTCATTGAATAAAATGATGCAAAATATGGGTCCAAATTAACGCAAAAACATAGGGTTATCTTTGCAAAACTGAAATGAAAATTGACAATATAAAAGCAAGGGCCTTTTTCCAATTACAAAAATTACAAATAAAAAATGCAATTTTTACAATAATAAAAAAATTTAAAAAGAGGAAGGACCTTCTTCTCTAATTGCAGGTGGGCAGTGAGGGCAGGGAGGAGCAGAGGGCCGAAGGGCGCGTGGCGAGCGACGGGCTGCGTACGGCCGGAGAGCTGCTGAAGGCTAGAGGGGTCGACGACCGGCACACAGAGGTTACTGGGAGGTGCAACGTCGAGCGGCAGCGCCTATAGGTGACGATGGCAGTGATGGTGGTTTGTCGCTGGAGGAAGGCGGCGGGACGATGATAAATCCACGATTCATCATCTCAATATCTTGATCTTAGCAAAATCCCTGAGTAAAATCTCAAGTAAATGTATATAAAATCAATAAATTAACAAAATGACTCTTATAAATAAAATACATTAATTATTGTATATTAGATTGTACAAAAAAAATTAATAATAAAAAGCCGCAAAATTAAAGGAGTTTTTCACCTGTAAATAGCCCAAAACTTCATGTATTTTTAATAATTTCATTTCAACTCCTTTTTAGCTAATTCTTTCTCTAACTTATTCATAAAATGGTATATAAAAATACAAAAATACAAAACAAATTTCAGCTCAAATAAATGCTCCTAGATCCCAGAGAGAAAAAGCCATAAAGTCCAACTTCCCGACCGAATTCCCGCTCTGTATGAACTCCAAATTCACCAAACTCACTTTTAAAGTTTGAGTTAGAAAATTAACTATCTAACGGAAGTGGTTTCATTAAAATTGGAGCTCATTTGCAAAAGTTGGGTTTTGGGACCTAGATGTACATTGTATATTATGTATATATTCATTCTTTCCTCATTTTTTATTTTGTCTTTCCTAATTACTAAAAAATACAAAAAAAATCATGGTTGTGTTGTATATTGATTATAGTATTTTATTGTATTTTTCTATTGTAAATATCTCTTATTAAAAGACAAAAAAATACATATTAGAAAAAACAAACAAAAAATGTACATGTTGTATGTATTCTTTTGTAAATTCCCTACTCTTTTTCTTCTCTTTATTTTATTTTCTCTTTTTAGTATCCTACTTTTATTTTCTTTTATTTAATCACATTCTCTACAATAACTTCTCTTCTACCACCAACTTCCATTCAACTCCACCATTTTTAATAACTCTTATTCCACTCCATATTCTTCCACCAACCTCCCATTCAACTTCACCAATAATACAACTTCCCATTCAACACCACCACCATTCTAACCTCCGTTTCTCTTCTCTTTATATTCATTTGTACATCCTCATTTTTTCGCCATATGCCATTCTAATAAAAAAAGGAGAAAGCTTGGAGTGTTATGTTGGTAACAGCGACGAGACATCTTCCTCAAGCGACGACCTCCTTTAGGCGAGATCCGTGGAGCTCCGCTCTCCGTCACGAGTTCCTCATCGAGCTCGCTTAGCTTCTCCGATTTTCATTTCGTCAATCGGATTGAGGCGACGACAGGAGTTCAGCGTAGCTGCTCCGCAAATCCGGCGAAGAATCAGATAAGTATTCCTCCTCAGTTCTCTTGTTATTTTATTTTATCTCATATCTTGTTTCCTTGTTTTTTTAGCACATCATATCACCACCCATCATCCTCCATTTATACTACTTCATCATCTTCATCACCACCACCAACTCGTCCTCTTTCTCTTTTTCATACATATTTGTTTCTTGTTTATTAAAAAATTAAAAACTAAAACAAGAGAAAAATTATTACAAAAAAATAATAAAAAAAAGCAGAGGCGGGTGGAGTAGCAGCTTCAACGCTACCGCCCATCCCCCTTCCTCCTCCGCGCCCAGCGGCGGAGCCGCACACCGACCCCCGCACGCTGATGACGTCACCGCCACAGCACAACAAACTCTACATCGCGGTTGCCGCGGCCCTCCGCCAGCTTCACCCCTACGGCCAGCAGGTCTTCCTCCGCCAAGCCGCCGGCCAAAGCGCGAGCGGCGCCGACCCACTACCTCCTGCGCCGCCACGACGCCCCACCCCTCCTCCTCCGTGCCCACGTGCAGCGGCGCCACCTCCAGCCCCAGCGGCGAGCCGCCATAGCCGCCCTCCTACCTTCCCCATCGTGCCCCTGCGTAATGGAAGAAGAAGGTCTTTCATTTTTTATTTTTTATTCTGTAAAAATTGCATTTTCTTTATTGTATGTTTCTGTAATTACATGAATGTCCCTGTGCTTAGTTTTCTTGTATGCTGTGTTTTCACAAATTGCACAAAGACCCCTCTGTTTGTATATGAATTCGGACTTTAATATTACATCATTTTATTCAATGAAAAATGTCTTAATGTTGAGCAACTAGTTTTTTACCACGCGGATATTTATTTATATTTTTTCTGATATTTGGGTAATTAATTAAAATTATTTAACTGAAATTCTGCATATTTTATCCATTCTGTGCTCTTAAATAATATCTGACACATAGTTGTCTAAAAATTCCATAAAAATTAGACATGATGTCTTGATATGTGATTGAATTACTATCCAAATTTTATGTAAAATAGAGTTGTCCTGTGCCTAAAATAAATTATAGAGTGATCTAACTATTTGATTTTTAATTAAATCTAGGTCTTCTGGATTCCATATGAAAATACCTATATGAGATAATTCATTCTTTACCTAATTTGATAAGTGGATTTATTAGGAATTAATTACTCAATGTCACTCTGTTTTCACTACAAAATCCATAAAAATTTCATATTTTATCAAAAAAATTACAAAAATATTACTATAGCTTCTTTGCATCATGTTTATGTCCAAGTAAATTTTTCATGATTTTTTCTTATTGTTTGTGTGAGAAATTGTGAAAAAACCCATAAAAAGTGTGCATTTTTAATTGTTCTATTTTATTCCATAAAATTCCAAAAAAGTGTCTTGCATTCATCACTGGATTAAAAACTTAGGAAAAATATAATTTGGCTGAATTGAACTGATTTGACATTAAAATTAATTTGGCCTAGTTGTGTTTTGTTATTGTCTTGATTCATCCACATTTACATTTGTATTTGTTTTTGCATTTAAAAAATATAAAAAATACACACTGAATATCTAGTTCTCAAATTTTGAATTAATTCCAAAGTTGTTCCTTTGCCTCCCTGTGTTCGACCTCGGACTTGTCCGGGATATAAATTAAGCTGAGACACTCTTCACGGAGATCCTCTCTCAGTTCTGATTGATTCTCTAGGTACACGTACTACAACGTGCCTGAATTACATATCGTATTTAGCGAACTCGTCAGACGATAGAGGCAGAGCGGAGGCGCCGTGACTGTGGGGCACGAACGCGAGCTACGCGCGCGGCGACCGGCCGACGCACGGTGGAGGAGAGGGGGTGGTGCGGAGGCGCCGCGGCCGTTGCCCCCCCCCTCCGTTATTTTTTTATTTTTTGATTTTTTTGCTGTACTAATTTTTTGTTTTAGATTTTATTTTTTTTAATTTTCTTTAAACATGGAATGAAATAGATGTGAAAAAAGGGAAATGTGGTGATTGTGGTGTATGATGAAGATGTAAACAAATGAATGTGTTTGGAAAGCGAATGTGATGTGCTAAAAAATGCAAAGATAAGAACTATGACAAGATGAAAATAAAAAAAATTACCTACGGTGTAAGCAGATCGCCTGGAGAGTGCTCATGAGGAGCACGATCTTCGCTCAAATTGCCGGCGAGCGATGATCTCGAGCAGCGCGCGGGTGCGGCTGCGATGTTGGCCAAAAAGTCAATGGATCGCACCAGAGAGAGGGCTGTCGTCGCTCGACGCGGTTGCGTCGCTGTCACCGATTCAACTCTGGGAACTAGGCTCTCCTCACATAAAGATGGATCAAAGGCAAAAATAAGGGGAATGTGATGCATATAAAGAGAAAAAAATGAGAGGTTATTAAAGTGGTGGGAGGTTAATAAAATAATGGGGTTGAATTTGAAGTTAGAAATTTTGGTGGAATGGTGGAGTTGAATGGTGATTATTATAGAGAATGAAAAATAAATAAAGGAAAATAAAATAAAATAAAGTAGGCTACTTTAAATATAATAAAATAAAAGAGAAGAAAAATAGTGGAGAATGTACAAAGGAAGACATACATGTACATTTTTTGTTTGCTTTTCTATTTTATACTTTTTTTGTCTTTTAAATAAGATATATTTACAATAGAAAAATACAATAAAATACTAGAATCAAAATATAACACAACAATGATTTTTTTTGGATTTTTTAGTAATCAAGAAAGATAAAATAAAAAAATGAAGAAATAATGAATACATACATAACATACAATGTACATCTAGGTCCCAAAACCTAACTTTTGCACATGAGCTCTGATTTTAATGAAACTACTTCCGTTGGATAGATAATTTTCTAACTTGAACTTAAAAGTGAGTTGGTGAATTTGGAGTTCATACGGAGCGGGAATTTGGCCGGGAAGTTGGACTTTACGGCTTTTTGTCTTTGGGATCTAGGAGCATTTATTTGAGGTAAAATTTATTTTATATTTTTGTATTTTTATATACATTTTTATGAACAAGTCAGAGAAAGAATTAGCCAAAAAAGAATTGAAATGAAATTATTAAAAATACATGAAGTTTTGGGCTATTTAAAGGGGAAAACTCCTTTAAATTTGTGGCTTTTTATTGTAAATTTATTTTGCACAATCTAATATATAATAATAAGTGTGTTTTACTTACAAGAGACATTTTATTAATTTATTGATTTTATGGACATTTAATTGGGATTTTACTCAGGGATTTTGCTAAGATCAAGATATTGAGATGATGAATCGCGGATTCATCACCCCCTATACTCAAACTTTTCTAGTCCTCGAGCAAATAAAGAATGAATAAGTTGGAATGACCCCTGACTGTGCATGTGAATACAAGACTTGATTCGTTCCAGGACTCTCAGTTTTAGAGATCCTAAAATTCTAAGCTGAACCAAGCTCTCGTCAAAAGGTATCCAATTTCCCTAATCATCAGACTCTCTCTATATACATATATAGTAGGGATATGACTTAAGTGTGGACTGCGGTTACAAGAGTAAAGTCACAACGTCATCCAAGGTTCCAGTCCAAGAGACTCTCCTAAGAACCCAACCCTCAACACTAGGGAATAAACCATTTCTTGCATCCAATTCTCCGTCTCTTTAGTTGTCAGACTTGAAAGTGTAGATGATGGTAGATGATGGAGGACATAGGATTGTGTCATTTCTTCTCTCCCTCTCGTTAGAACAAGGATTCTCTCAAGTGCCTTATTACTCAACGCATATTTTTGGTGCTGATCAGTGCATCCGTCAAGAGAAGTTGGAGTCGTATGCACTTGTTTTCCTGGGAGTACACCGAGGTGTGCCTTTTTTGAGTAACTATCGTACCTTCTACACCCAGACTTGTAGCATTTACGATGCAGAGCCCTTTTTTGGTGCAAGAGGTGGTCCAAGTGGACACTTTGAAATGGTTGGGAGCGCTCGCCTTTGGTGGAAGCTCTTTGATATTTGACTTTGTGGAATGAGAGCTTTTCTTTAACATTTCATTGCTTTGTAATATTTTTGGCTAGCTCCACTACTTTTACCAAGAGTTGGCGCACACTGATCAACTTTTTTTATTTTTATCACACCCTGGAACTTAGGTAAATGTCAAGAGATAGTACAAGAACCATGTTCTTATACTGGCTAAAAGATGCTGCCCCTCAGGTTTCATGAAGCCTTCATTCCTCAAGCATCATTACATCAGGTCCAAACTCAAATCCCTCATCCCAGTTCCTCAAGTGAAATTTCAACTCATCTCATCATAACTGCAGTTGTGTATGTGATGTGTTGATCATATTCTTAAGGTAGAGATTAAGCATGCAATATAGCACATAAATCTTTCAAACTAGGGAAATGTGAATAATTAAGTCAAAGACCCTAATGACTAAGGCTGGTTAACTCAAAATCTCAAGACCTCATAAACCAAGTGTTCTTGAACATCACTAGTCTTGTGTGAAAGTGTAAGTGTTAGGTGTTAAACCAACCCATTAGTTAGTTTTTTTGTCTGTTTTTATTTGTTTTTGTTTTTTAAGGAAAGAAAGAAAGAAAGATATTTTTTTCTTTTTTTTTGAAAAACACACACATTTTTTTTGAATTTTTTTGAAAGTAGATAAAGAAAAAAAAGATATATATATATTGTTTTCTTTCAAATTTTTTTTAAAGCAAATAAAGGAAGAAAAGAGTTTTTTTTGAAAAAGTCTTTTTTTTGAAAAGTTTCGTTTTTTTGGATTTTGATTTTTTTTGTTTTTTTACTAAATTTTACCCACCCCGTAATTATTGTATAATATATACAAAAATACGTGAAAGTACGAGCTATAGATAAAGTATATATGTAATATATATACACACCCCTCTATACTTAGCATGTGTTATGTCCTCAGAGCACAAGAAGCGAGAAAAAGACATAGCTCGTGCTAAGCGTAGGACAGCTAAAATAAAAAAGTATAGAAGTCGATCTGCCCCCTATACTTAGGCTCTGGTCAGCCTAAGTGTAGAAGAAGAGCAAAAATGGGGCGGACGAGGTCAAGAGGTGAAATAGATGATTATATACACATGGTGGGCATCGACTCCCCCTATACTTAGGCTTTGGTCAGCCTAAGTGTAGGACAGGAGTAAGTGTGAGAACCGATGTGATCTGGAGAATATACAGAGAAGGGATGATATACAAGAGTGAATGAATCTTCTAAACTGCTGAATCTTGATGCTGCATCTTCATGAAGAGTAATTTGATGTATCTGCTCTGTGCTCACTCTGCATGAAGTTGATAACCTCGACTTGGACTAACTGCTCTTTAGAATCTACAAAATGCTTCAACAGTTGTCCATTTACCACATGAGATTGTGCACCATCTGTGAGATCAGCTATATCTACACTTCCATTCCCGTGCACTTACTTAACAATAAAGGGACCCGTCCATTTAGATTTGAGCTTCCCATGGAACATCTTCAACCTGGCATTGAACAACCATACCTTTTGTCCAGGGACAAAGTCTTTGCACCTAATGTGTTGATCATGCCATCTCTTTACTTTGTCCTTATAAATAAAACTGTTGTCATATGCTCTATATTGAATTTCCACGAGCTCGTTCAAATTCAAGTCTCGACAAAGTTTCCCTAGGTGACAACTCTAATTAATCTGCTTAGTTTCCCATTCGGATTTGTGAATCAGCTCTACGGGCAAATGACATGGCTTGCCATAGATCATTCTCAATGGTGAAGTACCCAATGGTGTCCTGTAGGCTGTCCTATAGGCCTATAGAACTTGGTCCAAGAGCTGGGACCAGTTCTTCCTATCAGGACAAACCAACTTCTGCAAAATACTCTTCACCTCTCTGTTTGAAACCTCTGCTACGTCGTTGGATTGTGGGTGGTAAGGACTAGTAACTCTAAGCTTAAATCCATAGTCCTTAGCTAAAGATCTCATATCTCGGTTCACAAAGTGGCTACCCCCATCAGATATCAAAACTTTTGGCACCCCGAACCTATCAATAATATGGTCTCTCACAAACTTACAGACAGTCTTGCTGTCTGCGGTTCGGGTTGGGATAGCCTCCACCCATCTAGATAGATAGTAAACCGCCAACAATATTTACTCATGTCCTTGGCTGTTGGGAAAGGGACCCATAAAATCTATGCCCCATGCATCAAAAACATCACAAATAATCATCGGTTGCATGGGCGTCTCATCTCTCTGTCCAACTGTCCTTCCCATCCTTTGACAGATCGGGCACGACCGTACAAAATCAATAGCATCTCTAAACAAGGTCGGCCAATACAATCCACATTGTAGTACTTTATGAGCGGTTCTCTTTCCTGATGGTGTCCTCCAGCCTCGAGTGAATGACAATATGTGAAAACACTATGGTACTCCTCTTGAGGAATACACATTCTCCAAACACAATCCGACCCTTCGAAGAAAAGGAAAGGATCGTCCCAGTGGTATCTCCTCGAATCTGACTTCAGTCGGTCAATGCTGCACTTAGTCCAACCATGGGGAACCTACTTGGAGACAAGATAATTCATCATGTTGGCATACCACAGAAGTGAGTCAATAACTTAAATTGACTCGTCTGGGAAGGTCTCTCTAATCCGCTCATAATCAGGAGAATCTTTAAGTTCAATCCGAGAAAGGTGATCAGTCACAACATTCTTCACTACAAGTTTATCTTTTATCTCCAAATCAAATTCCTAGAGGAATAAAATCCACCTAAGAAGACGCGCCTTCACGTCCTTCTTTTCCATTAAATATCGAATGGCTATGTGATCAGTGTAGATTGTCACCTTAAAGCCATGGCCTCAAATCTCAGCGAAATTCGGTCGAATTTCTGTCGAATATCGATATCCAGTCAAAATTGAAATTCGACCGAAATGACCGAAATGACCGAAATATGGGAGTCCTAGTACAACAAATGACCAAAATGACCGAAATTTCGGTCGAAATTCCATCAAAATTCTGTTTTGGTCGATACCGAAATGGTGACCGAACCCGACATTTAAGGCCTTGCTTAAAGCTCAAAATATATGACCTGGACTTCTCGAGGCCCATACTACAACGAGCATTTCCTTTTCAGTCATTATATAATTCTTTTGTATAGGATCTAATACTTTGCTCGCGTAGTGGATCGCAAACGAGATCCCCTCTCGCCGTTGTCCTAACACATCTCCTATAGAGAAATCTGAAGCGTCAGTCATGATCTCAAAGGGGAGAGACCAGTTAGGAGCTTGTAGGATAGGTGAGGCACAAATCTTCATCTTCAAGAGCTCAAAGGCCTCCAGACACCTGTGATCTACAACGAACTCTGTGTCTTTCCCTAAGAGCTTAGTCATGGGTGGACGATCTTAGAAGAATCTTGAATAAATCTCCTATAGAATCCACATGCCCTAGAAATGACCGCACTAACTTCACGTTGTTAGGTGGATCGAGTTTCTTGATCACCTCCACCTTGACATGGTCAACCTCCATTCTTCTTTTGGAGATGACATGCCCCAACATGATACCCTCCGTCACCATAAAGTGACTCTTCTCACAGGAGAGTACCAGATTCACCTCTCTACACCTCCTGAGGACTCGGTCCAAGTGCGCTAAACATGTATCAAAAGAATCGCCAAAGAAATGCAGTACTTTGGCCAAAGCCACGTTCGACTCATCATATATATCCCATGATCGTTCCAAAGGGGATGGAACTGACAGATCCAGATGGATCTCTACGTCATCACGTGAATAGGTAGATGCATCTCTAACAAGATCAGACAACACCTGGCAAACTGCATCATCCACTATTTCCTTTCCAGATGAAAGGGTCTCGCTCTGTCCTGAAGGAATATGTCACCCAAATCCCAACAGTGCTAATCATTCTGCAATCTGCCTCTGAAGATGAGTACTCTGTGCTACTCTCTGAATCGGGTCACTGACACTTGGTTTGCTTCATCTCAAGGTTCACTTCTCCGCCTAGAGAACGGAACTCATCATTCCAGTACCATAATCAAAAGCTGCACATGCAGTCTTAAGGAAGGGCCGCCCGAGAATGATACGAGATTCTCTCCAATGATTGGGGGTCTCCATGTCCAAGACTATGAAGTTACCCTAATAGTTCTGCCCCTCAATCAAGATAACTACGTTGTTCACTTCTCCCTTAGGTCTCTTCACTGAACGATCTGCAAATTGGAGTAAAGCTATGAATTTGCGGAGTGGTCCCAACTGCAATTTTTGATATAAGGCTAAGGGAAGTAAGTTGATCGAAGAACCATTATCCAAAAGTGGGCGTGCAAATGCAATGTCGTCAATACTACTCTCCACATAGTGATCACCCATGTCTCTCTTTTTCCTTGGCAATGTCTGATTCTTGAGACAATAGGTTGTGGCTATTGACAAGACACGTGTCTTCACCTTTTGGTTCTCTTTCTTCATGTTAACCCTAGTAGGTGTGCATCTCACCTTAACGTATTTTTGGAATGCAGGATGGTTAGCCACATATTCATCAAATGACACCTTTACAGTGATATTTTCTTTACAAAATCGTGCCATATCGGGGTCATCTTTCTGAATCTTTTTGATGCGCTTTCCTGCCGTAAGAGCACGGGGGAAGGGAATGAAGCTAGGGAAACAAAAGATGAAGAGTCTGAATCATGACCTGAAAGATCGTTCTTGGCATTAACTGAAACAAAGTTCTTCATACAAGAATCTTTTTGATGCAACATGGAATCGAAATCTAGACTATCTACTATAGGTTGTGAAATAGAAGCTGGAGTGGTATCCACCACAACCGAAGATGCAAGGTCCTCCGTAGAATCAGAAGAATATCCATATTGTCGATGCTGCATATATGCTCTATTGCTTCTCCTCTCGGCTCCCTAAGTAGAAATCCTCGAATGGTGCTGATGGGCTCCGGAATATGCTGCCTCTCCTCCTTATCCTTTGAAGACTCCTCAGGTAGAGCTCCAGAGATACCACTCCTTGTGTCCCTTGCCCGGTCAGGTACGGTCACGGTCATTCCACTCCTGAGTAACATGTGATTAGCCTCGTCACACGAAAGAATCTCATGTTCAGATCTAGGAGATGCTGAATAGTATACCTGACCAAAGTGCTGCTGAGAACTAGATCGGTTCAGGCTATTGGGATTGCATGAACATGGGCTGGGATTGAGGTAGAGGTTGCAGTCTGCTCGTCTCGCCATCTGGACAGGCGGTTGACATCCACCCATAAGTCATGAATTTCATTCTTGTAGGAACAGAGCTCGTTGAGTATCTGCTGTTGAATGTCCACGTGACTAGACAATGAAGGAAGGGGATAAGACTGGGAAGAAGAATGGGAAGACTGGCCCTGCTGGCCAGGGTACTGCCTCTGTTGCTACTGGGGTATCTGCTGAGATTGCGGGCCCTGCTGGCCCGCCTGATAATGGCCATGTCGGCCATACTGCTGGTACTGCTGCTGCTGCTGCTGGGGTGGCTGGAATCCAGGGCTTTGCTGTGACAGAGATGGTACGGAGGTAAATGCAGTGTTGTGAAAGGTCGGGGGACGCTGGTAGGTCTGTCGGTCTCTCGTACTTCCCTGTCTGGAAGGGTCCTGAGTATACCATACTCCATTCACCTCCCAAACCGATGGAGGCTCCTCCTGAACTGTCTCTACTAATGGAGGTGGTTGCTGGAAAGAGTGGGTGTAGGATTGGCACTGCTCCCATGAATGGGGTTGCCCTGACACCAACTACTCCTGAACATGGTGAACTCGATATATGGGAGCAGCGGGTGCAGTCACGGCGGGTATCCTTATCTTAGATACCTTCTCAGTCAACTCCTCCATTTGTTTTGGAATCTTGGAGACGCTCCGGTCCAATTCATCAATTCTCCTGTCAATCCTCTCGACTACAGTAAGTTTGTCCGCAAGGAGTCTCATGCTAGGGATCACGTCCTGAGAGAGATCGACTACAACTGATTTTCCCCCTCCAAATGAGAGTGAACTGGGGGACGATGTATAGGCCTTGCTGGCCATCTGTGAGCAGCTGGTTTCAGCCATCTGCTCGAATACCTTCCAGACGGTATCCGATCCTCGTGATGTATAGCTACCTCCACAGGCAGCGCTCACTAAATCCTGCATCTCAGGGTTGAGACCAGTGAAGAACGACTGGACCAAGATGTTGTCATCTGAATTGTGACAAGGACACTTCTGCAGGATGTCCTTGAATCTTTCCCAAGCATCACAGAAGGCTTCATGGGATAACTGGGAAAAACTCATAATGTGCATCCTCATCATGTTAGTCCTACTTAGTGGGTAGAACTTCTTCAGAAATAGGTCCTTGAACTGGGCATAAGTGGTGATGGTAATTCCAAGATTTTTCACCCAGTAGTCGGCTTTTCCACCCAAGGCAAATGGAAGGGTTTGAGCCTAATATAATCCTGGCTAACATTAGGATGTCTGAGGTTAGCACAGATGAGCTCAAAGTCACTTAGGAATGCATATAGCTCCTCAGAAGCATTCCCATCAAAGTGTGGTAGCATGTTTAGAAAGTGCGACTTCAACTCAAAATCAACTGTAGGTTCTGCCGGACTTAAGTAGTTCTGAATTTGGTATTGTCCAGGATTATATGCCGCATCCATTGGTGGTTCGACCCCAACATTTAGCTGTCCTAACTGAGCTCGGAGTAATGCGTGTTGCTGCTCAGATGCAACTAATCTGGCAAGTACCATTCTCAGCGGATCTTCATGGTTCTCTTCTTCCTCTTCTTTCTTCTTTGGAGGCATTTTTCTGGTATTTTCTTTAAGTCCTGAATCAGCAAGGTGTTCTTGATTAGAAGAGGATTTATGAATCAAGATATTCTTACCGAGGCGAAGGTCTTCCTCGGTGAGGTGGGAAGAGAGAAAGGGAATGGTTTTAGAGTAACCATCCTGAGAGTGGGTGATCCTGGGCTCAAGAGGGTCATGAGTCCAGGTTGGTTTAAGTTGCGCTTGGACCTTTGAAGACGTACTTCTTGGAGGGTTCAACGAGAGATTCACAAAGTCCAAATAAATATCCCCCAATCAGTCATCTTTGATGTCAAAAGAACCGATTAGAACACGATGTTCAATGAGGTGCTAGTTCTACGATGCACGTAAATGTGCGGAGTAAACTCACACAATACAAA
The DNA here is from genome assembly GCA_037367405.1 of Ottelia alismoides. Taxonomy (NCBI): domain Eukaryota; kingdom Viridiplantae; phylum Streptophyta; class Magnoliopsida; order Alismatales; family Hydrocharitaceae; genus Ottelia; species Ottelia alismoides. Next base: position 396,762 of record JAZKJV010003198.1, read on the forward strand.
CATAATTCAAACCCTCAATTTCACCAACTCAACACGTGATGGCCGTAAGGGTTTGGCCGAATTATCTGGTCGATTTTAGTTGGTGATAAATACAATCTTGGAAAGATTAATGAGCTGTTAGGTGCCCGTATTTTCCTACAAGCTGGCCCGGTTCTTACGATTAGTTGGACCTACTTTCAACCAGTATAGGAGTAAGTACGGACTGCATAAATACGGCTACCCGTTCCTTGAGGACTAAGGCATCTCTAAACCTCCCACTCTGCTAAGGAAATCCGGACCGTTTATCGACTACCCGTAGATCCTCACTGAAAAGTAGCTAATCGCCTAAAAATAAAGAACCAGTAATAAGTAAGAAATCATGGCTTGGCTCTATCCTAGTGTCTCTCTCACTTGCAAGTAAATCAAACAATGAGGGCTTTATACTCCCGAGAACATGGGTTCTTTTTATTCCAATTTTTTTAATTTGACCTGCTCAATTCAGTCCCAATTTTAGAGTTAGGTTATCACTTGAAGTTTATCTGAGCACAACAAAGCACGTCTACCGTTCAGTCCTAATTTCTTTTTTGACCTTAAGTTGTAAAACAAGAGGGGAATCGGAAATCAGAATACAAACGTGAAACGATGATGCATGCTCAGAAGAAGGTATACTTATATTGAATCCCAACACTATCCATGCATTATGCAAAACTGAATTTGTAAATTTTATATTAAATGCATGCAGATCGAGAAAACCACACCTAAATAATATACTATTAGCGGGGAAGAATTGATTTGATTTTAGCTAAGTAGTACGTGTCTATGTGCGTCTCGTTATGAATCTTATCAGATAAGTGAATATTCTAAGATGTGTGTGGCCTAAATTACGATGGGCACAAACAAATTTGATTCTATACTACCATGTGCCTAATCCTTAAATTCGCCACTCAAGTCAAGCCCCACTCTCACCGGAGAGTGAAACAGGTCTCGACACACCACAAAGTAGTGCCCAAGTCTCTTTACACGCGCGAGCTCTCAAACAAGAGCCACTACAAATGACAAAATTACCTAAATTATTACAATAATTACAAAAATTTACAAAAATAAAAATGCTCTCAAAATAAATTAAATTCCTAGCTCTTCAGCAGTCGGTACGAGTCGCGTCTTTCGACCTCCGATGCACTCCAAGTCCACCGGGCCCTTGTAAGGAAAATAAAATTTATGTTAGAGAGATCAAAAATAAAATATATACAAAAATATGAAGAGAAATAATTAAGAGAAAAAATGGATTAATTACAAGTGACTCGGGGGTTAGACTACCCGAGTAAGTGAAAAACTAAGTCCAAAATTTTAAATTAATCCATAAGCCATTTGCCTCCCCGACAATGGTGCCATTTGATGAGTCGCTGAGCACGATGTATTATTTGGGTTCGTTGAAGTATGTGTACTTAGCGAATCAATCAGAACTGAGAGAAGATCTCCGTGAAGAGTGTCTCGACTTAATTTATAGCCCGGGCAAGTCCGGGGTCGAACACATGGAGGCAAAGGAACAACTTTGGGTTAATTTGAAAATTTAGGTCTAGGTTTCCACGCGATATTTTTTTTAATTTTTTTAATGCAAAAAAATGAGAATGCAAATGCAGGTGAATTAAGACACTAAGAAAGCACACAATTAGGCCAAATTAATTTAATAGGAAATAAGTCCAATTTAGCCAAATTGTATTTTTCCTAAAATCCTAATCTAGTGAGGAACACAAAACATTTTTTTGGAATTTTAGAAATTAAAATGCAATAATTAAAAATGCACACTTTTTAATGATTTTTTAGCAAATTTTCACAAAATAGAATGCAAAAATTATGAAAATTTACTGGAATTCAAACATGATGCAAGGACACTGCAGTATAATTTTTGGATTTTTTGATAAAATATGAAATTTTTATGGATTTTTTAGTGAAAACAGAGTGATAGTGAATAAATAATTTCTAATAAATCCAAATTGATAAACTAACCCGAATGCGAATTATCTCCAGAAGCTATTTAGATGAACAATCCAGGAAAGTTGAAATTTCCCAAAAATAATGTGTGTGGATTTAATTAAAAATCATTTACTAAAATCTCTCTATAATTTATTTAAGGCACATGACAATTCTAATTGATGTGAAATTTGGTTATTAATTGAAGCATCCTTCAAGGCATCATTCCTATTTTTTGTGAAATTTTTCAAGCAACTGTGAGTGAGATGTGACTTTATGGTTCCATATTGGGTAAAATATTGAAGTTTGTAGTAAAATAATTTTAATTACTTACCCACAACTCACAAAAATACAAATAAATATTCATATGGTAGACAATTTGTTACTTAACACAATGACATTTTTCATTGAATAAAATGATACAAAATATGGGTCCAAATTAACGCAAAAACACAGGGTTATCTTTGCAAAACTGAAATGAAAGCTGACAATATAAAAGCATGTACAGGGGCCATTTTGTAATTACAAAAACTATAAATAAAAAATGTAATTTTTACAATAATTAAAAAAAATTAAAAGTGGAAGGACCTTCTTCTCCAATTGCAGGTGGGCGGTGAGGGCAGGGAGGAGCAGAGGGCTGAAGGGCACGCGACAGGTGGTGGGTCGCGTACGGGCGGAGAGCTGCTGGAGGCTGGAGGGGACGACGACCGGTGCACGGAGGTTGCTGGGAGGTGCGATGTCGAGCGGCAACACCTGTAGGCAGTGATGGCGGTTTACCGCTGGAGGAAGACAGCGGGACGACAGGAGGCAAAGCGGAGGCACCATGGCTGTGGGGCGCGACCGCGGGCTATGCGCGCGGTGGCCGGCTGGCGTGCGGTGGAGGAGAGGGGGGGTGGGGTGGCGGCGCTGGAGTTGCTGCCCCCCCTCCCGTTATTTTTTTTGTTGATTTTTGATTTTTTTTGTTGTACTATTTTTTTTGTTTTAGATTTCATTTTTTTTAATTTTCTTTAAATAGGGAATGAAATACATGTGAAAAAAAGGAAAATGTGGTGATGGTGGTGTATGGTAAAGATATAAACAAATGAATGTGTTTGGAAAGAAAATGTGATGTGCTAAAAAAATGCAAAGATAAAAACTATGAGAAGATGAAAATAAAAAAATAACCTACGGTGATCGCTTGGGGAATGCTCACGAGGAGCACGATCTTCGCTCAAATCGTCGGCGAGCGATGAGTTCGAGTAGCGTGCGGGTGCGGCTGCGATGTTGGCCAAAAAGCCAACAGATCTCACCGGAGAGAGAGTTGTCGTCGCTCGACCGCCGTTGCGTCGCTGTCACCGATTCAACTCTGGAAACTAGTCTCTCCTCACATAAAGATGGATCAAAGGCAAAAATGAGGAGAATGAGATATGTATAAAGAGAAAAAATGAGAGGTTATTTAAGTGGTGTGAGGTTAATAAAATAATGGGGTTGAATTAGAAGTTAGAAATTTTAGTGGAATGGTGGAGTTGAATCGTGATTATTGTAGAGAATGGAAAATAAATAAAGGAAAATAAAATAAAATAAAGTAGGTTACTTTAAATACAATAAAATAAAAGAGAAGAAAAATAGTGGAGAATTTACAAAGGAAGACATACAACATGTACTTTTTTTGTTTGCTTTTCTAATTTATACTTTTTTTTATCTTTTAAATAAGAGATATTTACAACAGAAAATACAATAAAATACTAGAATCAAAATACAACACAACAATGATTTTTTGGTTTTTTTATTAATTAAGAAAGATAATATAAAAAATGAAGAAAGAATGAATATATACATAATATACAATTTACATCTAGGTCCCAAAACCCAACTATTGCACATGAGCTCCGATTTTAATGAAACCACTTCCGTTGGATAGATAATTTTCTAACTTGAACTTTAAAAGTGAGTTTGGTGTATTTGAAGTTCATACGGAGCGGGAATTCGGCCGGGAAGTTGGACTTTATGGCTTTTTTTTTGGGATCTAGGAGCATTTATTTGAGGTAAAATTTCTTTTATATTTCTGTATTTTTATATACATTTTTATGAACAAGTTAGAGAAAGAATTAGCCAAAAGGAGTTGAAATGAAATTATTAAAAATACATGAATTTTTGGGCTATTTATAGGTGAAAAACTCCTTTAATTTTGCGGTTTTTTATTGTTAATTTATTTTGTACAATCTAATATACAATAATTAGTGTGTTTTATTTACAAGAGACATTTTTTTTAATTTATTGATTTTATGGATATTTATTGGGATTTTACTCGAGGATTTTGCTAAGATCAAGATATTGAGATGATGAATCGCGGATTCATCACCTAGTTAGAAGATATATGCGTGCCATATTGCATGCTTAGTCTCCCTTAAAATAATTTGACTATCACTCACATGCACGAATGCATTCATGATTGAGATGAGTCAAGGTATCACCGAGGAGACTGGGAATTGAAGCTTGAGTTTGGACTTGATCTATACGATGCTCGAGGATGGGACAAAATTAATGAAGGATTCTTGAAACCTGAGAGTTAGTAATCTAGCCAGTACGGTATATGTTCTCGTGCTATCTCTTGAGTTTGACCTAAAGTACTAGGGTATGATGACCTTAAATTAAGAAGTTGATCAGTGTGCGCCAATCCTCGGTAAAAGCCGTGGAGCTAGCTGGAAAGAAGGGAAGTTTCCTTAGATAAAAATAAGTGATGGTGACCGTAAGCAACATTAAACTACTGTCCAAGATCATATTTTCTTACCGACATGACTTCTAGGTACTTATAGTTGTTGGCCCCATGTATAAGTACCCGTACTTCACCCATGCGAGGAAAGACACCGAGATTATTAAATAAAAAGTTGTAAAAGCATGCATTTAGTAACTTACCCATGATCAAATGTATTGAATCAGATCATGGCCTTTTGTCGTGAACTCTATTGATAGAATGTGGGCTTGGGTGATTTGCAATGATTCACTGGTTGAAATTTAGATTAAGATTTGGAAATATAGTTTGTTAAGTGAAGCTTGTGGACGTGTTGGGAACTTAGTTAGGATGCATTGTAACCCACCACATGCCTACGGAGGCACCCCAACCCTAAGGCCTTCTTCTTGCCTTAAAGTCATAGTGTGAGGTCTCACCTGGACCAAGACCACAGACTATCCATGCAGCTAGTGTTATATTTTTATTGTAGCCGTACTCTCTTATAAGTTAGAATTGATGCAGAATACATATTCATACTTGGATTGGAACTAAAAGTCGAGTTGTTGGAAGCCATTTAGCATGGAATGATTTTTCTTTGTGAGGCGTCATTCCTTAGTGGATATTAGGACTAGGGAAGTTACTTATACTTTGTGGATTTTCACAATTGTTTATTGCACATTTTATGTTTACCTTTGTAGTTGTTATTTATATTCGCACCAGGCGCTTTGCTCATAAATATATTTGTGTGAATTTGGCAGGTTCGCAAGTGCAGCACCCGCAGCAATAGGAAGCTCGTACATGGCTTAGTTGCAGCTCTCTTTTGTGGTACAACAGGGTCCTTTTCTACGAGTTTTTTGTACATGTACCTTTTTTTAAGAGACAAGATTATGTATCTATCCATGTTGTTATACTTCTAAAGCATTGTATATATATATTTTTGTGGACATTATGCTATGAATGAGAATGGAATGAAAAAATAAAGTTCTTCATTTTTACTTTTTTCCTGCAAGTTTGATACAACTTGGTATTTCAAATATAGAATTGTATCTTGTGTATATGTATTGCTGGTTATTTGGACCATGGGGGAGTCACACCTAACCTCCAAGACGCAGTCATCATGATGACTCGGTCGATAGAGAATATGTAGGGGATAAAGGGTAGAAGAATTGTATAGAAATCACGCCAAAAACCTAATTTTTAATTCATATATAATTACATCTTCAAACCTATTTTATTCTTTATTATTTATGCATGAAAACAACAAACTATGTATACAAAAGATGTAGATAAAAATGCAAAGAAAAATACAAAATTGATTTCACATAAAAATAATATATATACTGTACCTTCTACACAAAAAAAAATCCAAAAGCCCAATTTTCTAGAACTGTATCTTCTCCATATGAACTCAAAATGCACCAAAATAATCTTTAATTGTATATAACTTTTAATTAGCTATTTAATAAAGGCGGTTTCATTTATTTTTGAATTAACATGCAAAAATTAGGTTTTGGACCCCTATTGTATATTATACCTGAATAAAATATTCAGTTAATTTATTCTTTATATTTTAAAATTTATATTTTTTATTTTGTAAATATTATCTTACAATATATGTGCATACTTAAAATAAAACTATACCATAAAAAAATACACTAAAAATAAAATAGTATGCTAAAACACGGAGATGAATTGCCTATACATATACCTACATAATAATTTATTTATTTAAGTGAATAAATGACTTCAGAAAAAGTAAAATAAAAATAAACTTGAGCGTGTTTAAATAGATTACAATACATAAATTATGTACATAAAAAAAATAAAATACATGTTATAGGATAAAAAATGTCAAAATATAGGTATTTACACAGATGATTTTCTTGTAAATATTAATTTGTAATAAAAAAGCTGTGTAAAAATATGAAAATATGTACAAAAATATTCCAAAATAACTGAAATAAGAAACAATAGCATCATTAATTAAAAATAACAATAAATAAAGCAAAATATATGAAATATTTAAATACAAATACATAAATAGTTGTAATTAAAATATAACCCTTAATAAATTATGTAATAAAATAATTTAGAAATCATAATTAAATAGTTCAGAAAATTGGAATCATTATTTATGTTTTAAGTTTTTTTCCAAAATAAATCAATTACTATTTTTATTTAATTTATTCAACTATTTGATTTATTGTTTGTCCGGTAGTGGTCCTATGCAGACCACTGATGAATATGTGATTCATCACTTTAAAAGTTGAAAATAGAGTTCTATTCTCGAGCAATTAACTACATATTTCCTTCTATTATGCATTATTCACATTCATGCATTTAGAATTAAATGTTCGCATTTTAGCATTCATATTTGCATAAATAAGGAGCCAAATTCACTTGTACATATTCACATGTATATTAGCCAAATTAATCTAAATCTATTTTATACTAACCCCAAATCTAATAAAATCAAACCTATAGTGCATATATTACTAACACTAATAAAGAAAAATATCAAAAAAATACTAACTTGTAAAGTTGACTAATAAAACCCAAACCCAAATTTGAGACTAAGAACCTCAAAATGCGCATATCTCTCTCATACAATGTTTGATTTAGGTCTACTCACTTTTAGCGTAATATACATTCAATGACCTTCAAAAGAAGACTGATTTCATAAAAACCGGAGATCGTATGTGAAACTTTGGTTTTTAGCCCCTATTGTATATTGTACATATTGACTAATTACCCTTCATTTTATATTTTTATTTCTTAACAATTAAAAATAAAAAAAATATATTAAGTTGTAAATATTCTTTTTATATTTTCTCCACTTTTATTTTAATTTTTCTCTAATTTAAAAATGACAAAAAATGTAAAAGATAAAAATCCGGTATTTTATATCTATAAGATACCCCCAAAATACTTTTTGTATCGATGACTTCTTTTGATTTTCAGTCCTTTATAAAAGTTGCAGGTCTCGTCGAAATGAGCAACTTTCATGTTGACCACTTTTTGATTTGACCCCTTTTGTTATTTATTTTTTATTTTTAGTTACATTTAATTTCTAATTTTTTTTGTGAGCGACACATGGCATCTCCTGGAGCCGCCACGTGTCATCCCCAATTTTATTTATTTATTTATTTTCTTATTTTATCTTATCTTATTTTATTTTATTTATTCATTTCTTATTATTTATGTATTTATTTAAATATTTTATTTATTTAATTTTATTTATTTATTTTTTACTCTACTTTTATTTTCTCTTCATTATTTTTAGTAGCCTACTTATTTTATTTTATATTTTATTTTTTTCATTTTACTTCTTCTCTACTCCAACTTACCACCCAAGCCACCAACTCCCCATTCTCCCCTCATCTCCCACCAATTTCTCCACATCTTTTCTAACTTTCTCCTCCTTTTTATTCCCCTCCTCTCCTTCATTCATCCTCATCCATCATTTCGAGAGAAGAGAGGTCGTGCCCCTTTAACCTTCAGGTGACAATTGTAGGAGACGAGTTGAGCGACGACAACCTCAAAGGCGAGATCTACGACACCACCATTTTCGTGTCACGAGCTTCCAATCAGGCTCGCTTAGCTTCTACAGATTCCACCATCCTTCTTGAGGCGACGACAGGAATTGCAACATAGCTCCTCCAAAATCTGGCGAATCACAGGTAAGTTATCCTTCTCCTTCTTCTCATTTTTCATCCAACATTTTTTGTTATTATTTTACACATCTCCACCAATCATCAAAACCATTATTATCATATCATCACTATCGCAACCAATCATCCTAATCACCATTTTTTATCACCACATTTTTTAATAACCTCAAACCATTAGCACCATCATCTCATCGTCTCCATTCACTGCCATATATTTTCATTTCCTTGGTTGGAAATAAAAAAAATAAAAACAAAATTAAAATCATCAAAAAATTAAAAAATTACAACCCAGGTCCTGCACGCGTGCAACCCGTGCCACCTCATGCTGCGCCGACATCCGTTCCCCTTGCCACCGTGCAGCCACGCACGCTGCCGTCCCTGGCCACTATTCTCGATGCCACAGCTGGCCAGCCACCCACACACAGAGTCCTTCTGCTGCACCTGCTGCGCGCCCCCGAATCACCAACGATTGTCCATTGTGCATCCCTCACGCGAGCTCCAGCCTCCTGTGACCTCCAGTGCGCGGCCATCTCCTCCATGCCACCCTACGCCCGCACCTTCCACCGCACTCATGCGAAGGCCCACCAGCCACGCTGCCAACAGCCACAACTGCTCTGCGGCTGCGTCGTTGCCTCCAGCGTGCAATGCCCCACCCCTGCTGCTCCACTGTGTGGTCGTGCCCTTGCCTCCGTCGCGTGAGCAGCCACCGCCTGGCCACTACACATGCCTTCGCCGACCCCTGCGCCAGACCACCATGCGTGCGGCGCCACCCAGCAGAAGCCACCCCCTTTGGTCGTGCCTCTGCTCCCTCACGTGGGCCCACTGCTCCAACACAACCCTTGCTGTCGTTCGTGCAGTCCGCACAACCTCCCCTCACAGCAGCCACCCGCGTGCCCTAGCTGCCCACGCGAACTCTAGTTGCCCTAGCGGGTGGGTTCTTTTCTTGGAACCGATGAAAAGGAAGGAGACTTTTCAACATTTTTGTGCAAATTACATAAAGCACCCAGGAGGTATAAGATATTAAAGAAGAGCCCTTGTCCACATGTCAATTTGTTTATTTTTATTTTCTGTATTGCAAAGACATCCTCACTTTGAACAGTAATATGAACATCCATTTCGCATCAAATTTTAATACAAAAATTTCATACTATAGACCATTTAATTCTCTACATTTTGGTTATTTAATTATATTTTTGTGACCATCGGGTAACTAAGTAAAATTATTTTTGTGAAAATTTGTATATTTTACCCATTTCAAGGTCTGAAATTCATATTTAATGAAATATTGCTCCAAAATTGTGAAAATATCGTAGATGATACCTCTAGTTGTGCTTTAATTACAATCAAAATTTCATCGCAAATGGAGATGTCTTGTGTATAAAATAAATCGTTGAGTAATTTATGTAATTGATTTTAAATAAAATCCACCAATATCATTTTTGTGAAATTTCAAGTCTCCTGGATTGATAATTAAAATATCTTTTTGAGATAAATCGCTATCTGGATAAATTTATTTCGTAGATTTGTTAGGAATTAGATACTCACAACCACTATCCTTACAATAAAAAAATCATAAAAAAATCATATATTGTCAGAAAATTCCAAAAGAATTATTGTATCTTCACTTATCATATTTCACTTCCACTAAATATTTCATAATTTTTGCACTTGTTTGCACAAAAAACTGCCTAAAAACCCATAAAAGTTTGCATTTTTTACTATTGCATCTTAAATCAAAAAATTCCAAAAAAATACATTTTTCATTCATCATTGGATTAGGTTTCCAAGAAAAATAAAATTTGGCCGAATTGGATTAATTTTGATTCAAAATTAATTTGACTAAGTGGCTTGTTTTCTTAATAACCTAGTTCAATCGCATTTGTGCATTTGTATTTTTATTGCATAAAAAATTACAAAAAAATTCCATTTGGAAAATCGTGAACTAATTCATCTAAGTTGATCCGAAGTTGTTCCTTTGCCTAGTTGACCCTGGGGCTTGTCCATATTAAAAATACATAAGACCACACATTAATTAATTGATTGATTCATCGATTCGTGTGGTTAATTTTTGATCGATCCCGATTGCCCGACTACAACAACACACACGATTAACATAGGGCATTTACAGATCCTTCAAATGGCACTGTTGTCAGGGAGGCAAACGGCCTAGGATCATTTTAGAAAATTAGATTTAGGTTTTCCATTCACTCAGGTAGTCTGACACCCGAACCACCTTGTAATTATTTCATTTTTTCTGTTATTTTTCTATTTATTTTTAATTTATTTTTTGTATCTCTCTCTGACATAATTTTTATCTTTTTATGAGAGGGCTTGGTGGACTTTGAGTGGCTTTCTTGAAGTTAACGTATCTCAAAGTGCATGGGAGGCCGTCGATTCGTGGAGCGAGCCGGCTGTTGAGACGCCAAGGAGATTTTTGAAGAGAGAATTTTAGTTTCTAAAAAAAATATTAACTTGCAATAATTGCTTGATTTCCAGTGGATTTCGTTCGTAATCTCACGTGTGTATCATGATTGTATGTCGGACCCTTTGTGGTTGTGTGGTTCGCTTGACGTAGACTAGGACCTGCACTCGCAGCTCTCAGAGCAATTTTTTACTTAAGCTCGTTCTTTATAGGACCACACATCTCATTTAACGATATACACTTAGACCGCAAAGCTATGAGCCAAAATTAATTTGTTCATCACTCGCTAATAAAATTGCCTATCTAGGAACAATTTTCTTGTTTGCATTTCATATAGTGTAAAATTTCAATTCAATATTGCATCTGCGTTGTAGAGAGCTGGATGTACTGTAAGTCTTCTTACTCAAGCATTCATCATTGTTTTCTCGATTGCATCATCTTTTTCCAATTCCCTCTCTCCGTTTTTCGAACTTAGGATAAAGGAATTGGGACTAGACGGTAGACGTGATTGCTTGTGTGGATTAACTACAGTGACAACTAATCTCTAAAATCGGGACTGTTAATTGAATTGGATGAAAAAAATTGATTAAAATTAACCCTTGTTTGCGGGAGAGCAACCCATCATTTTATGAGTTTACTTGCAAGTGAGTGAGAGAGAGACATCACTAGGATATAGCCAAAGCTAGGATTTTCGTATAGACTCCTGGTTCAAAAGGATGAGCCACTTTTCAATGAGAATCTACGGGTAGACGGTAAACGATTCGGATTTCTTTAGTAGAGTGGGAGGTTTAGAGGATGCCTTATAAGGCTTTATCCTCAAGAAACATGTAGCCATATTAATACAGTCCACACTTACTCATATACTGGCTGAAAGTAGGTTTCATAAGAATCGGGACAGTCTGTAGAGAAGTACAAGCACCCAACAACTCGTTAATCTTTAAAGTCTTGCATTTGTCACCAACTAAAACTGATAAGATAATTCAGTCGAACCTTTACGACCCTTATGCGTAGAGTTGTTGAATTTGGGGTTTGCTCTTCCATTTGTTTTGTGTCTGTCCTTATGTGTTATCATGTGTACTTGCACATTTTCTACCTCAATCTGCTTACATTCATCCATTCCTCTTCAAGATGTTGGGATATTGGTCATCATATCCATGTCACTCCTCTTCGACCATATATCGTTCATCTTCGCCTTCTCATTCTTCCATGTATCCCCCACTATCCGCAGGAGACCATTACCAGTGGTCGATTCCACCTCGACCCGATCATGAAGTCATACCTTCGACTGACTTTCCCACTTCTTAGTATTTCTCACCTACCCACCTTCTTACACCCCTGACCTACTTCCAACCGGGCTAACTCACCTTATAGTCGGTCTCTTGCTGGAGTCAATGAACAATTAGAAGAGCAAGCCACTGCTGAGACATATTATTGACAGAATTATACGCCCCCACAGACCTCATTCTCGTCTCAAGATGGGACCGGACAACAATTCATATATACATCCCGACATGATCTTAAGGCATAACATGGTCGATCAAACAGACCGAATGGAGAGGCTTGCACCATATGATCTTCTCGACTTGATTGACCATGGTAATCAAGCCCACATTGACCAACCTTCATTCTAAGAGCCTATACATTCAAGGGCTTGGACACATGAGCTAGACGTACCAGCCTCCCGTTCATTAACTCCATTATTCGAGGCTCCAACCAATATCTGCATTCGGGTGGTCCATACTCGACCCAGCATTACATGCTAGAGTGTAGGTATGTTGAGTATGAGACTTCAAGATCTCAACGATATCCTCCGAGTAGACAACCTGCTTCAATGATTTGCTATGAGGACTCTTTGGAGGATAACATTTATAGGGTTGTGAAGAGATATGAATTTATTGAGGATAAATTTAAAAATGTCATTGACCGAATCATTTCTGTTCAATCCAGCTCAGGTGTAGAAGTGGAGAACGGAATAAGCGGATTCAATGTTGAAAACTTAGAGGATACAAGGAAACACACACACTCTGTATACCTGGAGTCCATTATACCCCCCTCTTCTACTAACCACTTACCTTCCCCTCCTTCACCTATTCAAAACAACAAAAAAATAAAAAATCCCAAAAAGACGAAAAGCATTGAAAAATCAGAAAAAATTCATAAAAATAGAAAAATGAGAAGACCTAAAAATGGATCCTGCCCTAAGGGAAGCACTCGATGAAGAATTGATTCTTAAACATCCCTTAATAAAAGCCATAGATCACTTTCCTGACCTCAAACGATTTGTGAGAAGTAAATTGATGCATAAGAGGTCGGGCAATAAGAGGACAAGGACTGAGAAATATCTTGTGTCTATGGCCACCTCCTTGGTGATGGGGAGAAAGATCAAGAGCCGTAGAGTGAAGCGATTACTTAGGGTTGAATGAAATCAAAGACAACACCTATACCCATGCAAGAATCAGCGATGACTCATCGATAAATATCCTTCTGTTCTCTGTGTTGACAAACTCAAACTAAGGCCAATCAGATAGTCGAGAGAGATCGTTCAGTTGGCTGATCGATCTATAAAATGGTTGAGAGGAACTATTTCAGTCATCATTATTTTCCAAGGTGCTCTACTCTAGGTAGACTTCATGGTCATTGATATTGAGCACCAAGGAGAGTTTACCCAGTCCCCTATTATTCTCGGGAAGCCGTTCTTAGCCTTAGCTAAGGCGACTATAGATAGTGAGACTCAGGAGATCGATTTTACAGCAATGGGAGCACTCCGACTGCATCCATTCATTGAAACACTCAACTCTAAGGTAACCAACAAAGCTGCTGATAGTCGTGACCATCGAGAGGTAGATCAGTCTCACCTCTCTATTACACCTGAGATACCGGCTATGAGTCGACCATTGGATCGGAGACTCCCCACACATCCATGACTCATGTTGCTTGCATTACCACCACTGTGTCAGCTTCAATAAAAGGCTCACAACCCGAAGCTGTCACTGAGTTGGACACGATTTTTGCTGATTTTCTTGACTGTTTCGATGATCTGACATCCGTGACTAATAATGCCAAGCCAATTGAGATCACTAGCACCATCCCAAGATGTGTATTGACCCTTCATGAATACTATAATCTATATGGAGACTCATCTGATGAGGAACCCATAGTCAGCTCCGCACCACATCCCAGACCTACAACAAAGGAGACAACCAAGACTGAATTGATTCCACCCAACAACACGGTTGCCGCTTCCTCTAGTCGGTTATCCAGTGAGAGGAAGTCGAGAATTGATTCCTTGAGGTGTTCTCCTGAACCCCTCAAGGCGTGTCTCTCTCCTCTCCCTCTCAATGATCCAGGTTCTAGAAAATCGACTAAGAAAGTATCCTTCAACATACCAGAGAAGGAATTTTCGGAGGAATCATCATCAGGTCCGGATGAGGTGGTTTATATGAGTTATCTCAGTTCGGTTTTTCTTAAGCCATACCTGACAAGAAGCCATGTGTCGACCCTCGTTGGACGATCCCTACACCTCACTATTATTCATATGAGGACGATACTGACAGCGACACATAATGTATATTTCCCACCCCCTCGTTCCTGCAAGAAGGTTTGTCACAAACCTTCTTGATCATTGTATATTCTTACCCCTCCTTGTATAGATATTCTTTCTTTTATATCCATCCCTCCCTAATGATTCGTATCACTCGACCCAGCTCCATATCGTTTCATTTTATGGCTATACTTAGGATGACCAGATCCTAAGTATAGGGGGATGAGTGACCTGAGTCTCTTCATTATTCTTTGTATATTCTCCAGATCTCATTGTTTCTCACACCCATTCCTGTCCTATACTTAGGCTGACTAGAGCCTAAGTAACCGATACTCATTATGTATATATATTCATCCATTCTCCTCCCGGCCTCGATGAAAAATCGAAAAATCGCCCTCTTAATGGTGTCAAATTAATGATTAAAAGGTTGTTCGTTCGTTGCAGATGAGCAATTAAGGGTTAATAAAAAATCGTTAAATTAATTATCAATTCAATCAAAGCGAGCGATCAATTCATTTTTTACTTGGTAAGTATAAGGTCAAACTCAGGGAGGCAACTATCTCCTTAGGTCAGTTTTTTGTCTATCTCGTAGTTAGGTTTTCAGAGAGTTATTTTTTCATATTTTTAAATGCGATAAATGCAGGATATGTAATTTTAACAAAGTCCAGGGACTAAAATTTAAATTTCGATCAAATGAATTCCAAAAATCCTCAAACTTGTCCACGATGTGAAATATGATGAAATCAGACTAATGTACCTTTTTGGAATTTTTGAATTTTTTTATGAATTAATGAATGCAAACAATGAGATTTTCACTAATTAATTATAATAGATATTAAATCAACTTATTTTCAGGAAAATAAAATATCTAAGATATATCACTAATTTATCTATCTTAGAAAAATCCTAGAACCAAAAAAATATTAGATTTAATACCTATTAAAAATTAAGTAGTGAAATGCACGAAATAATTTTATAGAAAAAAATATGCATACAAATGCAATTCTTTTTGGGCTTGATATTAATAACAATTAATTCTACTTTCAGTGATTTTTCAGCAATTTTTAGAGCAGTGATTAACTAATTGGATAAAATACAAAAAAATCTCACAAGAATAATATTAATTAATTAACCACGGTGAATAAAAATAATATGAGCATGTCACAGTGTAGAGAATTGATTTAGAACAAAATGATATTTTTATAATAATTAAACGATGCAATAAATAAAATCAAAATAAAGTGAGAAGTCAGGGTCTTGTCTACAATATTACAATAAATAGATAAAGAAACAATTGCAAAGCATGGACTTATGTGTAATTACTGATACCCTAAGGATGTTTCTACAAAACATCTCAAGAGGCACGTGCACCGCACATGCCCTTGGATGGTGGGGCTTCTTTGGGAAATAACAGACCTCCAGGGGCTTTTCTGCAAACTTTCCAGTGATCACATGTGTTGCACGTGACCCTGGAGTAACTGGTGTAATTGGGGGGATCTTTAGGGGTCTGTTTGTAACTTAGTCCAATGGGATCCTGAGCTACACGTGAGTAGACTAGTTCTCCCTTTTCTTCTTCGTGGATTCCAAGGGGAGGCGGGAGCGGTGTAGCTAAAGTCAACCGCGATGGTGCGGCGGTTGAGAGCATCACCGACGGACTGAAGCTGAAGCGTCGATGGCAGGAGCCAGCTCGTGTACGGGGGCGGCCTGGATGAGGGTTGCTTGCGGGCGATGGCATCGTGCGCCCTCCGATGCGTGGCCTGTAGTGGTGCATGACGGTGGACAACTGCACACAGGAGGACGTTCCACTGGTGGCGAGGGTGCTACGCGGAGTAGCTAAAGGGACAGAGCCGAGGGGTGGCTTCGCTTCTCTTCCGCGCGAGTGTTGTGGCAGCGGAAGTGGGGGTTGCTCCTTCGCACAGGGCACGTCGGTGTCGAGCAGCTGGGTGGAGCAGGCACCGCGCAACGGAGCTGCAACGGGTGCAGGAGGCACGCGAGGTGGCTCGCTGCAGAAGCTCATAGAGGGTGCTTCTTCACGGGGACGCGATTGTGGCTGAATCGACGTGAAGATGTCTCTTGTAACTCGCAGGAGGTAGAGACGAGCAAATTATCGAGCTGGCCCGACCCAGCCCGGTGCCCGGCCCGACAAAGCCCGCCTCCGGCCCGAGCCCACTATATAAATGGGCAGGCTTGGGTTTTGTTTTTGGCCCGAATACCATTTCGGGCTGGGTTCAGGCTAGCTCGGACCTGAGCCCGAAGCCCGCGGGCCGGCCCGAGCATTGGCCCGATCCAAGCCCGATTTTTTTATTGGGCTGCAAAACCTTGTACAAATATTGACATTACTTTTTTTATTGGGTTGCAAAACTAAACAATAATCAAATTCAACGACTAATGTTGGGTCTTGTATGTACACATGTGGAGCTCTCCCCTTCCCCCTCCACTCAATGCCCATCTACCTCCATTAAGTATATGTTCTTTGCATAGCAATAACAAATGAAATTATTAAACTAATTTTCATTCTGAATATCAAACATTATGGAATAATTTTACTGTAAAATTACACTTTCAAATTTATATTAGGGTTAGCATTCTAATAGAGTAACAAAACATAAAACTAATCTTCAATGACACAATTTTAGTTGAGATATTACAATTCTGGATTTTTATTTAAAATAACGGGCCGGCCCGACCCGGCCCGACCCATGTACTAGCGGGTCGGGTTAGGGCTTGGGCCCAATCAAAGAATTTTGCCAGGCTTAGGCCCGGCCCGAAGGCCCACAAAATGATACCGGGCTCGGGCTAGGCTGGGTTGAGCCCGACCCGATGCTCATCCCTACCAGGAGGTGTCGATGAAAGTGGTGGAAGACAGTGCAGAGGCTCGCGAGTGGAGGCTGATGACGAGATGGATCTCCACACGAAGGCAGGGATAGCGATGTGCAGGTGGAAGAACATGGGTGCGCGAGTGGAGTAGCACGAGGAAGAGAGAAGGTGACTAGGAATAACGAGGAAACAGAGTAAACAATGAGAAACATATGAAGGAAGGGGAAGAAAAGAGGAAGAAGGAGGACGAGAAGTTTACCTACGGGCTGAGAATAGATGATGTAGAATGTTGCATGGGAAGAAGCTCACAGAGGGAGCTTCGATCGTCGCTCAAGAGCATGGCGAGACTTGAGCTCTAGCAGCTTCATGAAGGAGCTGTCGCAAGAAGTTCACTTCTTGGATCTCAGTGCGGAGGTGGACCAGTGCTTGCGTCTTTGCGTCAAAAGTATCTCCCAGTAGCTGTCACCAATAGGAGTCTTGAAGCTGCTATCGACTCCTTCTCCCTCATGACGACGGATGTCATGAACGACGGTTGGTAGTGGTCTTAAATAAGAGAGGAAGGAGTCGACGACCGGTAGGCTATTGCGCAACGGGCGCTAACGAGATAAGAGGAGGGGAAAGATAAGGGAGCGGTGGCCAGCGAGGGGATAAGGCAATGGCCGTTGCGCGGTGGCCGGAGGTTGTGCAGGTGGTTCGTGGATTTGACGAGAGCGGGGGGGGGGGGGTATGTTGACTAGAGAAGAGGAAGGAGAATGCCTCATGTGTGCGACATGTAAGGTGAGAGGAAAAAGAACTTTATTATTATTTTATTTTAATTTTTTTATAACAATGAAATGAAAAGAGGCCAAAACTGATTGACACGTGGCGGCTCCAGAAGCCACCACGTGTCAGCTCCAGAAAATTCGGAAAATAAAAATAAAAGAAAAATCTAAAAGAAATAGTAAACGACCTCGGATCAAAAAGTTCTCAACACAAAAATGCCCGTCTCAATGAGATCTACAACTTTCATGAAGGGACCACAAGCAAAAGAGATCATGTATAAAGTGATATTTTTGGGGTACGCTATGTACGTAAAATACTTTGATTTTTGGGTTTTGTAATTTTTTTGTGATTTTTAATAAGGAGAAAAACTGAGAAAAATATGATAAAATTAAAGATAAATATTTACACATTAATTTATTTTTAGATTTTTAGTAAATAAGAAAATAGGATAATAAAATAAAATGGAAAAAGTAGAAGATTTGTACAGACTCGCAAAGGACACTCAGACTTGGTCAGATTCTTTGATTGTAATCTCATTTTGAATTTAGATTTCTGTATATTTTAATAAAACTTTCATCAAATAATATAAATAAAAAATAAATAAAATAAAAAATATTAATTATGTACATAAAATATTAAGTCAAAATCAGGCAAAACACAAAATGTGCAAAAGAGGCCCAAAACTCAATTTTCAAATATGAGCTCCGATTTTTATGAAATTGGTCTTGTTTTGAAGATATTTGAATATGTATTATTTTAAAAGTGAGTAGACCCAAATCGAACACTGTATGAGGAAAATATGAGCATTTTAGTCTGTCTATTCTGAAATTGGGATTTTGTCTCACTGACCAATTAGTTGAGTTAGTATTTTTTTGTATTTTTCCTTTAATTTTTTAGTAATATGTACACAATGGAGTGATTTGAGGTCAATTGGAGTTAGAATAATTTGTTAAAAATGCATGAAGTTTGGTGGAAATATGAAGATTATGAGTGCAATTATGCATGCTAAAATGCAGATATTATCTCAATGCATGAATGGTAAAAATGCAGATTAAATGATGAAATGAAACTAATTACTCATGAACGAAGCTCTATTTTCATCCTTTAGTATGATGAATTGCGCGGTAGGTAACTGGAGAGGGTTGCATTAGGTCCCAAGCCATGGCCGGTCCCAAGCCCGGGTAAATGAGGAGGGTTGCGTTAGGTAGCCGACATCCAGCGTAAAACAGTCGGAGACAACTTCCTAAATAATATTTTTTTTAAAAATATTATTTAGGAAGTTGCCTCATGACAAACAGATCTTTCCAACATGGATTTAAGCAAACATACAGATTTTGTTGGGGCGTTCCCTACTTGAGATGCGTTGCATCGCCCGAATGCAATGGAAAATTGGCAAGGGCTGCTACATCACAGCCTGGATGTAGTTCAAAATTTGCAAGGGTTCTCGCATGAGGAACACATGCAGGTAATTAAGCTAGTTCTGCTGCATCACCGCCTGGATGCAGTCCAAAAATTACAAGGGTTCTCGCATAATGGACGCATGCGAGTAAAGAAGTTAGTCCAAAAGAGATTGCAATGGAAGTTGCGGATTGGTAGTTGGAATATTATCACTTTGACTGGAAAATTGATGAAGATAGTGGATACGATGGAAAGAAGGAAGATTTATATACTATGTCTTCAAGAGCTAAATGGGTCTGGAGAGAAAGCAAAGATCGAGAAGACATGCTTTAAACTTTGGTATTCATGTAAAGATAAGGGTAGAAACAGTGTTGGAGTAGTTGTTCATAAGGATTTGAAGGATTGTGTGGTTGAGGTGCAAAGATTCAGGGATCGGATTATTTTGCTAAAATTGGTGCTTGAAGAAGAAATTCTGAATATAATCTTAGTTTATGCACTGCAAATTGGTTTAGATGAAAGGACTAAACAAGCTTTTTGGGAGGATCTAGATAAGATTTTACAAGGAATCCCACAAAGAGAGACGATTTGCATAGGTGGAGATCTTAATAGACATGTGGGAAAAGATGCTTCAGGGTATGCTAGTGTTCATGGAGGATATGGTTTTGGGGATAGAAATGAAGAGGGAAAAGTCATCCTAGATTTTGTAACGGCATATGATCTTTTCATAGCAAACACTCTCTTCAATAAGAGGGAGGAGTATTTAATTACTTACAAGAGTGGGCCAACTAGAGCACAGATAGATTACTTTGCGTCGAGGAGAAGAGATCGGTTGTGTTATAAAGACTGCAAAGTAATCCCAGGAGAGAGTTTGACAACCCAACATCGCTTGTTAGTCTTGGATGTACAAATAAAAGGGCTGGTAAAGAAAAGGAGGGTTCCTAAGATCACCAGAACTAGATGGTGGAATCTTCCACTAAAGCAATCGAGCTTCAGGGAGAAGGTTTTAGAAGATTTATCTTGGGATTGTAGTGGAAGTGCAAACGAGATGTGGGAGGCGGTAGCATCTTGTATCCGAAAGGTAGCCAAAGAGATGCTAGGCGAGTCAAAGGGAGGAGCCCCAGGTCAAAAGGAGGCTTGGTGGTGGAGTGAAGAGGTTCAAGAGAAGCTAAAAATAAAAAGAGCACGCTTTAAAGCTATGTCTAAGGATAGAACATAGGAAACTATCACAAACTACAAAATAGCAAAGAAGAAAGAAAAGAAGGCTGTAAGCGAAGCTAAGTGGAAAGCTTATGAAGTTTTGTATAAAAATTTCGACTCTAAGGAGGGCCAAAAGGATATATTCAGGTTGGCCAACGCAAGAGAAAGAAAGACAAAAGACCTTTCTCAAGTGAGATGCATTAAGGACAAGGAAGGACACATGCTTGTTGCTCAGAAGGATATAGAGACTAGATGGGAGCGATACTTCCATAAACTTTTCATTGGGGAAGGAAATAGAGAGATCACTTTGGGTGATCTAGCTAGTAGTGAAAGTTACTTAAATCGTGCAAGCTATAGACGGATACAAAGAAAGGAAGTAGAGGAGGCTTTGAAGGTTATGAGACCTGGGAAAGGTGTAGGACCGGATGATATCCCTGTAGAAGTATGGGAAGTTTTAGGTGAGCGCAGTTTGACTTGGCTTACGAATCTATTCAATGTTATTTGGCAAAGCAAGAAAATGCCTGAAGATTGGAGGAGGAGTATCGTGGTGCCTCTTTATAAGAATAAAAGAGACATTCAAAATTTTTCAAATTATAGAGGTATCAAGCTGATGAGTCACGCTATGAAAATTTGGGAACATGTGATCGAGAGAATGTTGAGGCAAGTTTCCAACGTCAAAGAAAACCAATTCGAATTCATGCCAGGTCACTCAACTATTGAAGCCATCCATTTGCAGAGGAGAACAATGGAGATTTATATAGCTAAAAGGAAGAACCTCCATATGATCTTTGTTGATTTGGAGAAGGCTTATGATTCTGTCCCACGAGAGATATGGTGGAGAGTTTTGGAGAAGAGACAAGTGCATGTCCTATACATTAACCTCATAAAGGACATGTATGATAAGGCTTTATCTTGAGTAAGGACCCCGTCTGGGAAGACTGGCTATTTTGACATCAACATTGATTTAGGTTCAGCTTTGAATCCATTTCTTTTTATTTTGATTATGGACGAGTTGACAAATCACATTCAGGATGAGTTACCTTGGTGTATGTTATTTGCTGATGATATTGTGTTGATTGACAGGACTAGAGATGGAGTGAATGAGAAGCTTGAGGTCTGGAGACATGAGTTGGAGAGTAAAGTATTTCGTATAAGTAGGGCTAAGACGGAATATATGGAGTGCACCTTTGATGGAAGCAATGGTGAAGGAATTGAGGTGAAGATTGCTGATGATAACATTCAGAAGAGAGATTCTTTTAGATATCTGGGATCTATTTTGCAACATGATAGGGAAATTGATGGAGATGTTACTAATAGAATAAATGCATGCTGGCTAAAGTGGAGAGGAACCTCTGCTGTTCTCTGTGATAAGTAAATCCCTTTATAAATTAAAGGAAAGTTTTACAAAGCAGCCGTGAGACCTGCTATGCTCTATGGATCTGAATGTTGGCCTGTGAACCATAGACATGCAGAGAATGGTTGTAGCAGAAATGAAAATGTTAAGGCGGATGTGTGGACACACACTTAAAGATCGGATTCGGAATGATGCAATCAGAAAGAAAGTTGGTATTGCTCCGATCGAGGATAAGATGCGAGAAAACCGCTTAAGATGGTTTGGTCATTTACAAAGAAGATCAACTGATGCACCAGTTAGGAGATGCGAGTGTTGGGATGTTGAGCCGCCTAAGAGAGGGCGGTGACAACCCAAGAAGTGTTGGAAAGAGACCATACGAAGGGATCTTTGTTTTGTGGATATAAGCCAGGGATTGACCCAAGATAGATCTAAATGGAGGCGAAGAATCCATGTAGCCAACCCTACTTAATTCTGGGAAAAGGCTTTGTTCTTGTTGTTGTATGATGAATTACATATTTATCACTCGTCCACCCTATTTTTGGTCTCCTTCTAAACTTAGGCTGCCAAAGCCTAAGTATAGGGGGCAGTTCGACTTTTATGCTTTTTGTTATTTTAGCTCTCCCGCGCTTAGCACGAGCTATATCTTTTCCTCGCTTCTCGTGCTCTGAGGACATAGCACCTGCTAAGTATAAGGGAGCATGCATATATTAAATATATACTTACCCATAGCTTGTACTTTCACATATTTTTGTATATATTGTGCAGTAATTACGGGGTGGCTAAAATTTGTAAAAAAACTTTTTGTAAAATATATGTATACTTGTATGATATGTATATTGTATAATACTTGTATAGTTGTATATAAGCTTTGTAAATAATACTTTTGTAAAATTTGTTGTAAAGTAAGAGGTATAAAAAAGTGAAAAAAACTCTCTAAAAAGAGGCTTCTTATTTACTGTGCACATCATCCTTGCATTAAAAAAATGTGTCTTGCATTTCATTCATCTACATTACATGTCATTTGCATCTTATTTACTCTTGCACATCATCTCTTAAAAAGAAAGAAAAAGAGTCTTGCATTTCATTCATCTACATAGCATGTCATCTGCATCTCATCTGCATATCTAGCATATGCAAAGTGAAAAGTTAGTGGGTTCTGAGCCAAGTTGTGAATAGATGTCGAGGATGGATTTGATTTGACCTTAATCTACCTAATTTCAGAGGAACGTTATAGGAACTGGAGTTAAGATTCTTCAGGTTCAGTGACTTAATCTTTGAGTCCGCAAGTCTATATTCACATGTCATCATGATTGGTCTAAGTAGAATATTTCGTAGATACTCACGATTCTTTTTGACAGTGACCTAACTTGGACAAGCACCATGCACGTAGCTCTTCATTGATGAGGTGGTGAGGAGGTAGAATCCTTTGGCTTGGAGTAGCACACGATTGGAAACATCCGTCCTCCTCTAGGGAGGGTAGTGCATCTCAACCTAGTCTAGTGGCGTCGACGTCTAACGACGGGATGCTGTGGGTTGCAATAATACTTCAAAAGAGGGATAGTCTACTGGATCAAGAAGAAAAACTCCTGATGTACATGATGCATCTTGTATATAGTTCAAAAAAAAAGATAAAGAGAGAAAAAGAGCTCCAAAAAAGTGGACAGGCCTGATTGAAAATAAAATGCAGGCGGAGTATGTATATTTGCAAGGCATATGCTTCAAAGCCTCATATCATGGAAGCTTGCAGATGGAGACTTGGCTACACTGGTCAAGCTCAACAGATATGTGACTACACTGGTCACAATCCATTCTCTTCTCTACCCCCTCTTCTTGAGCTTGTACTTGAACTTAGAAGGGAATACCCCGCTCCTCGAGGAAAGAGTTGCTAGACTGGGGAATTAGAGTTACCTTGTTAGAGGAGGTGGTTTCTTTGCCATTTCTGATGTGGAGAGTTATATTTCACTTACACTATACAAGTTAGATTCATAGTCATCAAAATTTGCGTATGAGGATCAACCTGACTGTTGAGGCAACTTGAGTAGAGACTTGTAGAACTTAAAGGTTGTTAGGTCTTAAATTTAGATCCCAATAAGGTTCCATCATTTTATTAATTCAAAGGTCGAGTCAAGCTCCATTTTCACCTTTTGTTCATGACCTTGGCATGGAACCCAAAATCATTTCACTCTTGCATTTCATTTTAGTTGGTAGGGGACGAGCAAGATTTAAGTATAGGGGGTTGATGAATATGTGGTTCATCACTCTAAAAGTTGGAAATAAAGATTTGTTCCCGAGCAATTAGCTACATATTTCCACCTATTATGCGTTATTCGTATTCATGCATGTAGAATTAAATGTTCGCATTTTAGCATTCATATTTGCATAAATAAGGAGCCAAATTCACTTGTACACATTCATATGTATATTAGCCAAATTCATCTATTTGTATCTATTGTATACTAACTCCAAATCCAATAAAATCAACTCTATAGTGTATATATTACTAACACTAATAAAGAAAAAATATCAAAAAATACTAACTTGTAAAATTGACCAATAGATCCCAAACCCAAGTTTAAGACTAAGAACCTAAAAATACGCACATCTCTCTCATACAGTGTCTGATTCAGGCATATTCACTTTTAAAGTAATATACATTCAAAGACCTTTAAAACAATACTAATTTCATAAAAATCAGAGATCATATGTGAAACTTGGAATTTGGACCCCTATTGTATATTGTACATATTGACTAAAATACCCTTCATTTTATCTTTTTATTTTCTTAATTATTAAAAATCTAAAAAATCAGATTAAGTTGTAAATATTATTTTTATATTTTCTCTACTTTATTTTGTTTTTTTATCTTATTTAAAATGACAAAAAATAAAAAAGATAAAAATTCGGTATTTTATATCTATAAGATACCCTCAAAAATACTTTTTGTATATGTGACTTCTTTTGATTTTCAATCCTTCACGAATGTTGTAGATCTCGTCGAGACTTTAATATAGACTACTTTTTAATTTGATCCCTTTTGTTATTTCTTTTTTATTTTTATTTACATTTTATTTCTAAATTTTCTGGGAGCAACACATGACATCTCCTGGAGCCGCCACGTGTCATCCCCATTTTATTTATTTATTTATTTTCATATTTTATTAATTATTTACTTTAATTTAGTTTAATTATTTTGTTTTTATTTAATTTTCTCCCTACTTTTATTTTCTCTTCATTATTTTTAGTAGCATACTTATTTTATATTATATTTTATATTTTTCCTTTTTACTTCTCTACTCCAACTTACCACCCTAGCCACCAACTCCCCATTCTCCCCTCATCTCCCACCACTTTCTCCATCTCTTTTCTAACATTCGCCTCCTTTTTATTCCCCTCCTCTCTTTCATTGATCCTCATCCGTTGTTTCGAGAGAAGAGAGATTGAGCCCCTTTAACCTTCAAGTGACAGCTGTAGGAGACGAGTTGAGCGACAAAAACCTCAAAGACGAGATTCACGGCATCACCATTGCCGTGTCACGAGCTTCCAATCAGGCTCGCTTAGCATCAAAGGATTCCACCATCCTTCTTGAGGCGACGACAGGAGTTGCATCATAGCTCCTCCAAAATACGGCGAATCACATGTAAGTTATCCTTCTCATTTTTTTATCTAACAATTTTTTTGTTGTTATTTTACACATCTCCACCAATCATCACAACCGTTATTATCATACCATCACTATCACAATCAATCATCCTAATAACTATTTTCCTATCACCACATTTTTTTTAAATCACCTCACATCATTACCACCATCATCTCATCATCTCCATTCACTACCATATATTTCATTTCCTTGTTTGAACATAAAAAAATAAAACAAAATTAAAATCAACAAAAAAATAAAAAAATTTGCAGCCCAGAACCTGCACGCGTGCAGCCCGCACCACCTCCTGTGGCGCCGACGTCCGTTCCCCTCGCCAACGCGTAGCGACATTGGCGGCCGTCCCTGGCCATTGTTCCCTTCGCCACAGCCGACCAGCCACCCGCACACAGAGCCCTTCTACTGTACCTGCTGCGCGCCCTCCCGTCACCAGTGGTCGTCCACCGCACGTCCCTTGCACGAGCTCCAGCCGCCCGCAACTTCCAGTGCGCGGCCGTCTCCTCCGTGCCACCTCGCGCCCGCACCTTCCACCGCGCTCCTGCGTAGGCCTGCCGACCACACCGCCAATAGTCATAGCTCCTCCGTGGCTGCGCCCTCGCATCCACCGTGCAACGCCCCGCCCATAACGCTCCACTGCGCGGATGCGCCCCTGCCTCCGGCGCGCGAGCAGCCGTCGCCTGGCCATCGCACGCGCCTTCGCCGACCCCCACGCCAGACCACTGCGCATGTGGCACCCCCAAGCGGCAGCCACCCCATCTTGTCATGCATCCCCTCCCTAGCGTGGACCCACCGCTCCAGCACAACCCTCGCCGCCGTTCGCATAGCCAGCACGACCTCCCCTCACTGTGGCCGCCTGCGCGCCCTAGCTGCTCATGCGACCTCCAGTAGTCTTAGCGGGTGGGTTCTTTTAAAAACCCAGGGAAAGGAAGGTGACCTTTCAACAATTTTTGGGCAAATTTCATAAAGTACCCCGGAGGTATAAGATATTAAAGAAGTGTCCTTGTGCACATTTTAATTTGTTTATTTTTATTTTCTATATTATAAAGACATCCCTAACTTTGAGTAGTAATCTGAACATCCATTTCACATCAAATTTTAGACAAAAATTTCATATTGTAGATCATTCAATTCTCTATATTTGGGTTATTTAATTAGATTTTGTGAGCATTAGGTAATTAATGAAAATTATTTTTGTGAAAATTTGTATATTTTACCCATTTCAAGGTCTGAAATTAATATTTAATTAAATATTTATCTAAAATTTGTGAAAAAATTTTAGATGGTTCCTTTAGTTGTGCTTTAATTTCTATCCAAATTTCATCACAAACGGAGATGTCTTGTGCATAAAATAAATTATTGAGTGATTTCTGTAATTGATTTTTAATTAAATCCACGGATATCATTTTTGTGAAATTTTGAGTCTCCTGATTGATAATTAAAATATCTTTTTGAGATAAATTGTTCTCTGGATAAATTTATTTCGTGGATTTATTAGGAATTAAATACTCACAATCACTCTGCTTTCAGTAAAAAATTTATCCAGAGTGATTGTGAGTATTTAATTCCTAATAAATCCATGAAATAAATTTATCCAGAGAACAATTTAGTTTGGTGACTGGAGTGATGGGAAGCCATTTGTAGTGGCGCATCCACCATCTCCTATGAGCTCATCGTTATGAGGTCCAGCTCCTTGGCCTCGGCCAAGTCAAGCCCTCATCTCTCGTTCCTAGGCAATATAAATAGTCTAGTTTTCAATTTTGCATTTAGTTTAGCAACTAAAACAACGAATTAGCTTTATTTCCAATTTCATCGTATGCCTGAAGCTCGCGCTACAGGCTGATTCCATCGCGATTTGACCATCTTCGTCCCCATTGACCACCCTATTTCAATCTTAATCCATTTCTCTGCATAATCCACACATCTCCCCCTCGAATCCTCATGGATTCGAGGACTTCGAGCTCTATCTATCGCCACCATGCTGGAACTCATCGCCATCTCCATCCACGAAGCCTCAGGCTTAGATTTTTGGGCTGAGGTGTCCGCCTCAAGCCAAGGAGAACTTTCGTACAGGTCCTAGCCCCAAACAAACCATCTGGAGCTATTTTGAAGCCCAAATGCGGCTCTGTGCAGAAGACCTTCCAGGTCCTCGATCGCGGGGACACAGACTCGATCCATGGAGACCTACAGATGCGGAGGAGTTCCATGATAAAGAAGATTCGTCGGCATGAAGAATCGGGCAAGGAGCGAGGAGTATTGATCGATTGAAACTCGGGGAAGAAGCCCTTATTCCATGTTCTTCCTTCATGCCAAGCAGCTGTCCGATCGAGGAAGAGCGCCAGGTTTTATTGTAGCCATCCGACGAGGAGTGAAGTAAGCATATTCGGTCCACACTATCAACTTAAGTGGCACCTACGTAGCGCCACTCCAACCGTTCCTCAAAGCGGATCAACGGGTAAATATCCGAGTTCCCCCTCCGCCATTTTGTATTTAAGTTTAATATAGTAAACTTTCCTCGACCTGTTATAATTTTTTAATATTTTGCATTGGGGGCCTCGTACTTTCTTGTATTTATGTTTCAGTCCCATATCAGGCTCACGTGCCCTTACACATTTATTTGTAAAACTTGCATGTATGCCCATAATTTTAGGACCATTTACGCTTTGATTAAACTTTAGTTTTAATTGCTTATTGGTCCCTGTAACTACTTGGAAATTTATTTTTCCTTTTCTATTTATTAAAAATAGCTCCTGGTCTCTCTTAATTACGGGAAAATTACCTTAAGTGCCTGAAATCATGTTTATTCACATTGTATTCTTAGATCTGGCATTTCTAGTTTTTCCATTTATTAAATTAGATTTAGGTGTTATTTATTCCCTATTTAACTTAGAAAAATCCAAAAAATATAAAACCTTTTCCAAAAAATCTTAAAGAAAAATACATATTGTTTATTATAGTATAATATAACTCACGACCAAAAATCCCTAAAAATAGAAAAAATCAAAAAAAAATAAAAAGATCAAAATCCCGTAAAAATTATAAAAAAATCATAAAAAATAATCATTGTATATTCTTACCCCCTCGTTCCTGCAAGAAGGGTTTGTCACAAACCTTCTTGATCATTGTATATTCTTACCCCTCCTTGTATAGATATTCTTTCTTTTATATCCATCCCCTCCCTAATGATTCGTATCACTCGACCCAGCTCCATATCGTTTCATTTTATGGCTATACTTAGGATGACCAGATCCTAAGTATAGGGGGATGAGTGACCTGAGTCTCTTCATTATTCTTTGTATATTCTCCAGATCTCATTGTTTCTCACACCCATTCCTGTCCTATACTTAGGCTGACTAGAGCCTAAGTAACCGATACTCATTATGTATATATATTCATCCATTCTCCTCCCGGCCTCGATGAAAATCAAAAAATCGCCCTCTTAATGGTGTCAAATTAATGATTAAAAAGTTGTTCGTTCGTTGCAGATGAGCAATTAAGGGTTAATAAAAAATCGTTAAATTAATTATCAATTCAATCAAAGCGAGCGATCAATTCATTTTTTACTTGGTAAGTATAAGGTCAAACTCAGGGAGGCAACTATCTCCTTAGGTCAGTTTTTTGTCTATCTCATAGTTAGGTTTTCAGAGAGGTATTTTTTCATATTTTTAAATGCGATAAATGCAGGATATGTAATTTTAACAAAGTCCAGGGACTAAAATTTAAATTTCGATCAATGAATTCCAAAAATCCTCAAACTTGTCCACGATGTGAAATATGATGAAATCAGACTAATGTACCTTTTTGGAATTTTTGAATTTTTTTATGAATTAATGAATACAAACAATGAGATTTTCACTAATTAATTATAATAGATATTAAATCAACTTATTTTCAGGAAAAATAAAATATCTAAGATATATCACTAATTTATCTATCTTAGAAAAATCCTAGAACCAAAAAAATATTAGATTTAATACCTATTAAAATTAAGTAGTGAAATGCACGAAATAATTTTATAGAGAAAAATATGCATACAAATGCAATTCTTTTTGGGCTTGATATTAATAACAATTAATTCTACTTTCAGTGATTTTTCAGCAATTTTTAGAGCAGTGATTAACTAATTGGATAAAATACAAAAAAATCTCACAAGAATAATATTTAATTAATTAACCACGGTGAATAAAAATAATATGAGCATGTCACAGTGTAGAGAATTGATTTAGAACAAAATGATATTTTATAATAATTAAATGATGCAATAAATAAAATCAAAATAAAGTGAGAAGTCAGGGTCTTGTCTGCAATATTACAATAAATAGATAAAGAAACAATTGCAAAGCAGGGACTTATGTGTATTTACTGATACCCTAAGGATGTTTCTACAAAACATCTCAAGAGGCACGTGCACCGCACATGCCCTTGGATGGTGGGGCTTCTTTGGGAAATAACAGACCTCCAGGGGGCTTTTCTGCAAACTTTCCAGTGATCACATGTGTTGCACGTGACCCTGGAGTAACTGGTGTAATTGGGGGGATCTTTAGGGGTCTGTTTGTAACTTAGTCCAATGGGATCCTGGAGCTACACGTGAGTAGACTAGTTCTCCCTTTTCTTCTTCGTGGATTCCAAGGGGAGGCGGGAGCGGTGTAGCTAAAGTCAACCGCGATGGTGCGGCGGTTGAGAGCATCACCGACGGACTGAAGCTGAAGCCGTCGATGGCAGGAGCCAGCTCGTGTACGGGGGCGGCCTGGATGAGGGTTGCTTGCGGGCGATGGCATCGTGCGCCCTCCGATGCGTGGCCTGTAGTGGTGCATGACGGTGGACAACTGCACACAGGAGGACGTTCCACTGGTGGCGAGGGTGCTACGCGGAGTAGCTAAAGGGACAGAGCCGAGGGGTGGCTTCGCTTCTCTTCCGCGCGAGTGTTGTGGCAGCGGAAGTGGGGGTTGCTCCTTCGCACAGGGCACGTCGGTGTCGAGCAGCTGGGTGGAGCAGGCACCGCGCAACGGAGCTGCAACGGGTGCAGGAGGCACGCGAGGTGGCTCGCTGCAGAAGCTCATAGAGGGTGCTTCTTCACGGGGACGCGATTGTGGCTGAATCGACGTGAAGATGTCTCTTGTAACTCGCAGGAGGTAGAGACGAGCAAATTATCGAGCTGGCCCGACCCAGCCCGGCGCCCGGCCCCACAAAGCCCGCCTCCGGCCCGAGCCCACTATATAAATGGGCAGGCTTGGGTTTTGTTTTTGGCCCCGAATACCATTTCGGGCTGGGTTCAGGCTAGCTCGGACCTGAGCCCGAAGCCCGCGGGCCGGCCCGAGCATTGGCCCGATCCAAGCCCGATTTTTTATTGGGCTGCAAAACCTTGTACAAATATTGACATTACTTTTTTTATGGGTTGCAAAACTAAACAATAATCAAATTCAACGACTAATGTTGGGTCTTGTATGTACACATGTGGAGCTCTCCCCTTCCCCTCCCCTCAATGCCCATCTACCTCCATTAAGTATATGTTCTTTGCATAGCAATAACAAATGAAATTATTAAACTAATTTTTCATTCTGAATATCAAACATTATGGAATAATTTTACTGTAAAATTACACTTTCAAATTTATATTAGGTTAGCATTCTAATAGAGTAACAAAACATAAAACTAATCTTCAATGACACAATTTTAGTTA